>JAIUND010000010.1:0-229971 GCA_034699125.1 Gisinianus flammeolus | reverse complement strand
ACACAAAGTTTGAATATACCTCGAATCCATCGCAGCAAGAAAGTATCCGTACGCTGCTCACTATTCAGTTTCAAGTCTGTGATTTTCGTCCGAAACTATATGTATGTGCAAGCAAATAAATTGCTTGAAACAATCATAAAGAATCTCATCTCGTCGTTGAAAATACACGACTGTCATTTGCATTACAATGAAATTTGATCGAATCTTCCATTACAAAGCGTCTTAATTTACCGAATATAAGGAGTAGAACTGAGATTTACTGATTTACCTGTGCGAGTAATTCAATTTCCTTGGCGTCAGGGGCAGCCATCGTGCATATGTATAGTTTTCTCTGTATTGTATTAACTTTTCTAAATCTTCTCTAATTTTGCTTGTACACAATACAAAATACAACACACACAATATATATAGCTTAATACAGTTGAAATACAAACAAACTATATAGTCTGTGTGTACTTTCAGCCACTGTCTCAAAATTACTGACTACTTCAAATTAAGGTGAACAAAAAGAAGACTTGTATATGACTCCAGTCCAGCGTCTTCCAATAAAAAAAAATACAGAAAAATTTTGATGATCATGCATATACATACGAATACGTGCATGATTAGTACCGCAACTGCAGATATATATTTCAGATTAAGTACCAAAATCCTGTACGTCCTGGTTCTGGTTATGTATGCATGACCAGATAATATTACAAGTACATATGACTCTTATCTAAATTGTATGCTTACAATGTATGTATAAGTGGCATATTGACAAATTTGAAGTAGAGACACACAATGTATATTGGCTTCTTGATTGCCTTGGTCCAATGGAACAGCAATAAGTATATACTGTATACAATGTACAGACTCTGTACATTGTTTCTTTAAAGAAAACAAAAAACGCTTTTTATTATAGACCAGATTTGTTTGAGCAAGCGCCTACTCAATCCTACTTTGTAAGCTATAGTTTGTTTGGGCATTGTTTGCATATCCCGACATTTTAATGTACATTTTTGAAGTTTACATTCACTATACACGTTATCCAGAATTATATAAATATATGCGAAAGCAATAAAAACGTGAATTGTTTTACACGGCCCTTGCACATGGTTATGTCAAAGGACAAGTCTCTCAATTCTTTCAATCAACAAGTATCATATTAATTATATAATATATATTATATATATCGTCGTTTGAAAGTAGTCGTCGATTGCCAATTATATATCACGAGGGAAAAGTAAAAGTCGATTTCATTGAAAGTTTAGTTATTTCTAAAAAAAGAACAATTATATTCATGCATATAGAGTGTTGTTGGCACGTGCATTTTAGAATTCTATTTGTAATTTTTATTCGGCTTTGGTCGGGTACTGATTGAAAATGTGTGTAGTCATTTTTATCACTTATTCATTGAATTAATTTAATTTTGATTATATAAATTAGAGAAAAATGTTTGTACAAGATCAATTTATAATCTTTAATATTTCTCCAGAGAGGAAATGCAAATCCAAATTACTGTCGTAATATATCCGTGGTGTGCACTGTGCAGATTCTGTATATACTTGGAAAAAAAAGTGTGTCCAGTTTATGCAGTATTTTTATGCAGTATTTTTTGTAGTATTCTAATACTTTTACCTGGGACCAGCGATGACAAGAGATATGAATAGATAAATAGGGAAAACAAAACTGGTTTTAATAATATATCAGAAAAATGCGTCAAATTTGTTTTTAAGTGATCTTTGACCATGCAGTTGTTGGACCACGTGTTTTTAAATATGCATATCGTCTGTTAAGTTCAAAAACGAACTATAATTATTTTCCTTAATTTCGTTTGCCCGAGTTGACCTGCTCTGGCGGTCAAAGTATTGGAGATGGAGCTTTGGGTCAAGCGACATTATTGCAGAGCAGGTCACGGCGAACATAATTAAGGAAAATAATTATAGTTCGTTTTTGAACTTAACAGACGATATGTACCATGGCCAAAGTTTCACGGAAACATTTTTTCTGAGTACACCTGGAACTAGACCAGCAGCTTTTTTCACTTGATTGAGGCTTGGTTCACTTGATTGAGGCTTTTTTCTTTAACAGATCCTTATAAATGACGTCGCTAAAATAAAATTACCACACAGATGAAGACACGTAAATGTAAATATGAAATATGAAATATATACTCTTTGCTATATTTATGTTCGTGCAAAAGTTATCTAAAGATTATTGGAATCCTTCGCATATATGGTATAAAGTAATATGTAGAATGACGCGTATTTATAATTTCCAACTAATACTGAATAAATTTGACTTAAAACCCATTTGAAAAATGACAATGTCACCCGATCGCTGGGACTGTAGTTGATAAAATGCCCGAAAATCACGATAAAATGTATCAGTTCTTCTTGCGTAAACATACACTTTTTGGAAAACGTAATTTCCTTCAGTAATGTATATATGTTTACCTTCTCTCATGTCCCGATGAATTGGCAATAACTATTTAGCTAAAGAAAACATATAGTCAACATGAACATGAACGCATGAACATGAAAAGTCTTAAAACTAAAAGTTTATTAATTACAAAATATGAGTACAAGAAAAAACGGTGGGTCATTTGACACACTTACAATGTACATGCAAAGCATATACATAAACATGTAAGTATATATGTATGCACAGCACAAGGAATGGATTTATTATACTTAGTTTTTTGAAAAACTAGATAGGAAAAAGTGCAGGAAAAAATAAATCATAAAATAATTGTGGACGATGCAACTCTCCAGACATTAGTTCATTTTTTCGTTCGATAATTTCAGGGGGAAATGACGGGTATTGTGAAATTTCAAATTTGAATGGAAAACTTTGAACTGGACGACGATATAGAATTGAAATCCACACTGTTCTCATATACTTATCTTTATCTATTATCTATACTTATCTACAAATTGCTTGAGTCAGTCAATCTCTGTTCTTGTTCTTATACCATATAGATAAACAGTAGAAGTATACCTGCAGAAAATATATTTAAAAGCTATAAATTTATGATGGAATACCTTGACCTTCCTGGATTTCGCATCTCAGCAATTTTTAGTGTGGCAACAATATGTTCAATGTGTACCTATATGTAAGAATATGAAATGGGTAGAAAAACGTGTTAAACTTTCAAGTTAAACTTGAAAACAGAAAAACACAGAAATGGAGAGAGAGAAAGAGAGAGAGAGAGTGAGAGAAGAGAACAAGAACTTGTGCATTCACAATTCACAATTGTTGCCAACCAGTGAATATTACTACATCAAAACAAACGATCGCACATACATATTGCAATCGTCTAAAACGTGGATGTGTGTGGATGGCAAAAAAAAGTCAATAGTCGTCGCTTTTTTATCAATGTAAAATCACATGTGTAGTATGTATTTTGTACGCGAAACAATAAGATGATGACTGCATGTTGTATATTATATTACTATTACGTGTATACTAACAATAAGATAAATGTTTATTGAAATGGAGCAGATAAAAAGGAAATATGTATATGTCTGTATATGTATATTTCACCACAACGTCAGAGTTTTTGTCAAAACATCATCGACTATATAACATTGACCACTCTGTGGCACTGGCCACTGATCACTAGTCAGTCCACAAATAAAAAATGACATTAATAAAAAATAAGTTGTAACTTCCAATAACGTCTACTAAGTTGGCCTTTGCCAACCATGATCTTTTTCTACTTCCTATCATTCTATTGAGTGATAGATATTGAATATATATATATCTGTATATATTGAATATTGCAAATTGTAAATAAATATTTACTCATTTTTACTTTTACTACTATACTTGAAGTCTTTGGAAATTGGTGATTTGAAAGTAAATAAATCCTAATAAGACAAAAGAAGGTGAGGGCATTTCAATAAGATGATAAAATTGCACATAGTTATATAATAATAAATGATATATCCCATCAAAATTTGTGCGGAAATGAAATGGCCGCCGGGGGAGGTCAAATCCAGTTTCATTCCAGAGTTCAACGACAATATATTTCCCCATACATATATGTTTTTCTTTTGCAGTAAAAACCAACGATGAGAGAGTCTCATAACATGAGACTGACGTGAGATATATGTGTGTGTAAGTGTATAGCTTCCAAGAAGAAAAAAAGAGTTTTCATAAGTGTTTGAAACATGAACTCTTTTGTCTGACCATGTAAACGCAGAAATGATGATGATTTGGTAGTATAAAACTTAAAAAGTGTGTGTTAACAGTTCTTGGCATTTTCTTGTGAATAATTTGACGTCAGAGTATTATTATTACTTATTATTACTTATAACTTATTACCCAGCGTTTGTGTACACACAATACACATCAATTCGTATAGTAAGTATAGAAAAAAGTCACACAAATAATAAGAGAGAAATTTTACCCTGGAAGGTCAGGTCAGAAACGAATACAAAAATGAGTACTCATTTAATAATCGACAGTCTTTTCTGTATTGTTAGTGATTGTGATTTGTGCAAGGGTAACGACTACAAATATAATAATTTTTATCATTATCACTGATGCCGATGAGAATTCTAAGCTAACCTGATTCTTCATTCAAAATGAAAAAAGTCTCGGTCATTTTATCAAAATGCTCCTACCTCAATGACACTACTCAAAATTGTCTCTCATTGCACATTGGAATGGGACGAGAAAATGATGATTCCAAGTCGCAAGCTTGAAGACGTCAAACGAGTGTATATATATATATATAGACAATACGGCCTTTAATTGCATCAATCTCAAAATTAACTATATAACTTTTTATTTTTTACCTGTATGGGATTATGATTATGAAGCAGCTCCTTCAATTTCCCATGGAATGCATCCTTGCTCCGTTTTAGATTTGTTGTTTCATGTTGTCTCTATTATGATGTGACTTGAAGAGTTGGAGTTGCAAGTTTTTCATGTCATGTCATTTATAGGTTGAATGAGAATATTTTTTTTGTTTCGCTGTGAGAAAATTATAGTTGATAAAAAATCGTACACATGTGATTTACTAAAAGGGGTGGTCAGAATCAACTAAACATTTTTGTTCTAAACAATTGACCTTGACTAAAAAAGGTTTTTTAGTAAAAACAATACACAAAATATGGATATATGAAACGACTACAACATATCCCACACGTGCACATATTATGCATATTCTCAAAGTCCAAAGTCTTCAAATTAACTGTTAACTACTAACTATTAAATGTGGAAATGGTAAATCTATATAAATACTCTAAATATACATTAGTGATAGAAAATAATATTAAAGGCTTTTCTTTCACACTTGTGCCTTAAAAGGATAATTACTTTTGTCAAATGAGACAACGTGCACATATGTACATATATATATATATGTATAGTATAGGCAATGGCATATAAAGCATTCACACACTCATGAACAACAAAGTCAAATGTCAAATGACAGTCGTCGCTATATACAGATAGTAAGTAAATTAAAGTAAATTTTAATCTCGGAATCACTCTCTTGATTCAAATCAGAATCACAACTATATATAAGTATACCTATACAGCGAAGGTTATAGAAGAAACCAGTTCAAGATTCTTAAAACTCTCACTAAATTTCATGTTGCTAACTCACATTTTACATGCAGCTATATAACTTTACATTTAAAGTTGAAATAAGAAGAAGACAAACGAAAACGTGTGTTCTGCATGTGTTCCATTTTCATTTGTGCATTTGTATATATGTATACGTGCATTGCTTGTAGTTTTCCAGAATAATCTCTGCTAAACATGTTTATGCACAAGAGGATATATTCGTGGACAATATATCGAGTCACAATTTACAAAAACATGCAATCAATGTTCATTGGAAAACGTCATATCATATTTCATATTGAGGATAAAATTGGAGATTTGTATAGTAGTTTCTATTGAGTTGAGTTGATTGTCCGCTTTCTCAACTTTTCGTTCGGTCCATTAAGTAATTATTGTATGTACATCAAGTGTAATTTACCACGTCTTTCTATATAATTTAATGTATAACAACTAATTGTAAGTAAGAACTTCAAGCGGTTTGTTTATTCCTCCAATTTCTGGAAGGAAAAAAGTAGAAGAAAATTGAAAGCCAAAAACTCATTTTTTTGGTATTGTATACTTAAAATCCGTATAGTTGACCGGTATTTCTCTTATTATCCTAATTCTATATACTCCACATTTGAAATGAATCAGAAGCATCATGAATACGCAATTTTGAGATAAAAATTGTCAAATTATTGGTTGTGTACTTACATTTGTGCTGCATATTATGGAATACACAGAGACTTTTTCCTGATGGAGCAGGAGAAAAGTCTTTCACATTAAGTATTTTCCATGAACATTCCATAAGCTAAATATCCTAAGCTAACTTTTAGTCCAGATTTCTTTTCATATAGCGAGAGTTATTATAAGTGATTGCGAAATGATGATAGAAGTTTTGTAGGAAACGTGTGTTGCAAAAGTTGCAATGCAACTGAAGAAATCATTATAGAAGAACCACAAAAAAATCAGTTTGATTTTGCAATGGTGTGAGGAGTTTTGTAGAATTGTATATATATGGAGTCAATTAAGACTTTGGATTAGCTGGAATGGTGTAAAACTTGAACAATAATAATACGTAAGAAATAAAAGTAGGTAAATAATATATCATCATCATCATCATAAAATATCATCAAATTGTGCTTCAATTCCAGTAAAGTCAGAGATTGTGTCATCTTCCCAATTATATAGTAATTTGTTCCTTTTGGTCTTGGTTTTGCTTTGGCTTTGGGCTTTGGAGAATTTATAATAAATCAAATACTAGGCTTATTAGGTTAGTGGTCAATTAATATTTTATTGCATGTGTTTAATACCAGTAGTTTAATTACCGATAGTTTAAACATTTCCTCATTACCGAGACTCATTGGTAGAAGGAGACATATAGACAATAGGCATTTCCCTATAAAATCCTATGAATGATATGAAGCAAGAAGACACATAGATAATCAGTGAATTAGTGAATTGGGGGGAAAATATCAGTTTCTCCCATTCTTTACTATAAAAACAATTTTTAATTTTCCAGAAAATTAAATTAACTTGCTTTAACAAGGAAAATTAAATTGAAATAACCACATAAAAGAAAAAGAATTAAAATCCTACAGTTTCCTCACACACACACACAGAGTTCTGTTTCCTGATCGTATCCTCATATTCGCCTTCCACATGGGGTAAAAATTATGAGACGATTTGCCAAGCTTAAAGAAAAATCAAGCGAGCAAGAAAGGAAAAGGAATTGTATGGGGCACATCACACATTATAGCGAACATGTATAGAGTTAGCAGTGTTAGCACTGTTCTTGGTATTGTAATAATAACAATAATAAAAAACTTTAATTGACTAAATTGATTAGGATAATACCGGAGGTTGAGCATGTAAATTAAACACATACACACACACACACACACACTATACGTTTACGTACATGGACTTTACTCATACTATATATACAAGAAATTCCAACGACGTGTATAATTGAGGAAATCTGACTGTTTCATTAAGTGATTGCTCAAGAATTCTCAATGAAACGCGAACGAGGAATATGTGGAAGAATGAAAGGATGGAAGTTGGGAGAAGGGAGCTGCTGTGAGAATTAATAAATAAAGAACACATCCTCACATATACACATTTAAAATGGTAAAAATGTAGTAAAAATAAATAAATAATAACAAGCAGTATATATAATCTCATAGATATTATTGTGGTTTTCTTGTATACTAATACTCTACATGTATTCACGTTTTTTTGTGTATGGAACTATGGAGCAACTGGGTAAAACTAAAAAGTGACTTTTTTTTCATACAATGTATGTGTTTATAAAACAAGTTGCTCTGACTGTCCAAGAAAATACAATAATTTGAAGTTTAATTCTCTATTCATCTCACACACACAATATGTATACAATCACCCCAAGTCCCTATACAGTTCTACCTACACTGTACAAACTATATACACATTGATTCTAAGTTTTCTAAGGTTTTAGTGCCCACTGCCCAGTGAGTTGATATTTCTCTTGATCTACCTTTTAAAAAAAAAGTTTTATATTGCATTGGATGAAATGAGAAAAAAAACTGTATCTGACGGACTCTGAGTGAAGTATTCATCCTTGAAATGATCTAATAGTTACTGTAGTCATCATCATCGTAAAGGACCTGTTTCTTATTCTTCTCTTCTGCTTTTTCTCATCAACTAACAGCAACACTCGAGAGATTCTCTGACTCCTTATTATCGTTAGCTTCAGCTCCCAGCAACAACCACATACAGCAAACCAAACCAAATACCCATTATATAGGAATACAAATGTGAGCGACCAAAGGGCTACACATTCACATACACAAAGTATACGTACGTATGTATACAGTACAGTCAATAGTAAACGAGTAAAAAGGATGCTATGGAATAAGCGACTCGCACATTGTTGAGACCTGTGAGTATTGTTGTGGCTATTTGCTTCTTCTCTATACCTTCCCCAGTAAAAACTGTACATACACAGTACACACAGAGAGGCAACGGCGGAGAAAAGAAAAAAGGACGACTTGATAGAGTGTACAGGGAAGGATCGCTTCTCTCTCTCTCTCTCTCTCTCTCTCTATGTGTATTGTATATCCACTAGTATTTACTCACTAGCAAGTAGCTACAGGTAAAATACATGCGAGATAGAAAGACAACATGCGAGTGAGTGTATTAGTGTAAAAGTTGTTGCTGCAGTGCAACAATCCCTTCGTATAAGAAGACTACGAACGAAGAGAGAGATAATTTCTTATTACGCAAATAATATATACCTGTCCCCGTCTAACCCACGGCATTGCGATTTCTACACTCAATACTGAATTGTATCTGTGTGTGTATTGTTTATATACATATATCTTATATTTGAATTCTCTCTCTGTCTCTCTCAAGTATTGATATATTGGATATTGGCCTGTTCGACTATTCAAATCAAGTTCATGCAACACTTGCATTCCGTTTGTATACTTATTTCAGTTAAAGTTCTTGGTCGGGGCGAGTGACAGCGTCCACTCTCGTCTTTCATTTTACTAGAGACATAATATTATATGTATATACAAGTATACCAACAACACCACAAAATTCGAGTAAATTCTCCCAAAAAAGACACAAACACAAACAAACCCCACACACATATAAACTACCATTCATTTGTTGAATGGGTCATTTTTGTAGAAAGTGTCCAAGGGAGATATATTTCATAACGAGAGTGTGAATCTCATGATTCACTGATTCTTTCCTAATTTATAATAGTTTATAACATATTTATACACATATTCCCAATTTTATTACGACAGTCACGAATAAGAATTAAGTGTGGAACATGCAACGCAATCATTTATATACTGTCAAATTTCAATAATTATTTTTTCTGCAAAGTGTGGATGGATAGTGAAAAATAAAATATCTGTACATAGAACGGGAAAACCTTTTTTGGGGGGGAAAAAGAGCTAAAGCAAACGAAAACTGTTTCAGCGGCTTTGGCCTGCGGTGTGAGTTAAAAAAATAAATAAAGGAAAAAAAAGTGAGTGCATGATATATAAATAACAACATTATATAGAGAGGGTAAAAGTGTAAAGTGACAAAAGTGCTTGACCGTGTGCCATCATGTCAGTCGCTCGGGAGCCTCGGAAAGGCCAAAATAAATTTAATGTGTCAGTTGATACGGGTGATGGTGAAGGTGGTGGTGTGACAAATAATGCTTTTGAAGTGGATCTAGACAATAATGTCAATTCACAGTTCAAAACGAGAGAATTTCAAAATCATGACCATACGAAACATAGTAATGGGAATGGGAATGGGGACACCACGGTAGAACGTCCACGACCACCACCAGCAAATACTACCAAATTCCAGTCGTCGACGGCGACTAAACGTAAAACCCGCTCTAGGTTCTTCCCCAGCATAGGACTCCTCTTATGGAAAAATACAGTTCTTCGTCGTCGTCATTACGTTGTTACAATCCTCGAGATTATCCTCCCCACACTCTTCAGCTGTCTCATCGCCTACCTAAAGACTTGGACACCGGCAACTCCGCCTGTTGATAATAATATCATTACCAACTCTACTCAATTTTATGAAAAAGTAATGCCAATACTTGATACTATACATCCAATCCTTAATCTTCTTCCCTCTCAACTGAATTTTACTGATTACATGAGAATTTCGATTTCCCTCATTACATGACATGACCTCACAAGATGGGACAATTAAAAGTTGCTTATGGTTTCTTGTCATTTTCCTTCATCTCAGGCTCATTAGTAGTGTAGACGACAGTTGAGTAATATGTATATTTGTATATGTAACTATATTGGTTCGTGTTGAGCACTTTGTACGAGTGAAAACTGGAAAAGTCACAAGTTATTTCCTCCAAAGTCTATACTTTTCGAGAAAACATGCGTGTTTGTGGAGCTAATCTTAATTCTTAATTACTCTCTCCATGTATATATTAAATATATGATGAGACTTGGACTGGACGTGGTTTTTCTTCTTACATATACATATATTGTGGACCATGGACGCAATTCTATAAACTTTTATCTGCATTTTACATAATTTGTTAACCTATCCGGTTGTATATTGATTGGCAATTGCAGGATTTAGTCAAAGATCTAAGGAAATGGCGATGTCATGGGACGTGTAAGTGAAATTTAATACAGTTACAAAGTTCGGATTTTGATCATTGGAATTGGAATTGACCATTGGAATATGTACATGCTCGAGGGGAAGTTTTTCTGATGGATGATATGCATTGTATTATTTGTACTATATATTTTCAGGTATTTTAGGATATGCTCCGTCCAACGAGTACACGGATCACATTATGTACATGCTCAAAGAAAGTATTGCCAAATATAAAATCCCACTCAAACACGGTAATACACTTTCAATTTTCAATATGTATGTAATTATTCAAGAATAATAATCTTTCATTGGGTGTTCACAACTCGTTTTTCAACTAACTATGTCTTGATCGTCGTCATCGTTTAGCTTGTATATTGTGGTGTATTTTCATCATGTACTATCAACCATCATGTAGATATATACCATGTGAATTTTTGTATGAATGTCCGCATGAGATTTCAGATTTGAGTTTTTGAGTATCAATATCAGAAATGAGAAACTTTATTCACAGTATAATTGTGCCTGCAGAACAGAACGATTGACGAACAATTTACTCTGTCAAATGCTTCTGTATATTATTTGTATACAACAGTTGAAAGTCCAAACTACTCTTTGACCTTGCGTATGCATACATAATATTTCACATTTTTCTGTTTAAGACAAAGGTGTGAAGAATTTTAACTTCTTTCCCCTTAAAAAACTTAATACTCATCACCAGCTCCAGCTCAAGGTTGGATCCGGTTAATCAATCAAAGTCGTGATCATTCGTCACATATAAAGTCATATTAAATAATGAGACATCTCCCACTGTACAATTACACTTTACACTTTACATACAATGCTAAATTAGCTCCGTATAGTGACTCGGATCATCTTCCCCCCTTTTTATGCCTTGTTTTTACTTTTACTTCCAAAGTTTTTACAAAATAACATGAAATTAAAGTGTAAATAAATACACGTTGAAAACTTTCAAAGACAAATGTATAGAATGGTTTTTTGTTTTTTTGATCGCGAGAGGTGATATTCAGAAACGTATGGGTTATGATTATAATTATGAATGTTGTTTGAGGAGGAGAAAAAGCACATGAAGATGAAGAAAAAAAAAGTGAATAGATAGTGAAGAGAGAGAAGCTCACAGTATGCAGCATAGATTAGAAATTACAGATTACAGGTGCATCAAATGTCAGATGTGTATGCATGCATGTATGAAGGTGTGTATAGTCTACATTCTACATGTATATGCCTACTTGGATTTCAACATGTGCACTCGTCGTCTCGACTCATGTCTTGAGGGCTGAGTACAAAATGTTTTAGAGTTGATGAAAATGTGTGTATACAAACGATAGTCATATTATATTCATTCAGCATCTACACATTTATGTACAATGTCTACAATCTACAAAGTCTACTATAGGTAGTACATACATTGTTTCGTTGTTGAGTTTTTTAGGGGTTATGGAAAAATCCGGAAAGGGACGAGGGAGAAGAGAGAGAGCCCTTCGAAACTTCGAATTTCTCTCTCACAATCTCTCTCGCAATGTCTCGTCTAAAGATATCTCCCCATTCAAGTCGTCAACTGATGTTGAAGAAGGGGGAGGGGGGGGATTTTCCTAGCGTAACTCTTGCCTTGAGCCTTGAGGTGAACATACTCACCTACACAAACAATACACTAGGTCTAGGTTCTCTCCACTGGATTTCCTTCTACCTACATATACATTCTTTTCCTACTCTCATTAAAAACCACAGAGGTTATTGAAGGGAATGTCGACTAGTTCTATCTCTCTCTCTCTATTGCTTACACAAGTCAGAAACATTTTGTGTATGCACACAATTATTTTATCGTACTTGAATTCTAGTTTTTTCGTTCCATATTATCTCATATACATAGTTTGCTATGAGAAGACGAGAAAAAAAATCCAAAATTGACAAAATTACAATGTACAAACTACAAACTCTTGTACATGTTGACCTTTGTCTTTTAAAGATGATTTCATCAAAATATGTGAAACTAATTACTCACATGAAGGAATCACATGGCACTGCAAGTGATGAGTATACATACAATAATAATATATATATTATTATTAATAAGTTGAGCTCGTGGAATAATTAAAATTATCAATATGAGAGAGCTGACAGTTGTAAATAACATAATAATGACTATTATTATCAGTAGTATTTAAATCCCATTAAATTTAAATAAATTTGGGAATTTTGAGGTGGAGAGAAAGAGAGGGAGAGAGATTCTAGATTTTGGTTAACTGACTTGAGTTTAAAGTGAGAAACGACGTCAAGGTTATTTAAAAAAGATGATTTGGGGTATATATCAGCAAAATTTGTATATGTGTGTCAATGCTCTTTATAAGGAAAGCAAATGTCCACAAAAGAACTGAAAAAATTGAGTATTTTTATTATTTGTAGTATTGAAATTGCTACTGAATCTGGAAATGCAGGAAAAAAAACTTATTTCATATATATATATTTATCTCTTTCTCTTTAACGATCAGCTTCTGTGTGTAAACGTGATGGTAATAAAAATGCAAACCAAAAGAGAATAATAATAAATAAAGAATGCAGAGCATGAGGATGAGGATGAGGAATGAGGATAAAAGTCGAACAAACAATTGAACTTTGGAAAACTTCAATTTGTTTTTGCTAGTTTTTTTCAAAACAATGAATTTGTGCTGCATCATTCCTTTTAAAATGCTGTCAAAGTATATGTATATGAAGCTCAAATATAATATATATTTTTATTGCATCCATGTATAGCATGTAGAATTGTAGTAGAGAATCTTTACTAGAGATGTAGACGAAGGAAAAATGTGAGAAAAGACCAAGTTGAATCAAATTTACAGTTTTCTCTTCTCTTCATTTATACTCTGCTCAATTCTCTCTGTCTCTCTCTCATTCTCACTTGTCACGAATCCTTTTTTTCCCGGCTTGCATAGTCTGTCAGTACTGATATGTACACACAAGAACGGCAGAATGAATGTATGTACCTATGAAGCAAGTTCTGTCATTATTTTAAGCAGCTTCACACTGAGGGTGCTTAGTGCTTACATAAAACATCAAATACTATAAACACAAACAGACACACGGACCATCTGTAATCTAACAATGAGAAAAATGAAGAGATTCATTCCAGAAATAGAAATAAGCCCGTAGGTCATTGTTCATTGACGCGGCTATACTGCTAATTCCCCATTCTCAAATGTCCAATTGCCAATTGCGAATACAATTCAAACATGCATATGTCAATTGAATCGTCAATATTACAGGCAATCCAAGTCCAATGTGCATTGAAAAACACTATACCATTATAATTATTAGGCACTACTAACAATAACATACATATCTGTATATGTATCCAACACATACTGCATGGAAGAAGAAATATTTAATTTTACACACATATTTCATGTGTCATTCGTCATTCGCCGTATACAGTTTACATTTTACATGCAAACGCACGGAAACGTGTACACATATATATATAGTTGTGTGTGTGTGTGTGTTTATTGAGACTTTTCCAATTGGAATTTGACCTTTGTGTTATTGGTTGATGACGATGACCTCCAGGTTACCGTTTGCTACACAGTAACACAAATTATTTGAATGAATACTTGCGTATATAGTCAAAGGTAAACGATTTTTTCTCTCGTATATATATATATAAGTAACTTATATATATGCAAAAGACTTGGAAATCTGAATAGAGCTTATAGATCGAAATATGTACATACAAAAAGGAGACCTTGCACTTGAGGTATATGTTCAAGGCCTTGATCCTTAGGATGAATCCTTGATGGTCAATGCCATACATTTGGGCAGTGAGTTCACTCTCTTCACTCTCGTCACAGATGAAAAAACAAATCCGGAAAGTGGCTCACCTTTTATATACACCTTTCTTCAAGTTCTCCATATTTTGCAATGAGATTGAGAATATCGTATGTGTGTGTATAGTTGTGTATGTACTAGTAGTTGTAATTCCTTTGAGTCCCCCATCATTTTGTATATTCATTCATCCCAATAAGTAAACAAGCATGTTTTGTGTGAGTGTGTCGAAAAGTGAACGTCCTTTGCGAGTATACATATATTATATAGAATATATATAGGGCTATACATTGTATAGCTTGGAAAGAAAATAATGATGATTGTGGGACGGAGAGAACACGAAAAAATACAAATAATAATTGAGGAATATATGTATATGCAATGTAAATTACGAGTGTCTTATGAAATTTGAGATTTGATTTGACCTTTGTCGTCTGTCAATTTATAATCAATGTTTGATGGCAAAGATATAAAAAAAATTAAGATAGTCATGGACAATTTAGAGTGGAAATACTGGAATTATTGGGGTGAAAAAAGATTCAAAGAGAATTGAGATAAATAACTATATACGATATATTTCAGGTTTCCAATGCTGAGCACTAACTAACAATAAGAATAAGATAAGATGTGACGACAATAAGAGATAAATAATAATAATAATTAATTGATATTGTTGTGATTGTGATTGTTGATTGTTGATTGTTGGGTTGGGATATCATTTTTTATCCTTTTTTTTGTTTTTGTTTGTTTGTTATTTTGATAATGCAGAATACAGAGGATTTCAAGATGAAGCAGCCATAAAGGAATTCAATGCTCTTCAAGGACTGACATTCAAAGACAACGATGAGAGTACCAAGAAAAGTGAAATTCTGAGAGCGGCCATAGTATTTGAGACTGGATTTGGGAATGAGGAATTTACAAATCCAACAAAGTCCTCACATCTGTCTTATAAAATCCGGATTGTGGATAAAAAGTATAATACGGAAGATGTCTACTCGACTGTCAAATATCCTGGACCGGATACGAAAAATGCAGGGAAAGGATATCAAGAAGGAGGATTTGCAGCTTTGCAAATATTCCTTGATAAAGCCATCACGAATGCTGTCACTAATAAAACGCTCAATTACACTGTGAGTTTTTAATTTTGTTTGTTTGTTTTCCTTGAAACGTTAATTTACAAAAAACGAAATGACAATCAATGAGAGAGAGGAGAAATCATCTTCTTCATGTGTTGAATGACGCTACGGATTTTAATTTTTTGAATTGACAGATGAGTGTCCAAGGGTTCCCTTATCCGCCATACAAAGTTGAACTGGATTTTAGCCGGATTTACATCAATCTCTTGCCACAGTTTCTCGTCTTTGGTTTCATTTTTATAGTACCCTCAATTCTTCGAAATGTTGTTGCTGAAAAGGAATCTGGAATCAAAGTAAGATTTTACACACACATTTTTTACCTTATTTTAAGCAGTCGAGATGCTGCGTGGTTCTTATTTCAAACTTTTTTATTTCCTCTTTCCTCATATACATTATAGGAACTGATGAAAATGATGAGTCTTCGAAGTTATCTTCACTGGGTCGGATGGATCATTGATTCCTTGTTAGTTCTCATAATACCTGTGACGATAGTGGTGGTGGTTCTGTTCGTCGAGTTTAGTCATGAAACGGGTGCGTTCTTGACGAGGAGCGACTGGTCTCTTTGGTGGGTCACCATTTTTATGTACGTCACCGCAGGTAAGATTCAATTTTTACAACTACTAAAGATTATAGAATGTAAACTTTGTATTTTTTAATAGATTACTTTCAGATACTTTTAATACTTTTATACTTTTGATACGGATGGGCAGTTAAAGTTAGGGTTTTTGTTTATGGGTTATGAGAGGAGTATATGTAATTTAGTTGCGTATAAGATGATGTTACTCTTTCTTTTTTTCTTTGTCTAGCCGTCTCCTGCCTTTTCTTCCTATCTACATTCTTCCAAAAAGGTATATATATATACGATATATTCCCTTATATTTTCATAAACATCCAGTGTGTCATTGTGTTCATATACATATACATACTTCATATTTCATTAACGCATTTTTATAATTTGTGAATTTGTATAGCAACAATGGCCATTTCTGTGGGGATCGTCGTCTGGATTGTCACTTATTTCGGTGCATTGATTCCCCTCGAGAGAAATTATCAGTGGTTGAGTTTGAGTCAGAAAATGTCTGGATGTCTCATTCCAAATTTGGCATTGCATTGGGCCGTCAAAATTATGTACTCATTTGAAGCTAAAGGTTAGTTTCGTTTAGTTTTTGACAAAGCATTTGTGTTTGCAGTCTTCACGTGTTCATTTTAAAAAACGTGTGGGATTTGAGAGACTAAAATGGCGATTTTTATATATATATAGGAATCGGAATGAAATGGTCGAATATTGGACAACCCTTGAGTTCATTGGATGATTTTACTTTGGCTCATGTACTTATTATGCTCGTCGTCAGCTCTATATTGTTCATGTCACTCACTCTGTATTTGGAAGGTAAATTATATAGTCTAATCTTTGACACAAACTTTTCAGTTTTCCGCATATAAAATTTGAGAGAAATGAATAATGCCAGTGAAATAATTTCTAATATTGTTTTGACTCTCCAATATATAAATATATAGTTATTCTTCCATCGAAATATGGAATCAGTAAACCCTGGTACTTTCTTTTTCAACCCTCGTTTTGGAAACCACCAAAGTACACGGATACGATCAAGTCCAATGGTGTCCCAATGACCGCTTGGCCATCATCAAGAAATGGGAATTCCAAAAATGGTGACATGCCCAAAGGTTTTGAAGCTGAACCCATGGGACATAATCCACGAGTCGTTATTCAAAATCTACGCAAGAAATTCGGTCCGAAAGTGGCTGTGGATGGTCTCTCTTTGAACATGTATGATGGTCAAATCACTTGCCTTTTAGGGATCAATGGAGCTGGGAAAACAACGCTCATTTCCATGTTGACCGGTTCGTTAATTATTATCGTCTCTTTTCATATATAATTTGTCTATAATTTTTTTTTTTTTTACATAATTCTCGTGGACACGACATAATTTTGAAAGAATAATGTTGATGTTTTTTTTTCCAGGTTTATTCAGTCCATCAAGTGGGACAGCCAAAGTGAATGACTTTGACATTAGAAAGGATATGGATACAATTCGAACTCAGTTGGGTTATTGTTCACAATATAATATTCTCTTTGAGAAACTCACAGTCTATGAAAATCTGGAATTCTTTGGCCGCGTAAGTCTGTCTTTTCATATATATGTCTACAAATTTACTATTTACCACTTTTAAATACAAAAATGCTGGTAGATATACAGATATAAAGACATTTAAATGAAATAATGAACGATTTCCATTCACTTCACAGTTGAAAGGAAGGAATTCAAAGGAGACCAAATCTGAGATTAAACAGCTTCTGGTGAAACTTCAATTGAGTGACAAGAGAAATGCATTGGCTCAAAATCTATCTGGAGGTCAAAAACGGAAACTTTCCCTCGGAATGGCCATCATTGGAGGGTCAAAGGTTGTGATTATGGATGAACCCACCGCCGGGATGGATCCAGAAGCTAGACGAGGAATCTGGGACTTGCTTTTGGTGAGAGCTCAATAAATCACTCTTTTAGTTATAATATTTCCGTGATATAGATGAGTTTTGTTTAATAAGGATTTTATGTGGGATTTGTGTTACATAGGAAGTGCGTGAATCTCGAACAATGTTGCTCACTACACATTTCATGGAAGAAGCTGGTTAGATTGATTTCCTACATATTCTGTTTGAATTAATTCTCTATACATTCTGTAGACTTGTACTCTTTTTAATATTTTTCCTTGGATTTCATTTTAGATATTTTGGGAGATCGAGTGGCAATTATCTCTTCTGGTAAAGTCCATTGTTGTGGTTCACCCCTGTTCTTGAAAAAGCATTACGGTAAATATAGTCCACTTTAATGATATGTATATTTCCTCATAAATATTCCACAATGAACAATGTTAAAAAAACTGTTTCATTTCCTCATGGAATTGTATAGGAAGCGGCTACACTTTAAAAATGAGTATAAAAGCACCACCAAATTCTCAACCGGATGCGATTTTCAAATTGGTTCAAAAGTATGCACCGGAAGCATTCTGGAAAGACATGGCTCGTCCTCTCAATGAGAATGAAGTTTGTGACATTTCCATTGTTCTTCCTCGACAAAACGGTATAAATGACACCTCCAAATTCCCAGAAATGTTCGAAGAACTATTCTCAAACAAAGAGTTCCTTGGCGTACTGGACATTGGACTTCCATTGACCACACTGGACGATGTATTTGCCAAAGTGGTGGAAGAGACGAATGATGAATTACCCATGGGCAAGAGGAAGAGTATTGTGGAGGCTAAATTCCAAGAAGATAATGCCGAGTTAGAGAATCAGAATCAAGATAACGTCAAGTTGACTGGATGTAGACTAGCGGCTCAACATTTTTACGGTCTCTTAGTCAAACGATTCATTTACACCAAGAGGAAGAAGGTCCTCTTCGCTGTTCAGCTCATCCTTCCATTGTTGCTCGTCCTTGCCGCCGTGACTGTTTTCAACAAAGCAAATGCTCCTCTCCCTCCCAGTCCAGCATTGAAAATCAATTTGAATCCATATAAAAATCCAAAAACAGTGTTCACTTCCACAAATGAGACTGATCATTTGGGACAACTGTACGAGCAAATCATTCGACAATCTCCACCCTCAGTGAATGCAGAAGTATGGAAAGCACCACCGGGACAGGATTTGGATAGTGCTCTATTACAAACGGGGATTGCGGATGAAAATCAGTACAGAGAACGTTATGTGGCAGCAGCGGATTTCACAAATCCGGATCATATTCGAGCCATGTTCCAAACTTTACCATACCATGCAAGTCCTTTGGCCATAAATCTGGCATCAAATGCAATCCTTCGGAATGTCATGGACAATGATAGTTTCACTTTGACCGTGATTAATCATCCAATGAAAAGTGGTTTGAATTCTCTATTGGAGGAATGTACTCCGAATCCAATTGCTGCCCAAGTTTTACCACTCATCTTTGCCCTCATAATCCCTCTTGGTTTGGCTACTTTGGCTGCCAGTTTCATTGTGTTCCCATTGGAAGAACGACTTTCTCGGGTAATTTTTTTTTACCCAAATAAATATATATTTTCAAATACCCGTACCATGTCTTTCATTACATCATTACACAAACTCATAATGTGTTTTTCTTGTCCATGTATATAGGCCAAGCAACTTCAAAAAATGACTGGAGTGAGCACCATAATCTTCTGGATGTCATCTTTCCTTTGGGATCTCTTTTTAGTGCTCATCCTTGCACTGGTCATGATTGCATTTTTCCCCATTTTGGAAAATGATGCTGCATTCACTTCCTATTCTGCTGCTCGTACGTCCACTTTTTTTTCTCAAAAAATGATAGATACTATATATGCAAAAGTTCATTTAATTTCCATTTTGTATGTATATTTTGTGTGTAACATATGATTTGTTTTTTTTTGTTCATATAGCATCCTTTTTCCTCATCATTGTGGTGTATGGAATAGCCGCCATTTCCTTCTCATATCTCGTCAGTTTGTTCATGGCGACTGTCCCTGGTGGTTTTGCTTTAGTCACCGTCGTCCACATTTTTACTGGTAAGAACTTGTTTTCACTCATTCAGTCATTTTTTTAATCAAATCTCAAGATTGAATAGACAATAAAGTATAAAGAAGGAAATATGTATATAAATGATTGTGACTAATTTTTTAAAAATAATTTCCAGGTACAATCCTGTGCATCCTCGTTCATGCGTTGGAGCAAAGTAACTTTTTCGATGCTGCAGATAATTTCCGTTGGGTCGGTAGGATTTTCCCCAATTTTGGAGCATCCATGAGTTTGATTCGTTTTGTGGACAAAGTGGGAAAGAATGTCCGTTGTAATATGGTCACTGAGACTGTCAAGAATATCGTTTGTAATCCAAATATTACAGAATTTGATTCAAAGGTTTTTGTGGAGGATTATCAGTCTTGTTGTGGTGAGCACACACAGATAACATTCACTTGTTTTTTCAGAATTTTATTCAACATCATTGAAATGTCATTGTTCCATATTATATATATTCTGACTTGGGATTTCATTTCGTTTCATTGTATATATATATAGATAACTGTGCCGAGTTTTCTGACCGTGGAGTCTCATGTTTTGTTCCGAATGACTATGTTGTCTGGGTAAGTTCAGGAGATTCGGATTGGATTGCAGCCAATATTGAATTACCTGGAATTGGACAAGAACTTCTAGCCATGTTTGTAATGGCCATCATTTATCAAGTGATTTTGTACATTTTTGAGTACACAGCATCTTTGAAACTCTCGGGAAGTCAAGAAAATTCCAAATTCCCTGACAAACCAGACGATGAAGATGTGGTGGAAGAGACGAATCGCGTTCGAGCTCTTACTCGAAACGGTATAATTTTAAATGAAATGAACATCTATATTGGATTTCATTGAGGTCTATATAAACTAAAATCAACTCGTTTTTTTCATGTATATATAGATGAAACTCAAAATGACGCGATTGTTGTGGAGAATTTGTGCAGACGTTTTGGATCCTTTGCTGCCGTGTCCAATTTGAGTTTTGGAGTTCATAAAGGTAAATATTTATTATGAGCCATTTCCTCCTTTCCAATTATTGTATTTTTCATGGTACAATCAACTATGTATATTTAAATACAACAATACCTTTCCTATAACTTTTTAGGCGAGTGTTTTGGGTTACTGGGTGTAAATGGAGCTGGGAAAACGACACTTTTCCAAATGATAACTGGAAATCTGGGGCCGACAAGTGGGAACTCTTACTTGGGCTCAAATTCCCTACAAACGAATGCATCCAAATACGTTCAGAGTATCGGTTATTGTCCACAATATGATGGTGTCATTGACTGTCTGACTGGACGAGAGATGCTCGAGTTATTTTGTCGTCTCCGAGGGATCCCATCCTCCAAAATCACAAGGGAATCAAATAAATGGTTGGATCGATTGGGTCTGAGTAAATCCGCAAATGTTGAATGTGGGAATTATAGTGGGGGTATGAAACGTCGATTGAGTGCAGCCATTTCCATGGTGGGTCATCCACCAGTCATCATGTTGGATGAGCCCACGTCCGGTGTGGACCCAGTTTCTCGTAGACAATTTTGGGATTTAGTCACTGCGGGTAAGGATTCTGGGCAGGCCCTCATTCTCACTTCGCACAGTATGGAAGAGTGTGAAGCACTCTGCTCCCGTTTAGCAATCATGGTCAATGGTGGACTCAAATGTATTGGGACTGTTCAACATTTGAAGACTAAACTCTCACAAGGATTCACAATCACTTTGAAAATTAATCAACAATTGAGTGTGACAGACAAGGAGTATAAAGTCAAACCTCTCTGTGAAGAAATCTGTACTTCCTTTACTCCATGTGTATTGAAGGAACATCATGAGGTAAAATTCCCATTTTATATAAATATCTGTATATATATATATATTCTCGTTTCGAAATTCCTATTAAATATGACTAAATTTTCCTTCTTTTTTTCTCTGCGAATGATTTCTGTATACAGAATGTGATAGAGTATCAGGTGATCAACACTGGGATACATTGGGAAGCTGTTTTCAAACTATTAGAAGAACTTAAACAAAATCCTAAATACGTGGACGTTTTGGAGGACTACAGTGTGTCCGAAACCACTCTGGAGGAAATATTTTTGTCCGTAGCCAAATCGAAAAAAGATTCAAAGAGACGTGCTAAAGTTCCTATTTTACAAAAAATACTTCCTTGCTAGGAAGTATTAGAGTCTGTAAAAAAGAATATACCATGAAGTAAAGGCTCAAACATATACGTATATGTATAGTAGGCATTATAATTAAACAAAATTATATACAGGTAAACTCTCGTACTTTGAGTACTTTGACTCTCCTCGTCATGTGTGTTGTGAATGAAAAATAGAGAAATCAAGGGTAATAACTTTCTATATAAAATCCCATATATAAAATAATAAGTTAGAGGTTTCGTTCAGAATTTTAAGTCATTATTATATTATAACATTATATACTTACAATTTAGTAAGATATTTATCTATGTACATATATACACATTATCGTTTCCTTTCCTTTTTTTATAATTATAAGTTCTGTCGGTTTCTGTACATGCATATTACGATTTACGTTTAGATTGAAACTGACAGGGTTTAATTTTTGACATGAAATAATTTTATGAATTCAATTTGTAAAAAAAGTGGTCGAGTTTGAGGTAATAATGTAAGTTTTTAGGATACATATACTATTATAGTTTGAAAAAAATTGAAGTGACGTCTGACGTCCATTATGGACTCAAAATATAATTATACGATATAAACAAGGCATTGTTTCTTGAATTTTAAAGTTCTGTCTTCCCATATTTAAAACTGTGTGTTTTTTAGTTTTTTTCTTGTAGTATTTGTGTTTTTTTGGTTCGATTTTGACTTTATGACTGATATATATTTATATATTATGTAATTCCTACTCCTATACTTACAGTTTTTAATTTTTACTTCCTATCATCTGGTTAAAGGATTATGACCATATTATTATTATTAAATATGAACAAATGTCGATATACATTATGTAAAATACGTATGAAAATAAACTGCAATGCACAATTATTTATGCCCACAATTATGTAAAACTATATATATTATGATGATAAAATAAATACGTAAGTAAATATTGTGTGAAAAAGTTTGATATTCACAGTGACACTTTTCTTCAGTTTAAACTTGAGAGCAACAGCGTCCATTCATTTCTCTGAAGAAAAAAAGAGCTTATAAAGTTTACCTACATTGATTTAAAGACATGATTTCAATAAGAAATGTGGTAGTTCATAGTTAAGTATGGTATTTATTTACATTGGACAAAAACAATGAAAACAAATCTGTTAAGTCTTTCACACTTAACAGACGAAAACGGTTCAAGATTTAGATTAGGAAAAGGAGTGTGGGGAAGTGGATTAGTAAAATTCTTTGTTGACATTTTATATACACAGATATTTCATATGTTAGCACAAATGTACATACAAAAATGGTCGCCAATCCTGTTCCCGTCTACTCTAATAGGTACGGTTAAGGTTTACGTTGAGTTTTATAGGTAAGTGACGAGAAGTCAGGAGCAAGTGAACTGAAATGAAGCGATTGGAAATACACACACACATACAGATATATACAACAAAAAATTAGTGTACAGAAATTGAGCTTCTTTGACCGCATGAAAGTATCACATGCACAATGTACACACAGACACACAGACACACAACGTACAAAAAGGTATTCTGTACACACATTAGACATCCATTGACTTGAAATTGCCGAATGTGATTGTTTTAATGGACTCTTTATCTCATCCCTATATACTGTACATTGTGACAACAAACCATGGATTCCACTTAGTGGATTTTTCACGCACATTTAAGCCTACACCTTTTCCTTCAACTCATCTCTCTCTCTCTCTCTCTATTTTTTCATCCTTACCCATAAGAAAAAAAACCTAAACTAAATTCACACTTGCTACAAGTCACATCATTACGAAGTATTATATATGTAGCAGTCTACAACATAAAAAGGTACTGAACCAGATTTGTCCTAGTTAGCTAAAGCATTCTTACATCACAAACGAGAGACGCGCACAGGTTTTTTTTTTTGTATGCTATATATATTGCTATATATATATTGACAGCCTATGTAAGTATATAGCCAAGGCATTTCTAATACATTAAAAAAACAAAAACGACGAGCGAATCAATACTACATATATATATCTGTAGGTATGAGTTTACAGAGAGGCCTCGATCATCAGGATTTTTTTTACCAACTTAAAATCTTTAGAGTATATAGTGTCTGACGATCGGACGGAATTTGGGAATTTCCTAAACATTTTACATGAGAAAGTTCTGAGATTCAATGGGATTTTGTTTATTCAAACTATTTTTAAGATATATGTACAAAATATTTCATGACGCCTTCAAAGCCTTGAGTAATTTGACGGGCCGGCCACGTAATGTTTTTGCTCATTCCATACATTTTTGATTGACCTGTATATATGTATATAAATCTGACAGAATCTATATAGACAAAGCAGGATTGTAAATCATTCAAATGAAATGAAAATACCAAGTTAAATTCCGAATCCCAACAGTGTGTGCGTCATTTTGTATGAAATGCGTCGTCCACATGGGACGCGTTTCGTTTCTTATACAAATGCTTGGACATTTCATGTCAAAGAAAGGAAAGTTTTGAAGGAGAGGTATGTGGACTATATATTATTGTGGATGGAAATTCCTTTGGAACTCGGAATAATTTACAAAATAATACACGCATATACGTTAAAGCATTTCCTGACACGGAGTATAAAATTGACTTCACACATCAGTACAAGGATTCATATTATACCCACCCATGCAGCTTTCGATTTCATTGCAATGGTATATAACGTTTACATTTTGTATATTGTGTGTAAAGCTTCCTTAAACTTACTTGATTAACATCATTTATTAAGGTATCACAACACACACAACCACGACGATAAAATCCACAGGGAATTGTGTACCTTTGTTAGTAAAACCCACACAAGAATCCTAAGACTGATGATCGTCTGTGGAATCTCTGGAATATTGGAATATTGGAATGTCAAATTCTCAAACTTTGTTGACAGAGCAAAATGTTCGTAACATAATAATAAAAATAAAGTATATACATAAAGGTATAAGATTGGAGAATGACGGTGAAAATAAAATTCCGAATTACGACATGGCACTCTCGTCCTCGACATACCAATTTGAAAATATTCACAATTGTCACAAGTCAATACTCAATACTCTGTCTTTGTGATCCCACCACGAAAATCCATGTCCACTTATTATTATACTTATAATATGAACATGAATTATTGCGAGTGTCGATAAATATGAATGATGTGATATCTGATATTGAATATTTGACATCACTTGAGAACCTCTTCACTTTTTGCCTTTGTATACATATATATATATATTTTGTATGAAAAAGGGTTCACGTATATAGTCTATCGCTCTAATGAGTTTACATTATGGAGGCGAGTCCCATGTCTCGAATGAATGGCAAAGTCTCCATCAGGACGGCCAAGGAAATTCCTAGAATTTATACCACCCACCATCATTCATTTACACTATCCAGCTATCTACATACATACGATGGGTCCGTTTGATGCGTCCTTTCCATTTGTATCATCCTATATTAAACGTTCAATTTCATACTCAGAATCAGTGGTTGAGCCTGAAAGTGAAACCAACATTCCACAATCCATTTTTAAAAAAGCACCCTCAACCACAATAATATTAATATGAATACGGAATATGAATTTATGTAGAAAATAGAAATCCAGTGGCCCCAGAATAATTTTAAGTCTATTCATTCTCTCATTGACTCATTGACAATATATTATATATACCTATGTAACTTGTATTCGTATATACTTTCTGGAATAATTGTTGCATGTGTGCAGTGTGTGCACGCACGGAAAGTTTTTCACAATAAATGTTCTTAGTGAAAATATGGAAACTTATCGGATTTTTAATCTCACATGTTTAAATGGCTAAATTTGACATTTGCAAACATCATCAACATCATTTATTTTAATTACTGAATTAAAAATGACAAGCATAATACAGATATAAAGAAGTAGAAAAGGGAAGCTCTGCAAAATCCGATGAGAATAAACGATCAGGGCGTCCAGATAAACTCAAGACTGAAAGTATAAATGCCTATAAATATACAAGGGTAATGTCCCAAAGGAGGAATATTGATTGACGTATCTGAGATGATGGATTTTCCTTTATCGTGTTTTGATAGACTATAGGTAAATCATGGGGGACTTACAAACGAAACAAGAAAGAGATGGAAAAATAGAGAAATGCAGGTCATGTGTGGTTTCGTATGGTGTGTCCAAAGTTGTAAAGTCAACTCCAAAAGTCATAATAAATATTAAGAAATTATTGGTCTATATATTTCTATGTAGGATTTATATACTATATGTAATCCTGATGTTATATGCATATATGAAATTCCAATCCGATGGTGATGACTGATCTGGTCAATATGACGACTTATTACTTGGCAGCCATATATGACAAGTGAGAGAAGGAGAGAGAGAGAGAGAGAGAGAGAGACCTCCTCGGAAATTATCATAATATTCATACCATTAAATGGTAGGAAAAGTCATTGTTAGTGGGTCAACAAGCGGCATTCTATTATCATTTCTCAGATAACTCTTCTTGTGACTCAATCTCCTGAGAACCGGACTTTTACGGAGGAAACATCGTTCTCCACTTCATTCTCATACCAGCAGCTACACCAAACGCTCACTCCATTTGTGCAATTTTTCCTTGGTGGGTTTTTTTTCTCCTTCATATAATATATTTGTCAACCTGTGGACATTCGAATTGTGTGTCAACACAACAACTCACAGTGCTGTGTGCAAATTTCAAATGTAAAACGTTGTGGTTGTTTCTGTTTTAGAACAACAACAATCAAAAAGTGTAAAAATAAAATCAATCATGAAATGGACTAGTGTGTGGATTCTTAATTTTAATTGACGATTAAAATAAGAAAAAAGTGTGCTATTTTGTGATAGTGAGTTCCTCAAATTATTGTTCTTCCGTCTCTCATCATCATGGCCAAGTTTATACAAATGTATTTCCCTGTACTTCTATGCTTTCTCGTCATCTCTTCCCTAATTGCCCATACAATTGCCAGTGACTCGAATTTACCTCGAACCACCAATCGTTTCCCAATCATGCTCAAGAAAAAATTTAATTCAAATGGGAATAATTTCAATGCCTCATCTCTCAATAATAATAATAATAATAATTCAAGTGACTCTGTGGAGATTCTCGTGGGAGGTGGAGGGAATCGAAATTCCAGTATTTCCAGTATTTCCAGTGCCACTACAAAAAGTGTAGTGTCAAAAAATAGTGGGAGTAATGGTAGTGACTCGACTAATTTGGATAAACCTTACATTGATATTCGGGTGGATAAAGATAAAGAGGGATTTGAGGAGCTGAAAGCATTTGACAATGATTTAAAATCCACTTCGAATGTAAATTCTAATTCTAATTCTAATTCTAATTCTAATTTCAATTCAAAGAGTAGTGGGAATCGAGTGAATACACGAATTGGTTTCAATTCGAATACTGGACAGGGTAATAATAATTATGGTGGGATCACCGGGTACACTGCGAGTCCACCTCCAACTTCAAGTTATAGACCAGCAGTTAGTTATTTTCGTCCACCGACTAAACCACCAGTTTACAATGGCCCCACGACCACACCAACACCGACTCCATACCCAATTATAACAAATACAACCACGTCAACATCCACATCAACAACGACAACGACACTCAGACCAAGGCCAACATCACCACCACCACCAACAACAACACCTAGAACGACCACGACGGAATTATTTCCATTTCCGGAAGTGACGACTTTCCGCCCCATTCCAATGCCTCCGAGACCCACAACCACATTTAGACCACCAATTACTCCCTCCACAATCGTCCCAATTATTGGAATTGAAGGAGAAGATGAGGATGAGGATGATTTCAAAGGGACGACAACTTTGCCATCATCATCATCATCATCCACTTTCAATACTGAGGGGAATTTGGCAAGATCTTTCTTTTCAAATTTGAATCGAGGGATTACTCCAGGGAAACAGAAAACTGGTGGGCCCATTTCCAGAGGAATTGTCAATAAATCTAATCGTCTTCAAAATTCGAGATCCTTAAAATTCGATGATGACCCAAATGTTGTCACTGGTACGTCACGTCACGTCACGTCACGTCCTTCATTCACATTTAGTAGTCTTTTTTTTGTAGGGTGTCATTTAGACAATATATGTAGAATGTAGAACGAAGAGAACTCGTAAAATATATACTTACATTTACATATGATCAACTGTATATATAATTTCAGAGTTTGTATTTTCGGATATCAAATGTTACCGGACGAAGCAAAAGGAATATTTTGGAGCATCAATTCATATGAAAAGTGGATTTCATTTGCCGTACATACGAGACCGACCTCAGGATTCACTGACATCCTCCGAGTGTAGAATGGACGAAACGGATGTGTCCAATGCTCATCATCTCACAGTGACGGATTTGCGTGGTTGTGGAGTTGAACAATGTGGGGACTCACTTTGTCTCACCATGGTTTTCCCCAAGGTTCAAGGCCTCGCACTAGCAGATGATGAAGTGACCACCATTAAATGCTTACCACAGAAAAGTTCCATCTCTGAAACGAGAACTATTAGCTTTGCCGGAGACAATTTGTAAGAATCATTTGCTCATGAAATAAATACTCACATGTACATACAGATATATATAACATATTATTATGATTACATTCTCAATCCTTATTTAATATTTTGCTTGCATGAAAAAATAATGAAAATTGTATCTGTATATGTGTACATTTTATTTTCTCAAAGAGAAAATCGACGTTCCTCATCAACAGTGGAAGGGGGTGGTCAGGATTTTGCAGCGGAAGTCGGTGTTTTTCGTCAGAATCCTGGCACTCACAATGGTCTCTTTGTAAAGCGAGTCAATTCGGGAGGGACAGTGTCCTTGGGTGAGCCCCTCCAATTGCGAAGTGTAGTTCGTGGTGGGGATGGTTGGTCACACTCAAAACTGACGGAAGTCAAAGTCTGGAGAATGAGCGGCAAGAATTTTCCACAAAATGTAGAGAAACTAAATCCAAATGATGCATCCGAAGTCATCACGTTGGTGGACGGGAATGGCTGTCGAAATCCCGAATATGAGGTAAGAGAATTCTACAGAATTGTGATCATTACATTATTATTATAAATTCAATTGAATCACTAATATTCGAAATTCGAATAAACAAAAACAAATGTTGTATGTATATAGATAATTTGATTAATTTACAGGTAATTGCTGAGTCTCATCCATTGAGAGACCCAAGGAACAATTTAGTTCATCATTTCACTTTCAAAGCCTTTCTCTTTCGTGGACAACGAGACAATGAGCCACTCATTGTGACAGCCAAAGTCCAAGGTTGTCAAGACGCTGGAGAATGCAAACCGGTATGTACACAGATAGATATATATACTGATATGACAAAAATCACGTCATAATATAAAATATACAAATTAATGATAATAATAATAATTATTATTCCCATCTATTCACTCTGAATCGATTTCAGAGTGACTGTGTTTCAAGTGGAACTTCTTCCAGGAATAGTCTAGATCCGAATGTGAGTCGTTACAAGCGTTCTCCTGACCCCACAGAGCATCACAATATGAGTTCCATCGTTCATGACTTTAGTTCTCAACTCGCACTCCATGTCCGCACTCTTCAAGATCCGTCGTCTGGATCTTCGGAGAGTCTACTAGATGATGATTATTCCGTCTCCAACGGAGAGATCCGTTCATTCACATGCACAGAAAAAATGGCATTTTCCGCAGCAGGTGGGAGTGGGATTACAATTTTCATATGTGGACTTGCCTTCAGTCTCCTCTACTACACATTCAAATACCGGAAATCCATGGACTCATCAAATAATGGAATTCATCATCATGGAAATGGACATGAGTCAAACTATCATCAACCCCCATCCCAAACTCTACCTCGAACACCTACTTCTAATACTAACAACAATAGCAGCAACAATAACAACATCAACAGTCACTTAATGCTGAATCGTAAACGAGATAAACCTTTACCACCGCCACCCAAAGACTATGACCAAGCTCCTCCACTCAACAATGAGAGCAATAATAATAATAATAATGGGACACTACATGGGACGAGGACGGTGGCCATGTCCAATCTTTTCCATCAGTTGAATACACAAGGGACGACTCAAGATGCATCCGAATATGAATGCATCGATGAAGTGAGAGGGAACTCCTCCTCGGGAAAATCATCCAAGGATGATGGAGTCTACATTGTGTACTGTTGTAATGAAAAGAAAAAACTGCGACCCACAAGTGCTCCCCCATCTTTACGCGAGCGGAAAAGGAAAACTAATACGAGTCGAGGAGTGATGACGAGTGGTCGATCTTCTTGTGGTCCACGTTCAATAAATCTAGATGTTGGGGAGGAGACGGAAGAGTCGGAAGGTTCATACGGTTCAAATTCAAATGAGAAATTCTCACGCCCACGAACCGTCCGAAGTGTGAAGAGGAATCAACAAAAACAACGTGGGGCTGGGACTGGGATCCGACGACGTCTTAGTTCAATATATAGAGATGCAATTTATGGGACTCGTTGTCGGAGCAGTGGAGGCTCCATTCCGGCTCGGATTTCTGCCAAGAATATTCACGGGACGGCTCGGAGACAGAAATTACAGCAGTACAGTAGTAGCCGGGATCATGAGAGAGAGAATTCGGATAATTACTCGGATGGATTCTCACAACAACATTTTTCTTCGGATTTGGACTCGGCATATTGTGGTTCGGTTTGTTCAAAAGTGGATAAACATGGAAATGAAAGACGAACTACAAGTCATAAGAATAAGAAGAGTTCAAACAACAACAACAACAATAATAATAATAATAATAATGATAATTTCTATCGGGAACGGGAACACAATCAAAGTCATAGATTTAAAGGGCTTTCCATGGTGGAGAACAATACTACTTCTATTTCTATGAGTGATTATTCTCATCATCATCCAATTCCTCGTGGTGGTGCCTGTGATGATGTTTTGTGTGGAGGATTGATGGCTGTCACTGGAGGACATTCTCCCAATTGCTCATCCAATTCTAAAAGTGCAACACATTTTGTCACTCGAAATGACTCTTCCACTCAAATCATCATCATACCCGAAACAGATGTTTAATTCAAGACGAGTGAATCAACAATAATTATGTATTAAATAATTACTCTGTAAACGTTTGTAGCCTTCGTCCTTTGAAAATGTCCACTCATTTGTAAATTGTTTTTAAAAAATATATATTATAAACCCCGTTTTATCTGTATTATTGTGAATAAGAGGATTAAGGATGTTTGTTCTGGGGTTCTATAAATTTGGTATATTTTTATACGTTGTTTATGTACTTGTAGTGGTAAGTTGTATATGTAATGACATGGTATTGGCTTATATGAATAAAATCATTTCCTGTAAATATTTACACGCACACACACGTACACAGTACACACTATAGTATCAGTATCTGTACATTCCCCGTTAGATTTATAATTTTATTTTTTATTATATATATTAAATGAGCGTTTAAAAATTAAGTTAAAAGTTTTTGTACTTTTTGTGGGTGAAATTATTTTTTTGGCTAATTATAATAAATTCATAATAGCGTACGAGTTTTTTTTAAAAATCAAAATCTTGGAATTCCATATTTCTCCTATTTAGTTCATTAAACAACTTTTTTCTTTTTGTCTTTGGTTACATTTTGTTGGATGTGAGAATCTCTGTCAGTTCTTTCACTTCATTGCGTGCCCTACTCAGTGTTGCGAATATGCAAGTATCCTTGTCAGCGAGTTCCTATACATTTTATATGGTTAAACAGAAACAAATAGATGTGTGAGTTTTTGCTATGTATTCAACATATTGACGTTTCCTCAGTAAAAAAAATACATGTATGTATATACAATACCTTTTCCATTTGAATAACTTGTTTTCTTAAGACTTCATTCTGTTTGACTGCATTTCCCTTCTCACTCTCAAGTTTGTCAATGGTTTCCGTCAGTCTCTTCAACTCTTCCTCCAGTTTCTCCTTGTCTTCCTTCACGGTAAGTTCCTGCATTATGAAAGCATATATTATGGGAATTTTTTACAGAGTTGCAATTAAGTCTTACCAAGTTGTGTGTGTGTGAAAGATTATCATAATATTATATTGTATTTGATGGCGTATATATATATTGTAGAAAAAAATCCAACGTACCGATTCCAAATGGGATATTTTCTTTTGAAGACTCTCATTTTGTCTGCCCACTTCCGTTTTATCCAGTTCTAGATTCAGGATTTTACAATTGAGCTGCTCAATCGTATTCTCTAATTTGTCTTTGTCATCTTTCATTTGATTGAGTCTGTTCACATAATTTTGAACCACTTGATCATTTTCATCGTGGAGTTTATTTCGGAGCTTGGTCACTTCCTCATCTGCATTGGATTTGACAGTGACCAATTGTAATTCCAAATGACGAGCACGAGTCTCTGCATCCACTTTCCCCTTCTCAATGAGACGAACGTGGTCGAGCATTGTACTCTGAATATGCTTCAATTCATTCTCTAATTGCCGGATTTCGTACTGCTCTGCCGTTTCAATTTCGGATTTCCAATTGGACCATTTCTCTCGCTCATTTTTTATTCTTTCTATATATATATGCATATATATAGTTCGGATGAATGATTAAAAGGAGAGAGAGTTCACGAGGGGGAAAAACAATAATAATACTAAAAATTTGGCCATTGTTTAAAATGCTCCCTTGAATTTAGTGAATTTACTACGATATATATATTTATAGATTTACCTTCAAAATTATTTCGTAGATCACAGCTAGATTTTTTCATGGCTATGAGCGTGTCTTCCAACTCTTGACATTCACTTATTTTGACTTTCAATTGTTCTTCAAGTACTGAAATTTTATTGGTCATTTTCTTGCCCTCTTCTTTGACGGAGAGGAGTTCATCCTGACAAATGTGGAATTGTCCCTCAAACAGACTTTTCATCTTGCGGATTTCATCCTTGTGCATGGACTCTAAATGCTCTGTATGTTCTTCTTTGATCTCTAATGCTCTCCTCAATGTTTCTTCCTTCTCAGCCACCACTTGGAGAGATGCTTTCAAATTCTCAATTTGCCCCGTGAGGAGTTGTGTTTTGGAGGACTCTGTCCGTAATTTGGTTTCAAAATCCCGGGCAAGCTCTGTGGCACTGCCCAGTGCATTTTTTAATTCCGTCTCCTCCGCATCAAAAACACTCACCATCGTCTCCAAATCATTCTTAAATTCCTTCTCGGTTTTCTGTAGTTGACGAGTGAGTAAATTGGTTCGGGATGCATATTCTTCCATCATTTTTTCTCGATCACTTTGATGTTGAAGACATTGCTCTAAAACAAAATCCATAAGAGTTTAAATCAATTTAATTTAGCATATGCGTGTCCATTGAAAAAAAATATATATACATAGTACATATATGAATGAATGAATACTTTATTTGGGCGTGATTTTGTTTTCTTTTTATATATACCGATATAGCAAACAATTTCATCGGGTATGAAATTCCCACACAGTTGTATCTTTTGAAGAACAAAATTGGTTCGAAGGGAATCCCAAATGGCTTTGGCTCCGGCTACACCAATGGAATTCCATCGTAAATCCAAAATCCGTAGAGATTTGTTCTTGTGTAGGGATGATGCTAATTCTAATCCAGCTTCCGCATTCAACTGATTATTTCTCAAATCCAAACTTTCCAAACCTGTATTCAGAGCTAGACTCTCACAAAAAATGAAGAATGAGTCTTTGTCTGAGCCAAGACAATTCCATTCTAAGAGTAGTCGCTTCAAGTGACTGTTGGACTTGAGTAATTTGGCAAGGACACATGTCATTGTTCCTTGAATATTGTTTCCTAAAAAAAACGATATGAATTAACTTTTAGCCGTATATGAAATTAACTTTTTAAATTCAAAAAATCTGTACCGACTTACCCCGAAGTTCTAATGTATGAAGTCGAGTATTTTTCGAGAGTCCGTTAAGTAAAGCCTTAAAGTTAGGAAAAAAAACGATTATAGAGCCTTCAAAGTACTGTGAAACTGTGTGAACTGTGCATGAGGACTAATAGTAATAATGAGGAAATGATGGAATCACCTCAAATCCCTGTGGGAGCAAAAGACAATCACTTAAATTTAAATGACTGATTGGAGCATCTGAAGCTATATATATATAAAGAGAACAGATTTGAACCAAATTAAATTTAATTCACCTTGTAAGAACATACTGACTGATCTGAGTTTTGGTTTTTGACCTGAAACATAACATAGGTAATTAAATTAAATATATATCTACCTAAAATTTTCCCAAGGGCGATGCAGTCCACTCCTCGAAGGCCTTTATGCTTTAAATCTACGACGGTGGGATCCCGGCCAAAACTAGCTCGCTCTAAGGGTGTGGAGACAATCTCGAGAGGCTCACTCGAATACAACTTACAAAAACGTGTGTATTCTTTTTTTAAATCAATTTTAGGAAGACTACAGGACAAATGACTTTGATGTCTATGAATACTTGTATTTGATTGTGTGTGAGGAGATTCTTCTTCACCGAGACTACTTAGTTTTCCTCTCGCTAAACCCGATTTTTTACTTGTACTACGACGAGAGTGGCGTGACATTTTGTTATTAGTCAGAACACGTTCCTACACAATATATCGTATATGTTCTATTGAATACTATATATTGTGACAATATATTGTGACAATGACAATGAAGCTAGACTTACAGTATTCTAACAAAACGACTAGATTACTCATTTATAAAAACAAAACTATATATCCCTGTCAGAATAATGAGATTTGAACTTGATTTTATACCCAAAAAAGCTAAATCGGACAAACTGTCGATTCTATATAGTGAATTATTTATGCTGAGAGTATAATATATAACATTTATATATACTCTAAGTATTTATGAGATAAAGTCCCTGTCTTTGCTCGCAGCTACATTATATATTATTGCCTGGAAAAGATTTGAAAGGGGTTTTTGCAAATAAAAAATAGTGTTTTAAACACGTGCGTAAACATTGTATTCATACTATGGATTCCATAGTAACAGGAGAAACTAATGTGTCTTTGTCAACCTCTCTGCTGTACTACAGTGGCTGTAGACTTATACATAGTAAATATATCATAAATAGTACATATAGTAGAGTCTACACTCTACAGTCTACAAAGAATGCAGGCTGCATCCATGTGTTATTATAGAAATCAATACTACATTGCAATCAGCCGGGCTGATGTCGAAACAGAGATACGTATACCTAATATTATAATGATTCATGAGTGAAACAAGACAAAATTCGTTACTTTGGATAAAAATAATGGTAATTACGTAAAACGTTATGATATACTATATACTTCATGTTATGACTGGAAGCAGGTTAAATGCGTATAGTCTATATATATACGAGTATATATTCCCACGTTGCAAGTCAAGTATTTTGATTTCCATGTTTCATTCAGGAAACAAAGTAAAACAATCTAAATCTTCATGCAGATTCCTCCTATACATATATATGTATATAGTTCATTAAAACGCTTGGAAGCGAGTAATGCATCGCATATTCTTTTATTCAAATGTGAACTCACAAAATTAAAAAAAACAACAATCAGGACTACTATTTAACTATTTAACTAAGTTAAAATCATATATGCTAACGAAAGTAGAATAATTGAATGTAAGTTTTACTTTCTTCTCGACTATATATGTGCAGTTAATACAACAAATACTTGTTTTCCGCATGCTCCTTAATAAGGAGTCCTTATAGGTTTTTTTCTTTTTTCACGAGAGTATATATAACTTAAATATAGTCAAAAGTCAAAATCGTCGTGAGGCCTTTTTTTACCTTTAGTTTTTTTTAAAATTGTAAAGCCGTATTGTGGTATAATTCCATAACGAGTACTTTTGTGACGTTTAAATTGTTTATATTATAGTTTTTGGATCGCTGCGAATTGTAAATTAAATTAAATTGTGGTACTCGATTTCATCTCAAATAAAAAATATGGCCAACCCGAATAACCTAGATTTGGGCGCTGTGCTAGCTTTTTTTCAACGGCAAACATCACTGCTCACCGAACTGGTTGCACTACAACAGCAACATCGAATCAATTTCAATCAAGTAATGGCTACACATACAATCCAACAAGGACAATTAAATCAGCTTACGGAAAATAATAGAAACACAGTAGACAGGATTTTTGAACAAAACGAGCAACTTACAGCAATTCGAATTACAATTGTAAAACTCGGTGGCAGAATTAATTTAGTAAGAGCTAAGTTGAAGCATTTGCAGGAGTTGTAGTAAGTACTTTTGTACTTGGAACTTTTTATTAGTAATATGTATGTGGAAATCAAATATTTATGACTTAAAGTAATTTTCTATATAACCAAGCTCACAAACGTTTTCATTGTAAATTTCAAAAATATTATTTTCAGTAACTTATTGTTGCAGCCGACTCCTCCACCACCACCTCCACCACTACCAGTTCAATTCAATGTGACTTGCCCGCTTCATGGTGCTCGACTGCTCATGGTTCAACCCATCGACACCCCTGGTACGATAATACCATTTATTACATTAAAATTCATGAGCTTATTTACTTGAAAATTGAATCCAGCGTACATTGCAAATAAAAGTAGTAATCCAATCGGTCCATAAAAATATAGGAAAAAGACGTTTTGCCTGTCCCATCAGGTTGACGCCTCGGAGTTGTATGGGAGGAAGGACATTTCTAGATCGAACATTTCCGGTTCATATGAGAAAGTGTATTAGCCGCCCACATGGCCTACCATGTCCTCTGTAAAAAGGAACTTGGAATATTCAAATTGAGTAATTCAATTCGACTTCGAATGTAAACCATTTTTTGATGAGGCATAGAATTTTAATTTATCACTGATAAATTATCAGTGATTTCTCTTTTTCCGTACGGGAGTAGAATTTTTTGCAAGCAAACTATATTTTTACATCTCGTCAAGTTCTCAAACTTGATAATAATAATTAAACAATTCAATTAAACATGATATTTACAAACTTAATCACGCAACTTTATGCCTCAAAGGTGATTCATAAAGTAAATTAAACTTTTTCTAACATTTTTATCAAATAAATAACTATCATATAAAACTTCTTAGGACCTTTTTCAATTGTAGAATACGTGTAGGTATTTTTTAGTATATACGCACAAATGCGCATGTAAGTAAATATCTATTTTTTGTGGAGCGAATAAAAAAAGTATCCAATTTCATAAAACTTACTTTTTACACTAAACTTTATTATCCTCAAACCTCATCAAGTACAAGTATAAGAATGGCAAGGCCCGGATGGTGCTTTTCAGGATTTTAACGGGACTCATGCCTACTTCGAGCATAACAATGTAAATGAATATGTGCGTATAGTTGTGAAGTTAGTTTCGGACTATATACCCGAGTAACTCGGGCCGAGTTTATTTGAATATATTATTCTATAGTTCTTTAGAAACACATGTTTTTTTACATTTCCAGGGATTCTAAACCAAGACACAAAATGCATTTTCAAATGTACTCCCGGTCATGTGAACTTTACATTTTCCACAATGAAGATTATTATTATGGACAGACACTAATATTTAAAGAATGAATTTTCATACAGAATTTGTTATATCTCGCAGTACAAAAAACAAAAACAATATTATATGCTGATGCTGAAAGTTTCAGTCTGAAACATGACGAAATTCGTTATTTAATTTGAGGGATACAAATAATGGTTTAGTAAAGTGTTACGATAGATATATATGTACTATACTTAATATTATGACTGGAAGGCTATATGCGTATTTATTTGATATTTAAATAGTTACAGTAACAAAAAAGGCTATTATTACAGACATTTCAAATTATAGGTACAATTCTTTGGAATCTATTCTTGGGCTAATTCAATAACTATACATCAACTTTGATTCGATTGTATTTATATACTTAATGTAAGTTTTATTCATTTAATACGTGATAGTGAAAATAATATAGAAAAAAAGAAGTAGGTAATTTAGAAGAAGTTACGAAAAAATGTAATGACTAACTTAACCCATGTTGGTACAATACGATCAGATTGAACTAGCGTTTTATCACTAAAACAAGTACTGCTCTCAAATAAACGCTTCTGTTCCTCGTGTAGTTGATTTTGAAGTTGAGAATTTTTAGTTATTACATACAGTTGAGTTTCTAAATCTCTATCAACAGAGCGATGACCAAAGTTTGGAGAGCCAATGAGGGTGACGAGGGGCAACGATGATCGAGTGGGATAAAACCAGAGTCCTTTTGAATGAAATGTCCAGTTGGGTCGTATATATTCCCACATTGCAATTCGTTTATCTTGATTTGAACTTTTGACTCGGTCATGAAACATTTTCGCTAATAAAGTATATGCTGCTGGGATTCCACCCGCAACTCCTTTGGCACCCAAAAACCCGTTCGCCTATATGAAAATAGAAATTATCATTAAACATTTTAAAAGATAGAAACCGAAATTCTAACCGGTAAGAAAATATTAGCCGTATCATACACGCAAGAATAAAAAAGAAAATTAACTTGCCTTTGGATGTGCCATTAAAATATCAAAATCCGCAGAAGATCTATCTATAATTTTCTCTACGTATTCAGGTGTCAAATTAAAATAGCCGGTGGCTAATTTTATATGTGAGCCTTTGAATACTTCTTCGAAAATCTTGTTTGTTGCGTAATTATCCATTCCAATATTCAGTGGACCCATTTGAATCAATGGAAATAACCAAGTATCATTTACATCTGTATTATTGCTGGAATTTGTTGAATCGGTTTCTGGCTGCCAATTTTGACTCGTAGAATCCCTTTCATTTTCAAGATTACAATAATCAAAAAAGCTTTGGAGGCGAATACTGTTTTCGATTTGATAACTCTTGTAGTATGAGAGTATAGAATTTTTGGCCTGGGATATAAATTGATCTTGATTCCCAGTTGATGGATGAATATTCCAATTTGGGGATAAATTCAATTCATTTTCTTTATTTAACTGTAGAGAAAATGCTGAGACTTTATTGATGAGACCATCATAGAAATTTGCCAAGTTTTCACATCTCTCCACCAAAATGTATCTGTCTTGACGATTTGTAAAATAATCATGGGACAAATTTGCACTGAAAAAAGATGACAACATAAATTATGTTCAAAAACATATGATCTTTTGAATGTGGAAAATTATTGTAATTAATATTTAGTAATCACAATGCTATATAAGTATTCCGTCTCTCACCCTGTAATCAACAGCGAATCATCAAAAATATATATCTTCATATGCTGTAGACCAATAATTTCATCCCATCTCTGTGGAAGCCACTTTTTAATCACACCTCTCAAAGCTGGAGTATGGTACAGAAAAACCTATATACAAAAGAGGCATACATAATTTGTAATTGTAAATATTTGCATAGGTACACATCCCAAAAAGATGTCGCAAATTGTGTTTTATAATTTATAGAACATACATGACATGAATCAGAAGTATGGAGCAAAGGAATTAATAATGTTCGAGAGTTTTCTTGACCTCTACTTCCTCGAGAACAGTCTAATAGTACATTGATCTTCAATTTGTGATTTTTCGCCAAGTTATTTTGAAGAGTTTCCAACTGTATAGACAAATAAAACAATCACAGTAATTAAGTAAGTACACAGACATGTTATTACATATAGTAAATATCAAATCAAATATACGAGTAAGTAAATAAATAATAAAAGTTATATACATTAGCTTACCAATTTGTTTTCTAAATGACCATTCCCAATGTATAAAGAAGCAAGTGAAACTCTTCTCGTAGCTGTTTTTGCCTTTTCAATTAAAACTGAATAAAATATTTCTGGATCTGTTAAAACTCTAATATTGGAGCCTGGAATGGAAAAACCTGGCCCTAATTGTGAAAGCCATTTCCACGATGAAAGGTAAGCCATTTAAAGATCTTATTGTGACTAAAGAACAAAAACTACTAATTCACATTTTATTCTGTGATGAAAATCTGACTCGAATATTATAACCGCCATTAGATTCAAATATCTGGGGTCACGCGAGACTCAGGAGAAAGTTAAATGTAGTAGGTGAAAGTCAATTGAGTGATTATACAGCAACGTTTCTCGCGAATAACACTGTATACATTTAAAGAGAGACTACGGAAATGGCCAATAAAATTTAATAATAAATGTAATATGCAATTAGAGCATATTTAAAGTACACACAACTTTTTTTAACAACATGCAACATGTTGTTATATATTGGTTTCTATTTACATGATTTCGTATGGGTTGAACTGTGGGCTTAAATTTTCCGTTTCCATGTTTTTTTTCTCGAAAACTGAGAAAATTATATAATGACCATTCATTAGATGGTGATAATCCCAAATTAATTCGTAACTTGTGGTTAGACATGTGAGAAAGTAGTACACACGAGTATTCCATAGGAATAAAGTACTGGAAATACTGGAATTTATAAAGTCTTATTTAGATAAATGATTCTTTTCAAAAATGGGTCATTGATATAAGACTTGTCGGGAAAATCAATCAGTCTTCTTTGGGCACACACACACACTAGGGAAAAACCTCACAACCATTCAATTGCTTTTCATTTTACGTCCAGTGTTGAAAAGTCGCATGGGCGAGTCAAACTCAATCATTCTGACATAAAGATAAATAAGAATTAAATTCATTATAGTTATGCATATATTCAATAACAATTGAAGGGCAAAAAAGACCTCGTCTTCCATTTCTCTGCTATGCCTACTATATATTGTATAGTATATATACGTTTAGTTGACGACTTTCGTTGAAGTGGTTGAATTTAGATTGTTTTTATTTGTCTGTGTACACTGTACAGGTGCGTGGCTTCAGAAATCAAACGGATCTAAAGCACTAAAGAATTTTTTCCAAACGTATGATATACGTTTGGAAAAAATACTTATATGTATATTATAATATTATATAGAACTGACTATCTGTATTATATATGTGAAATTTTTTCTTTCATATTGGTCAAAAAGGACTTTTTTCTGCTGTTTGCTGTGGTCAATCCAAAATTCCAAACCTCATTTGACTTTGACTCAATGTTAAGTACATCGACTATACAGAAATGTGGAAAGGCTTTTTGAGTGGCTTGTTATTTCAACTTTTTACCATACGAATGGAGTCAAGAGACGTTAAAACTTAAAGTTACAAAGAATATTGTTCGGATTCGCTTATGGCGTTGTGTTGTCGCAGTACACTTGATGTACGTGTCTTTTCTCCTGTTCCGGTTTTTCCATGGACTTATTTATTTGCATCTTCCTGGCTATAAACTTGCTTTTCAGTTATTGTGGAGTACGACTTATTTATTATCAACCTTTGGCAACTTGAATATAGCACTAAACAAAAATGAAGTTGCAAATTATTTGAATCAACTCATTTTCTTGAATCTGGATTGGGAGAGTAAGAGAGCAGAAGCGATTGAAAAATACTTGAAAAACCTATATGTATTTATTTATTGCGGATATGCATACATACTAAATACATACGCATCCTTATAAAGTCTATAAAGTTGATTGTTTTCAAATTTTTTTACAGAAAAACATGGGAACTCTGAAGGGAAAAAGATCGTTTTCCTCATTCTTTTGGGAATTGTAGTCTCTGCAGTATGTCATGTATTAGTTGGAATGATTGTCTTTTTTATTGACCCAGCACAACAACAATACTTTTCCTCCTTGCTTTTGGCTCTGCCTAAAATGTTTGTAGGGCAACAGCATGCCATTGTAACCGTTACGGCTATATTTGAGGCTTCACTCCTCTTTGAACACTGGTCGAGTATGATTGTTCATGCATTCATTAATTTTGGATTTCTACGCATTTCTGTTGTGATGCTCAACTATATAAGGTCTCACACAAATTAAGTATACATTTATTCATTTCAATTATCAAAACCGGAATTACAACTGAAAAATCTTGGGAACCGAAAGATTATATATATATTTACCTATATACGTACGAATTTGATTTCAATTCAGGAAGCAGTTTATATGGCGTCCATCTCTCAAATATTTCCTTCAGTATCGTACACTGCAAGCTCTACATCATCGATATTTAGAAGTCTCTTCAGGGATATTCTTGTGTGGATTTGAATTTGTTGTCATGTAAGCCTCAATTTGTACATTTTTCAGTATGATAACGTATCATAATGCACCACCAATGTATTACTTGATGTTTGTTCTCGGCAGTTTCTTGTCAATCTCTAATCAGTACCTTTTACATTCAAAAGCATCTTGTGTCTTCAAATGTTCTCGAAAGATATTTCAACTCCACATTCGACTAGCTTTAAACAATCGCCAAGTCAAGTCCTACATCAAAACTTGTCGTCCATTAGAAGTTAGAGTTGGGGCAATATTGAAGTTCAAGCAGCTCACACCATTAAAATTCTTAAATATCATTACAATTTGGACAATGAAGATGTACTACTATACGAAGTAATCCTTAATGTATTCAAAATTTCCAATTGCATGCGTCAAACTACACAATGTGTCAATAAAAATATTATTACATTACATTTCGATTACCATATATGATATTCATTCATTTTATTATTCAATTTTTCATTACGTATTTCCCAATAAATACATATACTTAGATCATCATAAGTGTGTGTGTGTACTCATAAAACAGTGTATAGGGGATGTACAAAAAAAACTTGTCATAGGATAAGCCCTTCAAATTAATTCAATACGTATATATGACATATTTAGTGAATTTTTACTCACGTACTTATAGATCCTATTCTATATTTTATATATTATGTAGTAGTACCAATTGAATTCACTCGCTTCATACTTATTTGATAATGCTACAACCTATAGAATTGTAATATATTGATCATTTATTTATACACTAATACTAGTAATAGTTATTTATTTAATTTTAAAGTAGTAAGTAGTTTTTGTTTATAATACAAATTTACCTACACACTACACATACACTCACTATCATTATCTTATGGTATATTTATGGTATTTTATACATGTAATTTCATCTTTCCCTTCAATATAATTATCCCTTATACACTCTATAAATAAATGGATATCCTAGCTAATTCATTAAAGTTGTAGTGCAATAACATTATTATTTAATTTTTGATTTTCATTCACCATTACATATATATATGTATTTTTACCAACTTAATTTTACCGTCAATATAATATTTACTGTATGGTATTTCACTTTGAGCTTATTGTAAATAGTAAACACGGCATACACTTAAATTTTTACATTGACATTTATAATGATAATTTGTTATTGTTCTTATACATCAGTTATATTTAATAAAACAAATACACTATTTTGTACATCTAAACATTTGAAACGATATGCACTGACTCCACAACTCGTAGTCATTTCATAGATTGTACATCTGAAAGTAATCATTAGTAATGTAAATACGATCATTATACTTGAATTTTCATCTTTCAACGTCTCAGATCTTGTTTCAATTAAACTTTCTTAAAATTAATATTCAATAATATTTTAGTATGAAATGTGAAACAACGATAGAATTATAATATGGTTGTAATATATTATAATAATTAATTTAATTGCTATATTAGATTAGATTGTATAATAGTCATTTCTTTTTTGAAAGTTCAACTTTCGAGTTATTTTTAGAGTCCATCAAACGGCGTTTATTTCCTGTTTTGCCTGGTTGGATGGATGATGTAGAAGAAGAAGACGACATTCTTCTTGTAGTCATGGATGAAGTAGAAGGTGTTGATGTAGAATTACAAGATGACGACGGTAATGTAGCCATAATTGGTCTATTCCTAGATCGACTTTTTGCTGCACTAGCAGGACCAGCCTGCATTTCTTGAGATAGTCTCGTCCAACTCCGTGTAAATCGGGATATACCAGACATCAATCTTTGGATTTTCCTATCGCAATCATCCAAAGCTGTCCGAGGTCGTTTTTTGGATAATGTTGTTGTACTTGTACTAATAGAGCCAGAGCCCGTATTTTCATCTGACTTGAGTGCTATTTCAGGAACATTTTCCTTATTCGAAGTAATCCACCAATAATTATTTTTAATGAATCCTAAAAGGCCAGGGGGGAGATTGATACATTTAAACAATGAAGTGTTTTCCGGCGAGAGTATGCTTTTCCCAATTGACAACAAGGATTGTAGCTGAAGTGAAGCAGGATAGGATCGAGAAAATATTAAATTCATTCCACTCCGAGCCGCGGTACTTGAAATCATTGGATATACTAGTTTGCTGTGTAGATTTCTAAATGCAATTCCTAAAACAAATAACAAAATTTGTCTTCATTATTAACTCATTTAGTTACATAGTCAATGTGCTCATGTAAGGTAAGTATACATATAATACATACTGCATAGCTGTCATACAATCAAAATGAAAAAGGACGAAAAACGAAATTAACAACTCAATACTACATATAAGTGATAGAAGTATACCTAAGGGTTTTCGATTCATATAGAATTCGAGAGTTCCAGTCCACATATTTCTTTTCGTCCACATGAAACAAAGAAATCATTATTATTATCGTTATAAAGTTTTTGTGTATTATGCTTATTATTATTAATATTATTAATATTATTATTATAATTATGACCATAAAGACGTAGTTTCTTTTATATAACTTATTATATATAAATATAAATAAATAATAATCTATAAAAAATTACAGATGAAGTCCGATAACGGCATGCTGACCGAAAGCCTCCGTGTACTTGTGAGTTTCTCCACCTAATCCCAGAGGGAAATTTAGTATTATCAAGTTGAGAATATTATGTATTCAACATTCAAAATATTGTTACTCGTTGCTATATTGTTACATTTGTTATTATGTTACTTACCATGATGTATAGTGCCGTTGTAGGAAAGTCCCCAAGAGTGTTCATCTTTACCTAATTTGAATAATATGTAGACAATGATAACATTTGAATAGCTATACAATATATGAAATTTATGTATCATGCATTCTATAGTAAAATGCAAATGAGAACGATATAGCAACACATTCTTCACGTACCAATTAAACTAACAAAACTATTTGAGAATCGTCCCAAATCCGTTTGGTCAGTTCCAATTCCAATCATCTATATTATATAAATGAATGAAAAAATATGTAAACATTTTCTCACAATAAAATAAACACGTTATAAATTCATTTTAGTTTACAACGTATATAATAATAGTTCAACGATGTATTATTCTGGTGATCGACTCACCATGTCAGTTCCATAGACTTCTGTTGACATTTCAATTTCCCAGTAATGATGATGGCCTTTTTCCAAAGGAACTGTTCCACGGACAGCTGCTGTTCCAGTAGAATATGTCGAGTGAAAACGAATATTTCGACTATCATTTTCAAATTGGCAGGCCCTTGTTGTATCCGTATTATCCCAAGACCATTCATTTACTATATACATATGTAAATGCAAAAGAAAAGGAAATATTTAGCAATGATGTGAATGACCACAGCTTGGACAATCCTGTAAATTTGGTACCATATTATAGTTACTATATTATTATAGTATGTATTATGGACATACCTGCTCGTCTTCGACACTCATCACAAGCTCGATTTGTTTCTGTTCGAACCAATTCACATTCACAAGCCACGATTTCTCGTTTTCCGGGAGCCCTGGCCTGGCTATTAATTGTTCTAACTCTGATCTCCATTCCTCTCCAATTATTTCGATTGAAAACAACTACTCTGTCGTCCAAAACAATATTAATGTCGTCTAGTGGAATTACTCGAATGTCAGGGAGTAATACAACAGGGTAATAGTTATGTACAGGCTGGAAATCTTGAAATAAGTAATTTGGAATAAGTCGCTGCATTGATCTTTAGTTAACCATTACTAACGATAATACTAATTTATTGTGCAGCATTTGTCAATGTCTATTTAGTAGGTCCCTATACAAAATGTAAGTGAATATAACAGTAAAAACTATATAATATATACTGAATGGAGAGAGGGGCCTCTAATCAGATGTTCAAGACACTATTGAACACACAAAAAAAAAGTCAAAATAACAATTACCCTGCTGTCTGATTGTTATTAAATTACGCAATGAATGGAGATACTACTAATACAGTGTATTTAGATTATGATAATAATTGAATTCCATGATTAATTCATAGATATTTATGCAATAATTAAAATTAGAACACCAATGTATGTGTAGTCGAAATTTTTCACAACAAGACTTATTGCAACAAAAGTGGAGGAAGAGGATTTTTTGAGGAAGTAAAAACAAGTAATTGAGGAAAATCTTTCTCTCTGATTATACCGCGAGGATTTGTACACTAACAATTTTTTTTAGAAAAATTATTTTAACTTTTAGAAAGGTCTTTAAAAAGCAATTTATTATTACTAAAGTACTCTCCTCGTGTATCTGAAAAGTTGTCTGTTCTGAACAGTATTAAATTGTTGGCATGGGTAAATTGTAATCTATTTTGGGTCTAGTATAAAGCTCATTTAAAACAAGAAATACATTGCCGTTTAATTATCCTCCTGTTACTGGTTATTTTACTAACCACTACCTTTTTATGCCTTTCATTGATTTTTTTGAACTTCAGTCTATTTTTTAATTATTACTACGTTATTTATATATTGTTGACATTTGTCATTTAGTTGATATTAGGGATTTGATTTAATTTACATATCCATCATTTGCCATACAACAATTTCATTCTTAAAGTTTTTCCACGATATACATACATACTTACGTAAGATATTTATATATATACCTATTTATAAAATTGATTATGAAGTACAAACCACAATTTAATTTAACTTGCTCAAGTAGTTAGAACACAATCTTGTAAACGTAACCTTCGCTTTTGTACGTATTGTTGTCATATATATTTTATTATTACAATAGTATGTAGTAATAGACATTTAATTACACGCATTTGTGAAACTCTTTTTTTCAACCGATTACTGATTTATTTGTTTTTATAGTTTTAATTCCTGTATTTACATAAATATTTACTTGTATGTAATATTTACAACATTTTAAACTATTGTTCTTGTATGATGTATTCAGATATGAACTAATCTGTGGGTGAAGAGGGATGTGCTGAGCATCACAACAATTTTAAGGATTGTGGCCATTATTGACCGTTAATTGATTCAAGATGTATTTAAGGAGCCAACTAAGACGTGACGTTAGAATTTTATTAATTGGCGAGCGTCAAACGGGTAAAACTTCTGTCATACTTTCATTAGTAAGTGAGGAATTTACTGACGATGTACCCGCTCGTTCCGAAGAAATTACAATCCCAGCTGACGTCACACCTGAACTTGTCCCAACGCACATTGTCGACTACTCGGGTATTAAGCATATAAAAGTAGTTTGAGAATAATGATGATGTCATATCGTACTGTTTTTTTAAATAGTGATCTACCATTGCTGGGTTCATTATAAAGAGAAAATCGTCATAAAATGTACATGCTTTAATTGTTTCTGTTTATATAGCGGAAGAGCAAATTGAAACAGAATTAATTGACGAAATTCACCGAGCACATGTTATTTGTATTGTCTATGCTGTGAATGAGGATGAAACTATTGAAAAAATAAGCACTTATTGGCTTCCGCTAATACGTTCAACTCTCGGCGAGTCCCATAAAACACCCATAATTCTAGTCGGCAATAAAGTAGATCTTGTTGATTACACAACCATGGATGTGAGTGTATATTATTATTGTTCCTTCGAAAATATTTAGAGGTTATTTATATTGGAAGTTCATTTTGAACTGTATTACCTTGTAATTTTATCTTTTTTGCATTTAGAGGTCCAAAATATATTGTTTCATACTGATATTTATTTTATGATGATAAAAAATATGTTTCAGATTGTTGTACCTCTTATGAATGAATTCCCTGAAATTGAGACTTGTATTGAGGTAAGAAAGAGTTTTGTATGTATATACGTACTTTTTTATCACTTGCCGACATTATCTATAAGAAATGTATGCATAATATTAATTATAGTGTTCAGCAAAGACATTGAGAAACGTATCGGAGCTCTTTTTTTACGCTCAAAAGGCTGTTCTTCATCCCACATCCCCACTTTATAATTCTGAGAAAAAGGAGGTATGTAATACAGTGTTACTGTAATCCCGTTGTCTTTTCGAACCATTTATGGTTTCTAATCAGTTGTATGACTATAATCATTATCCTTTAAGAGCATTTCAAATGTTACATTTCTAATCATTTCCATACTATTTATTATATGATATCATCAACAGTTGACTGATAAATGTAAAAAAGCATTGGAAAGAATTTTTCGGATTTGCGATATTAATAATGATGGCGTTTTGGATGATATCGAAATGTACACTTTCCAAAAGTTTTGTTTTGATGCACCTCTCCAACCACAAGCACTTGACTCGGTCAAGTCGATTATACAACAAAATTGTGTGGATGGAGTTTTTAATAATGGAATCACATTAGCAGGTATATAATATAGACTAAACTAAATTCTAACCCATAAGTACAATGGCCGTGATAGTCATGATACAACTGTTTGTTTTTAATTAAAATTGAAATTTATAGGATTTCAAGTACTGCATCAATTATTCATACAGAGGGGAAAACATGAAACCACTTGGACTGCTTTGAGAAAATTTGGTTACAATGATGAGATCAAAGTTTGCACAGATTATCTTTGCCCCTTGTAAGTCACAAAGAAAATTGTTTGTTCTCACTGTTCTCTCTGTTCTCAGAAGATAATTGATAAATTAATGTTTCCAGTAACTTTGATTCGAGTCACGTAATGTTGTCATTTTTGTGTTTAGATTGAACATACCTTTTGGGTGTACCACAGAACTCAATCAAATTGGTTTTGATTTCTTCACTTCAATATTTGTAAAATATGATAAGGATCGGGATCGAGCATTGAGTCCTGAGGAGCTCATGAATCTTTTTTCAATTTCTCCTGGAATTCCATGGCCGAAGCAAATGTTTAGAGGGGTTCAAACTAATGAAAAAGGCTGGTTAACTTATTCGGGATTTATTTGTCAATGGGTACTCACAACATTGTTAGATGTAAATAGAACCATGGAATATATGGCTTACCTTGGATTCCCCATAAATGAAGAAAAAAGTCAACTTCGTGCTCTTCAAGGTAAAAAGAGAAACAACAAAGAAAATGAAGATTCATGTATTGTAATGCGTAACTTACATTAGTAAAAATTTAATTTCTCATTTAAAATTTGTGTAACGAATTAATAAATAACATAATAATATACTTATCTTTTCTCACAGTGACTCGAGAGAAACGTTTGGACCTTGCTAAAAAGCAGTCGACAAGAAATGTTTATAGATGTCATGTAATCGGGGCGAAGGGGGTTGGGAAAACAACGCTCTGCCAAGGTCTCCTTGGAAAAGCATTACAATCTGCAAATAAAAGCGAAGAATTGCCTAAACATGTAGTGAATATGGTTCAAGTGTATGGACAAGAAAAGTACTTAGTTATGCAAGACATAGGTATGCCGCAGAGTTTTAAAGACAAGTATAGCACACTGTACATTTTGACATTGTCCTATACAACGGATACATAATCATTGTTTTTATTGTTTATAGATCTCAACCGAGTTTTAGATATTCTACCTACTACAGAGGTTATGTGCGATGTTGCATGCCTTGTTTTTGATTCATCCGATCCCAAGTCATTCGAATTCGTCGCCAGAACTTACCTTGTATGTTGAAAAAATTAATTTGATAAATTATTACTAACTCTATAATGTCATCAAAATTTGGACTTGAGTTCATGTCTCTGTATTTCTTAATCTTTTTTGTTTTTGTGTTTCAGAATTACTATGCTACGCTAAAGATTCCTGTTCTGGTAGTCGGAAATAAAAGTGATCTTGGCGAAGTTATGCAGGACTATATTCTTCAACCGAGCGCATTTTGTGCCAAGTATAAATTACCTCCTCCTCAAAGTTTCTCCTGTATAGAAAATGCCAACCGGGAGATTTACGTCAAATTAGCTACAATGGCTGCATTTCCGTAAGATACCCTTTTATTATCCTAGTATTAAGTTATTTATGTAATACGTATAAGTGAATTGGTATAACAATATACCAACGAGTGGTGGTTTTCAAATAGAAAACACGAAAACATTTCAAGAAAAAATGCATGATGTAGTAGTGATCCGTGATGAGCTCATCATAAAATATCGGTATAAAGGAAAAAAAATACTTGTGAGATTTAATGTTTCAAATGATTTTAATTATATATAGTCGCTTCCAAGCGGCCTGGATGCTATTTTATCGAAACAGGTAATTGTTTACATTCACGCAATATGCATGAAGTAAAACTGGGGCTAGAATTCTAACAAGTTAGATTTGATTGTGTTATGATTTCCTGTCTACTTATTTCAAATAAGTTATTTGTTTTTACATACTAACGGGTTGTGTCTACTTCACGGTGTGCCATTTCCGTTACACAATTTCTTACTATGAATAATAACATGTTTCTGTACAGTTTTTGTTCTATGCTTTGAAAGCATCGCTTTCCTTCTGAGAATGGTGAATGGTGTATGTGGTATTGCAAAAAAGCTGGGGCAAAACTCATGATTGTTAAATTTCTTCATGCATTCGGTGTTATTGTCTCGTAGAACATTTATTTCTGAGTTGAATTTTTTACGTTTCCGTTATTGTACGGAATTTTGGTATATACATTTGTTGAATTTGACATTAGGTATTCGTTTCTATTACTCTTTCTGATTTTTAAATCCTTGTTTACAACTGTAATAATTTTGTAGTATACAGTAGTTTGGGATTGGTGGTGTAGTATTGAAGGTGAATGGAGCACGGGAAAATCCATACTGTATTTTGTAAACATTGTACCCTTGTCTAACATTGTATAAACAATCATATACGTACTTTACATTTAAAAAAAAATAATAATGGTTATTGTTTACATTTCAGCCATTTGCGAAAGCTTGGTCTGTTGCCATCAACAAGTTCAACATGGTTGAAGACTGGAGTAGGTGTTGTACTAGCGACGACTGTCTGTTATTTCGTTTACAAGTTACTCAAGCCCTCTTCTTCTTCCAATCAGACGCTCAGCTTTATGAGAAATAGTCGTCCTGCCCGTATGTCTTAATTCAATTCTTTTATGAGTACATGAACAGACTACTACTGCAAGCATAGTGTCGTAGTTACGAAAAAATGTGGATTCGGGTCCAGGTTCTGGTAATGTGAATGTTCCAGAATGAATTCAGCATTCTATATATTCCTTTCGTCTCACAAGCTTCATATTTACCACTATAAAAATGTATAAAAACAAAATAGTCAAAGAAAACAAACTGTAAGTCATACCAATAGCCGCCTCATTGCTACACAACAAAAACAGACAAAAATAAAATATGAATATGTACATAAGCGTCCTAAAGTGACGATTAGTATGCTATATGATGCAAAAACAATATGATTGATGAATTACTTGACTGGGGCACTATTACTACTAATTATAATAATAAGGATATATGTAAATGTATATAGCTATGTAAGTAAAAAAATGAAATATCTGTTAGAAATCAGAATCATCCCACAAAAACATCAGTTTATCTGAAATAATTTGAACAAAGAAAAACAATCACTGTACTCAAAATATCTGAAACGATACAATTAAAAAGCAGTAGAATATCAAATATAGTAAATATGAAATTCTTCGATATTCTATTTTACTTCATACTTTACATATGAAATGCTCAAAAATTATGATGTTTGTGCGGACGTATCAGTGAGTCGTCGTAGTAAGTAAAAAGTAAAAATATTATTACTGTTACTTTATACCACAGTTTTTAATTTTTATGCAATGTTGTTTTTTAGCCAATGTAGTAAATTTTGTAGTTTATACCAATTATTTTTTTTTTTTTAAAAATAATATCGTCTCGTAGATTTATTTTGCTTTATTTTTTATTTAATCTTTTGGCATTTGAACAAATTAGATGTGAAACATGAGTTTGCTTGCGGTTGATAGATGTATATAGAAATTCTACAATTTACATGAAATACAGATTGGACTACTATAATATACACAAAAAACTGCATTCATCAATACATTAACAAAGAGGCCGAGAAGTTGTACATTTACAACATCTTATAGACATACACTACTTACTATCATTATGAGTCAAAAAGAAAACCAAAAAAATTAAAAAGTAGTTGAAAATGTTGAAAACAAAAAATAAATTTGTATGTGTAACCACTTTCATTGACTATATCGGCAGTCAAAATTGAAGGTAATATATATACTGAATAATACTTTTTCACGCATCGTGACATTATGTTGAGTTTAACTACATGAAAGAAAAAGAAGCACTACATGATAAAAGAGACGAAAAAGAGTACATACTTAGTTTCCGCATATAGCTGCTCGTTTATAATACATAAAATACATGGTTTTACGAAACGTTACTTACATAAATATCTATAAGTAATTAATTTGTCACAGTGTGGGTTGAAACTAGAATGGCAGCTAGTGAGTGTGTGTGTACATACATATTTGAATGTGACAAAACCTGCGTGAGTTTTTCGGGGTATAGCCCATATTACATATACACATAGATACTAATGAAAACATCATCATTCTCCATAATTTCCTTTTCCTATTCATTATTATTCAGTCTATTAAAGTCCTTCAATAATATTGAAACAAGTATTTCCCCTTTTTACTCGTATCACTTTCATTTAAAATCTTATACATATATAAAAACACCCATGCATGAGTAAAAGCAATGTGTACTCGCATGATTAATATACACAATAAGAAGACCAGAGACCAGCAAAGGCTGAGTTCATTCTAGTTTATACATTATGAATAATTAATCAGTGATTCATTTGGTTAAAATGTCAATTATTATTATCCTTACGTAATAATACTTGTTGACTGCGTGTGTGTGATAAACTTTAAATATGTAGGTGTGTTGCTTATTGTAGATTGTAGTAAGTGAAAAAACTATACATATTAAGAATATACTTGTACCTACACATATTTCTTGTGTGTATACGTAAGTATTATTATTATTATTATTATTAAATTTCGAGAAAATAAAAGGTAGAGCAGGCAGCCGCTATAGCTCTTTAAAAACAAATTTTGTGTACCTATATACGACCTATATATGTTACAAAATACAATGACTCCTTTAAATATATGTAAAATATGCAAAAAATAACAGATCTTTGTGTAAACATTCAGCCATTTCCTCAAGAAAATTAACTCTATATTATCAAACAAGTAATTCTGTTTCCTACTTAATTAACTAATAACTATAATGGGCATATCATTTTTATTTTACTGGTAGATCGGTTTACGAAAAATAAAAGGTACACATGAAGAAAAGGAGGACTAGAGGAAGTGTAGATGGTATTTGTAAAGGTATAGAAGCACATTTTAGGGAATCTTGAGGATACCGTTGAGTCAGTTCATAACTGTCAATGACATTATTATTACTACAATCATCACAGAAATCTTGACAACGAGGGCATCGAATTCCGCCCTTATGAAGCCATTTGTTGGCAATCAATTGAATTTTTAATTCTTGCCCAGGATAAACACATGTAAAAGTTTTATTGGTAACTAGAATATGTAAAAGACCATCTTGACACATGTATTTATAGCAACCCGATCCCCAATGCTGCCAGTGACGTTTCTGACTACAAGATCTTTCTTCCCACATTTCCTTTGTATGGTAAAAACATTTAGCACCCTCTCCATATTCTTCTAATGCAAAATTTTTATCAACTTCTGGATTGTTTTCTTCATAGAAACAATGAGATCCGCGAATTATAACATTATTAGCTCGCCAAATGAATTCCTGAACATAAGGACAATAATCGGCTAAAATAACTGAGCCACCATAGTAAGATATATTTGATGGATCTACATTTGGTAAAGTTTCAAAATTTCTATATTCGACTGGAACGGGTTGAGGATATTTAACAAGATTACATAGAGCAACAGAACTACGATCCTCTGTACATTGTGTCTCTAAGGGGTCAGATTTTATTTTATTACAGAATGGTAATGGATCTTTTTTTGAGACAGAAGAATCTGACATCCAGTCCATACAAGATTTTTTAACAAAATTGCATCCCAGCGAATGCCCCCAATTTAAATCTTGAGCCATGTCATAATTTGCACGATACCAACCCGTATCTTCCATTAAAGCTAGAGTAATACGAGAGTATACAGGATTTTGTGTATGCGTACCTGTCATTGCTTCATTCTCAAATATTCTCTTTTCCCAGTGGGTAAGAGCTGTTCCTTCTCCACCCTGATCTTCCAATTCTGCACCTTCCAAGTCACTACAATTAAAATGTTTTCTCACTTCATTGACTACGCGCGGTGTGACAATCATTTGCATTTCCCTGGTTGTGTTCCCACCATGGACCCTCCAATCTCTTCTGGTAATAGTTTTAATAATTTTATCACTCCATTGTCGTGCTTGCAGTCGTTCATTTAAAGGTGGTTTGCCATTAACTCCTTGCCCTATAAACGAAAATTGAATATGTAAAGAATGAAATTATTAAAATATTTTAAACTTTAATAATGGATTGTAATCACTGAAAATTTTTCAGTGAAATTCAGTTGTTTATAAAAAAAAAAATTAAAATTGTGGGTTTACTGACTTGGCGTGAGTGGAGCTCCATTATCATCTCGAAAGAATGCATATAACGAAACAGAAAATCCAAGAGCATGAAGAATCTCATGTTTCACAGTTGATGTGAGTGTGTCTAATTCTTGAAGTTTAGTATTTATACTTTTTGGGCACAAGTTTGCATGCCCCGCAATGGGGCGATCCAAGGCGGATTCCTGCTGGCAATGGGCAGCATATGCAACAGTAAAACCGTGTTTGCATCGTTCAGTTTGTAAGGCTGAGACGTAGAATACAAAATCTGCATTGCCAATGCCAGCACCGGCCGTAGAATTTGCAACAGTTTTACAGTTATGTCCACTCTCATCACACACACGGCATGCATCTAAATGTTCTTCTGGAACTTGAACTTCACCACACATTGTTTTGGTTTCACATTGTAGTTTACAATATGGATGAGGATCATCTGCTTTGTAGTACACTTGTTGCTGAGGGCAACGTCGATTTAAAAGAATTCTACTTTCCGTACGACGTACTTTGAGAGCTCGTTGCCAATAGTCAAGTGCTTGTGGAAGAACTGTATTATTGATGAGATCCAACTGTTGTTTTTCTAATTTATACACACTATCATCATAGTGTAGTACTATTCGTAATGGTTGATCGATACTTCTCTTTCTTATGACATGATAAGGTTCTGAGTCTGGCATGGCACCCAGTATAACTTCATCTGGTTTTGGAAATATATGATTACATTGTTGGTGGGGAATGTTATGTTGTATCAAAGTCTGTAGATCACCTTCTTCTTCGTCTACTACTTCTTGTTGATCTTGTTTGTAAAGATGATTATCATGATGATGATGATGATGATGATGATGATGATGTTCTTGTTGAGATCGGATGATTTCTTCACAACTTGTCAATGGAATTTTTGTGGATAGAAAAATGATGGAAATATATGTAATCATTACAAAGATGATTTGATATGAATTCATTAAATTACTACTTTTTCTTTGTCGTTTAGTAGTAGTCTCACAGCAACTACCACCACTACTACTGCTATTAGTATTATTAGTCGTATTAAATAACCGCCGATACGAAAATATAGGTGATGTACAGATGATTGTTAAACAAACCGATGGATTTCGTTCAAATTCCATCTTCGTCTTGAGATTCTTTTTAGTAGATTAATATATAGAGATTACAGATTATTGTTAGGAAGAAGAATGTTTTGTTTTTTCCTTTCTTGTCAACATCTAGCTGGTGTTGAACCTATGCTGTACGGTGTACGCAGAAATGTCACAAAAAACAAACAACAGAATATAATTAGAAAAAATGATGTATATACTTGCAGTACAACTTACAAGTCTTGCACAACAAAACTTTTTTACAATACTGAAAAAAATGAATAAGTATTAATAAATATAAAGAATAAAAATGATCTTCGTTTCACGTTACCTCTTCTTACTCTAGCTCTTTCTCGTTGCATAATGTTCTCGTGGTTCTTCACAAAAACACAAATACAATAATAATAACAATAATATATGCAAATAGATAAGAATAATAATTCTTCTCTAACTTTCCATTTTCCTTAATAGTCTCTAGTCACCACAACCAATTATGTATAATCTTTTTTTTTTGTGGTAAAATACTTTAACAAGTGGGAGTCTCTGTGTGAATATCTATGTGTAGATTATGATGAATGATTGTATTTAGATATAGAAGATTGAAAACTTTCACGACAGTACTATATCAATATAAATATCATGATGATACTAACCAAATTCGAGAAAAATTAAGTAAGTAATAGTGTAAAACAAAATCAGTACAATATTACATTTCCTTGTGACTATATAATATGCAGTTGCTTTAAATGCGTAATTGTGAATTGAAAAAGAATGTAAATATAGTAATATAATATTATTTAATATTAATATACGTCAAAAACTTTATAAATATAAATATCACACTAAAAACTCACAACACACATCAAATTCAGTCTAAATATAAATATACTAATGAATACTCTTCTTCTGCACTCTTCTCTCCTCTCTCTGTCCGTTAATTGATTACGGGAAATGACACATTTAACATTTAACACACTTTCCCTAATAACCCTATTGACCAGCTAACCATAATAATAGTCAGTCCTCAATTCAAATCTAATAGCAATCATCATAATAACAATGAATGCAATTGCAATCGCAATTCGCAACACAACAGTTCAACAGTATATAAATAAATATGTACATTAAAACACTTTTCTCTTTCCTTTTTTTTAAAAAAAATTCTCATTTCCTTCTCATTCCAACACGAGCTCAACTCTCTGCAATCGTCTGTCCTCTAGCTGGAACATATTTAATTAATAGATTCTAGTGTCCTCTAGTGTGACTACGAATCGCCATATGCTCCTATAAATTGAAGCGTGTTCTGAGACTTGAATTTTTCAATCTTCTTCCTTTGGATTCCGGAATATCTGATGTGAAAAAAAGGAAATTACCATCAATTATCCTTCATAATTTTAATAAAAAAAGGTCAATATCGAGTAAAATAAGGTGAGCCAGTCTTTTATCAAGTTTAGTTTGTTTGGGACCAAGTGGGAACCGGGTGATTTCGGTTATATGTACATTCCGTGTGTGTGATATTCAATTTGCAAAAATACTTTTTTCACGGGGTAGTGAGTAGTCAAATGTGGTTGTTGTATGGTGGAACGACAAACTTGACAAACTTTTGTGTATAGTTTGAATGTAAACTCGGATTATTTTATTATAGGATTGACGACTACTTTTTAATTATTTTTAATGTCATTTAAATTAAATAATGAATTAATAATAATAGTAATGATGATATTTATTTCGTATATTGTTTTGTTTTTAGTAGCAGCAAAAATGGTTCTCATGAACGCTCTCGCCGATGCATTAAAGTCGATAAATAATGCAGAGAAAAGGGGGAAACGTCAGGTTTTAATCCGACCATGTTCTAAGGTCATCGTCAAATTTTTAACAGTGATGATGAAGCATGGTAAGTTTTCAGTTATTTATTTTTTTAAATTATTATAATAACGTACTAGTACGAGAAACAGTCGTGACTATACTTAATGATAAGTGATTACAATTAAAGTTTATAGTCATACATACTTTAACTTTGTTTTAATTTATATCACATTAGTGTATTTACAGGCGTAATGTCTAAATGTCCTGTTTTTTTTCTTGTTGAATCATTTCCTTCATCGTGTATATAGGTTATATTGGAGAATTCGAAATTGTCGATGACCATAGAGCCGGCAAAATCGTCGTCAATTTAACTGGTCGACTGAATAAGTGTGGAGTAATTTCACCTAGATTCGATGTTCCGATCCGTGACATTGAGAAGTGGACAAACAATTTGCTTCCATCTCGACAGTTTGGGTAATTAATATAATTTTATTATTATTGAGTGTGACTTGATCGTACTTGTGATGTATATTATATATTTTGTAGCTTTTACGTTGAACATTTTTATGTGGTTTTGTATCTGTTAAATTGTTTGTGTCTACAAGGAAACTAGTATAGATACACATTAAAATAAGAAACGACGAGATTTTAATACTTGAAATTTTGATTTCATTCAATTTCAGATACGTCGTTTTGACTACATCAGGAGGGATTATGGATCATGAAGAAGCTCGCCGAAAACATCTTGGAGGCAAAATTTTGGGATTTTTCTTTTAAAATGTATTCCGAAAATGTTATTAAAAGAAAATAAATAAATAAGGTTTATTACAATCTAACTTTAATAATTTTCTTTGTCACGTATAGACTTTGTATAGACTGAGTTTTTCAACTAACAATCAATAGACATTTCATTTGTTCATACCTATATACGTACGTACATAATATTGCGAATTAATTATTAAGTGATAGATCCTTTTTCACATTTATTTTTGAGCTTAACAATTACTTCAATCATTTGAATGACAAAGCATCATCGTCATTATTATTATTTTATTTCTGAAAAGTCGGAGATTTAATTAGGTTAATTAGGTTATTGACTCGTTCGGATAACTTTGGATAGATGGGATTTTGAGGAAATGTGAGATTTTTTTCATTTTTCAAAGCTTGTCGTTGTCGTTGATTTGGGAAAAAATCTTGGCCCGTTTGTAAAAAAAACTCCTCGTAGACATCCTTGCAGTGGCAACAGAATTCTGCGAATAAATCATTTAAATTCACTCCGGTTTTTTGATATTCTGAAATTCGGTAATTGCCTGAAATGATGAAACAGAACTAAATTAGTGTTATTAAAGTAAAAACGAGTTGTCAACATGAGGTGGCTGGCTAGAAAATCGAAATTTCTATGTGTGCAACAACTTGGACGTCCTCGTGTCACTCCATGTCAAATTCGTCTCTTTTCTGTTGATACATCATCTACAAAAGTTAATGTCAGTGATGATCAACATGACTTTTACGATGTGGTTATTGCTGGAGGTGGACTAATTGGAACGGCTTGTGGTGTTGCTTTGGGTATAATTTATACCGTATAAAATATATTCCTGCACATAATTTTATAGTAGCAAAAAGTACAAACTACTATAAAAGTACAAAAAACTAAAAAGTATTATTTTATTTTGTGTACATGCAGGTACTAATCCAGTATTTGCAGACAAGAAGATATTGCTTCTTGAGGCGTCGAAAGGATTTTCAACACATCCTCCAAGCCAAGATAAAACTACAAATTTTAGCAACCGAGTATTTGCTCTTTCACCTGGTTCAAAGAGTTTTCTAGAGAAAATAAATGTATGGCATGCCATTTGGCGATATCAAGGAACATATTCACTTCAGGTATAGTCCCTTATGCTTATAAAAATAAAATACTGAATGACTGTCATTTATAAATGAAATTTCATTAACATTTCAAACAAATTTATTGCTTTGAAATGAATTTTTTAGGTTTGGGATGCTCTTTCCGATGCCAGCATTACAATAGCAAATGAAGGATACTTGAGTCCTGTCTCGTACATTGTAGAAAATCCTATCCTGCAATATGCGTTGAATAATGCATTAAATCAAGTAAATGCATAATAACAAATGCTTGAGTTAACCGTAACTGTGAAACTCCCACACATGAATTGGTGCTAAATCTAATTTATTGTCGAATATAAACAGGTCAAAAATGTCAATACGGAATTCGGGTGTAGTCTGCAGAGCTGTTTAATTCCCAGTTCATCCAAATCAAATGAGAAGGCCACTGTTGTTTTATCAAATGGTAGAACAATTTCAACAGATATTGTGGTAATTATTTAAAAAGTTAAAAAGTATATTTCATATTTCCATATTTAGAAATGAGAATCGTCAACTGTGAACTGCATTTGAGATTATATTAAAACACTTGTAGATTGGAGCTGATGGTTATAATTCTCGTGTAAGAGCAGCTATTGGTTCTCCTTATTTGAAAGGTAACTATGAGAGGACAGCTATAGTGGCTACACTACGACTTGTGGAGGTAATGTGAAATTATTAATTTCTTTTCCAAGAAAATTAAATTTATGTACGCCATGTGTAACTAAATGAGCTTTTATATATAACTATTAAATAGGGAAGCGATAATAATGTTGCTTGGCAAAGATTCTTACCAACTGGAGGTCCTATTGCTCTTTTGCCAGTATGAGATTATAGTTTTTGAAATAATTACTTTATAATTATAAATAATTACGTACTTGAACATTTTCAATCTAATAAACTACCTTCTTATACTTTTGTATTCCTTTAGTTGTCACCAGACTATAGTTCGTTAGTTTGGAGTACAACGATAGAAAATGCTAAACGATTGATGGCTTTAACCGAAGAGGAATTCGCGTACGAAGTAAATTCTGCTATTGTAAGTTTCTATTTTACTCATGTTTAAATGTTGAATAAAAGGCGTAATTTTTGAATGATGAATAACAATGTGCATGTTTCCTGTTGTAGTGGAAAGAGTACCCACGGTCAAATCTTGTGCAAAGATCCTACGAAATTATTTCTAATTTTAGTCCACATAGACCGAGAATGCTTCCCCCTTCAATATCGGAAATTGTTCAAAATTCAAGAGCTACTTTTCCTTTGGGATTTGGGCATGCAGCCTATTATGTGAATCGTAATTCTGCATTAATAGGGTAAGCCAATGTATATTTAACAATTGTAAGGGAACTAAGAGCAGATTAAATTCAAGCAGTATTAAAAGTATGCAATTGATACATGTGTAGAGATGCAGCTCATCGAGTTCATCCGTTGGGGGGACAAGGGTTAAATTTGGGATTTGGAGATGTTAGTTGTCTCGTGAAGGTTTTGGAAAATTCTATTTGTCTGGGCGGAACTTTAGGTAATATGAATTGAATGAATTGAATGAATTCATACTTTAAAATCTTGTTTGCTGTAATCAAATTCGTGATATTGTAATGCTAATTTATTTTGTTAATTTATATTCCTTATATATATAAATATATATAGGTAGCCTACAAAGTCTTAAAGCTTACGAAACCGAGAGACAACGTCATAATGTTGTGATTACTTCGGGTCTGGATTTTCTTCACAGACTTTATAGTTTTGACTTTTCACCAATTGTAGCTGCTCGATCCGTTGGCTTATCGCTGGTGAATTCATCTGATCTTCTTAAGGTAAGTTTGTTTGATACCATTTGAATATAAATGCACCTAGTTGTGTAAAATTGCATTGTACTCATCGATATATTTTGGGATATTTTTTATTTCCAGAAATGTATCATAGCTCAAGCGGCTGCATAACGTTTACAATAGACTTAGACGAATTGTGGAAGAAGAAACTAGACGGTAATTTTTGCAAAATAAAATTTATTCTCGTAAATGTATACAAACTTAAGTATTATTAATGACCAACTATAAGGACTATCCACTATCCATTAATCCATTCATGTGATCCCCACAATTGTATCCCAATCAGTTCCTGCAGCTCTTCTTGCCTTGTCAAATTCCTTCAAGTACATTTTGCAAGTTCCTTAAAAAATTCAAAACGGTTTTTAAAATTTTGTATAGTCAAAGGTTTTGAAATATTCTTGTCATTTATCTATAGGATTCTATGGAGTAACTTTATATTTACTGTCAGAGTATGCGGGATTATTGTAATAGAGCCATTCGTTTTTTAAATCAAATCCTATAACGAGGACGTAGTGACCGTGAAAACATTTTTTAAAACAGCAAGAAACGATGCAAGAAGAAATTGACCACGAACAATCGATACAAGAAAGTAGATTTGTATTGACAAGGACAATGCTCGGACCCAGAAGAAGAACGTTTTCGAGAATTTCCTCTATCGATATTTTCTTTACGGATATTGAAATTCCAGATTCTTCAGCTTCCCCAAATCGTTGGTACACTCTTTCCGTATCCTTAAGTAGTTTTTCGTATTTACATTTTGAGAAAAGTATTAATTATTAAATATTTTTTGTTTCATATTTTTACGCAAAACTTAAAATTCTTTGAAATGTTAATATTATGATATATAGAGAGGGTATTCACATTCACCTTATTATAAATGTTGCGATAGAACGTGTAGTTTTTCAAAGTTGGGTTCACGCCAGGAAAGCTAGTTACAAATACAAATGATTTGTTAAACTTTTTGAGGATGTAGCAGAGATCGATTGTCCATGTACTGAAAGTAGAAAATATAATTCTCATATATTTAGCTGTATGTTTACAGCAAAACAATTCTCATTGATTTGATATTTGGAATGTGTCGAATAAATCAAAAATTAATTTGTACTTAAATTTGTATACTCATAATACGAATTTGAAATCACCTTTTACCGAATTCTAGTTCTTCCTGGTACATTTTGAGATTTTTGTACAATTTGTGTCGATCTTCCAAAGCAATACACATTGCGACACAAGCCACACCGCAATCCCAACTAAATCTCTGTCTCCAAGGTAAAATATGTCTTTCAAATTTAAGCGTCTGCGTGTCTGCCATTAAGTCATTAGTTGCTTCACTTATTTTTAAAGTGTCCCCTTCAGTTTTCCCACTGAAACGAGCAAAATCGTCATGACAATTAATTATTCATGGAAGCTTTAAACTCCTCGAGTAGTTAGTTGAAAATCTTACTGTAAATCATGTGGGTTATTATTTCCCTCTTCTTCGGATATTACAGCATCCTTGATGCTAACATGATTTTCTCGGTACATCATGTTAACTCTTCATGATTACAACATTTCCATAGTCTGTCATTTCGCTAGAGACTCCAACATGCACTTGTATTCAAATTTTGATTTTGTTGTCCATTTATTATTAGAAAACCAAAACGTGCTTCACAGTGTTGTTACTTCTCGTTGTCACCTTTCACCAAAGCGAAAATCAAATGCATTGCCAATTGCACTCTTACAAATATTATTTATCGTGCATTATATTCTGAGAAATGACGGAGAAAATAACAAACAAATGAAAAATTTCTGAGGAAACTCACTAGCGTTACACTTTCCCGTATGAACATTCAATCTGTTCTGTATTATGAATACGACTTACAATAATATAGGCGATTTAAAATATAGGCCGTCAATGATATATGAAACCACATGAGACACCAACATATTCTTACAATTATAATAGTATGCAATATTTTTGCTCGTTGATTTGTACCATATATGTATGTAGCTATACGCATAACTAACAGCAAATATTTACGTTACGTTCACAAATATAGGATGTGGATAACCAACCACAGATATAAATAAGTATTCGCTTGTCACATATAGGCACTTGTTATCAGTCGTTTATCTATATATACGGAGCAAATATCCCTGCTTGCATTTATCTTTGTCAAATTTTCTTTCCATGGCGTGTACCTATATAACGTCATTTAAACGTGTACATGCGTATGGGACGTCCCATGTATACTGTTCTGTTATGGTTGATCAAACTACTTTGTGTAATCTGTATACCTAATACTTTATGAGAAATGACGAACACGTCTTTCAATTATTTAGCTAATGAATGAAAGGATTAAAGAATGAAGAAGATTACGTAGGATTTCACGATGAGGAGAAAAAACATGTGACATGTGTGAGGAGCAATATCATTCCTGTATATTATATCTTATGTATCCGGCCCTTCAAAAGTCTTGATTCTTGATGGAAACGAAAAAAGTTAGTACGTACTTATGTTGTGTACATAAACCTGCTATACGAAATTCAAAGTCAAATCATTAGCAGTAGCAATTTACTTACGAGAGTCAGCATTATCCATGAACAATGAGCATTACACTTATACGTTCAAGCCATTTTTATTCATGCCCAAGTAACCACAAACAACATGATGGGATGTCATGCATTGGTAATTATTTTGCAATTATACTCAAATCACTCAAATAAACCCATTCAAGTCATTCAACGTATTTGCAACCAGCGATTCCAATTTTATAATCCTCCAGATTCTGAATAGATTCCTCTTTTTTTGATTTCCTTCAAAAGAGTATTCAGTATGCTCACGATCAGTAATTCAGCACATTATATATACCTTTCCTTTTATTATTACATAAAAACTTTTGCTTCAATCATTCATATTTCACTTCGTTCCTAAAATCAAGAATCAACAACACACCAAGGTATTAAAAGGACAAAAACGAATACACACATGTGTGTATTTATAGTATAAATTTTATACATGTTCTATATGCAAAGACATAAATATGCAAAGACTATATGCTTGGTTGAAATATTGGGTAAAAGTACACAAAACCATATAGGAAGCTCTGATAATATTGCGGCCATAGCGGGACTAGATAGGAAAGAAAAATGAAGAGGAAGTGGTTAATACTTCATATTTTCAACTGTGTAATTTAATGCGTTTCGTAATTTACCGGTTCACCTGACTCTATAAATGAAACGCAAAGGGTTGTTTTTCATATTTATGTTTATTTAAGGAACTAATAATAAGGGCGCATCAATTCATAAGGTATCCCCCCATCAAATTACTCGTCCTGAGGGACGACTATATATGTTTAATGTTTATAGAAACATCATCTATATAGAATCTATAGGTGATTTGAAATCAATCTTGTTTCAGTATCGTAGTCAAGAGCATACATACTTATATACTGTAAATTAAAAATTGGACCTTGTTGAAGAACCATATAATAATAAAATAAAAAAAACTAAAAGTGTTGTGTGAGTCGCCCACCTTTAAAATTTATATGAATTTCTGTACGACGACGACACGCTACACGGATCGGGAATGACGAGAAGTCGACAGTCGACTGAAAGGGTGATAGAACTTGTTGTTGAATGTAAGAAATTCATTAGGAGGTTTGGGTTTGGTTACACTTATTACGTATACACAGACAGACACACGTATGCAGCAAAGTAAAAAAGAGAGAAGACAGCATTAGTATACATAAGAAGCAATGTATATAGATAGAGTACAAGAGTAAAACATTGTGCGTCTGCTGTCGTCGTTGTCTTCGTCGTGGTTGTCCTCGCTCATCAGTCGACTCGAGACTCGAATCAAACCTGGTGATTTCCATTCTGTATTTGAGACTTGTGGTAAAGTGTCAGGAGTTCTCTCTTTCTCTCTCTGTCTCTCAAGTACCAAGAAATGTGTGTGCAGTTAGTTTTTCACAGTCTTCCATGTGGGGAGCATGGTTAAACTTTTTTTCGAGTGCAACAAAGACTGCAAATTACACTATACACTGCAAACGAACCAAGTCAGCTAAAGATATATCAAGTACAAAAAAACTTGAAAAAAACAGAAAATAAAAACATACATCAAAATCAATACTGTGGTCAGAAGTCCTACATTGTTATTCAAGTGAGTAAATAATAAATAATTCCAAAGCCAATACTAAAAATACGCTTGTGTGAGTTAAAATTTAGTATGGATACAGCAAGTGAGTCGTTATTTGTGATGGTGATTATTATAATTTTCAAATATCCAGTTTCAGTATTCAGTGACAAAAAGTGTTTTTATTGATTGATTTTGTGAGGAAAATGGAAGAACAAGTGAGCTCACTCTCCTACCACAGTCCAAATCACAATAATGGTAAGACAGCAGTTCGATTTGATTTGGACTATCGACTCAAGAAAAAATCTGTTTCGTTTGGTGATGGAAATGACTTTGGAGAAGATGATCAAGAAAATATCACGTGTCGTCCCACAAAAGCCATTCAACCCGATGAATTTTATGATGGTCGAGGGAAACTCCAGTGTCATTCACAAAAAGGAAATGAACATGAAATATTTGATCACGGGCCTTTACACACTCTAAAAAGTAGTCTCCCCGTACTGGACAAGCTAAAATTAAATGGGAAAGTGAAAGTGAAAGTGAAAGGTAGAGCTCAAATTAAATTGAAGGATATCTTAAGTGCAGTTCGAAAAGGTCAAGAAGTTGAAGACAGTGGTCAGTATGAGGATGATTTACAAGTGGAACATGTTCTGATGAGTGACACTCTAGAAAATGAAAGTAGTATTGATACGGATATCAAAAGTTATGAGGAGGATGATGAGGAAGAGGACGATGATGGAAGTGAAGAAGAAGAATTTGAGAGTGTGAGTGGAGTCAATTCAATTTATTCTAGTAGTGCAGAAAGTGACTATGAACATAGGAATTCTGTGTCGATTAAGGATATCTCTAGACCTTACTGTTCGTACCTCAAACGTTTTCAAAAGCTTAAAGAAACATTGGAAAAATGGGAAGTTTTTCTGGCCAGTCAACATCAAAATGACAACGATATCCCCCATGAAGATCAAATCAATGCCAACGATGACAATAATAATAATAATGAAAATAAAATCATCCCAAAAATTTTGGAGGATAGAGAATCGCTGAAGGAGATCTTTGATGAGTTTAAACATCTTGCTAATCGTCACCAAGCTGGTAAATAAATCTCATCAATGTATTTGTATGAATAATTTAACGGATAGATTATCAGGGGAAGCCATATAAATATGTAGTTTGATACCTATTGAAATCAATTTATTTATTTTCCGGTTTCAGGGTTACTTGGTGCATTTTCTGGAGAAAAGTCATTGTCATCAACAAAATTTACAAATCATCACACTCCTCATAATGAAAGTCATGAGCTCCCTCGTCGAAAATTGGTCGTAAATAAATCCTCCTCACTTTACCCTCATAGCGATACTAAAATGGGAAGAGAAAGTTCAATTGGGATGACTTGGATGCAAAAACTCAAGTCTCACTATGTAAAACAACCTTCCACTGGAGAATTCGTTAGTCGAGCTTTACCATCATCAGGTAAGAAGACAAAAATGATTACACGTATTATTATTTTGAATATTAGTACAGTTTGCATATAGACAGACAACTGTATTCATTCAGGTATAGGCTTTTTTTCTTTGCAAAAGGACGTGAAAAGACATAAAATATAAAAAGTCTCTCATGGGGAATATTTAAGATTTTTTAAGTGTTCTCACTCTACACTAAACTCATGCTAATGAGAAATCCACACTCGTAAACAATACACACACACAGGAGCAGATTCTTGTCTTTGTGATTATGATTTCTCATTTCTCTCACTCTGTCAAATAATTATTCTTTTATTTAACAGCAAGTGAATGATACGAATCTAAAAAAGGTTTTTTGATTTGATTTTTTCTCATGGAATGAAAAATTATAGAAAGAGCTTATAAATATGTACATGTTTTCACTTGATGGAATCACAATGACCAAAAGTGAACAGTTTCAAAGGAAATATGTATTTGAGATACTTCTTCCTTTTTGTCGACGAAAGAGTTGAGAATTTTTCGTGAGCCGTTGACGTGTCAAGAAGTATTTTCCTAGTTAGAGCAGAGCTTTTCCATTTACGACACAATTTTTACTATATACAGGATTATAAGAGAGCATGTATAATGGGTAAGAATCAAGAAAACTGTTTCTTCCTTTCCTGTTTAGTGTTTACTTTATCGTTGACTGTATCAAGGTTTTTTTTTTCACTTATAATTTTTTTGTGTTAGTTTTTTCTAGCTGTAGTCTGAGTATGAGTCGTCATATATAGCTGACTATAATATATTTTAATTTCTTTAACGAGAGGTCGAGTAATAAATCATTCCGAGTCTTGTTAAGGACGACGGTGGTGTGTAGTGTGACAAAGAGGTTACATTTTAATAAGGAAATGCTGCTGGAATACGAATACGAAATCTGATATATATCTTCCCTCCAGCCAGCCAGCTATAGCCAACCACTCACACACAATTTCATAGATAAATGAACATTGAACATGTACCCTTCTCATTTAGGTACATACAAGGTTATTCTCCATGTATGTACAGGTATCGTAGAGAAATTGTAATACAGTCAGTTCAAATGGAGTGTTGACGAATGAGATTTGTGGGTTCATGTCAACCAAGTATAGGTACTTCATTTTCTCGGGTGAATATTGTTCAATTCGATCTTATTTGGACTAAAATCAATTGATTTTACCGTGTCCCACACACACACATCAACTACGTGGTGACAGGTTGACCCGCTACAAATAAATGGATGTAAAAAAAAAGCTTTGCTTGACTATTTGGGTTTTGCCAGAAACGTTCTGGTAATAGTCGGTAGGGATGTTGGAGGGTTGAATTGAGAAGATTAAAACTGATCAAGTTTTCATTTATGGTGATGAGATGAGGAGCAGCGTAAGCAGTAGTTGAAACTCAGTAAAATTATATACCGAGTAAAAAAAAATAAATACCGCTCACTTGCTACATTTATGTTGAAGAAAAGAGTGGGTGATTCTCGCCTCTCACCTTCCAAAAAAAACTGTAAGGCATTGATAATTGCAACTGCTACATTTGTGCATCAATGTAGAATGTAATGTAGACGGTAAGTAAACTGTAATGGATTTTGGATGTTTGCTGATTATTTCAAGTTGAGAATTCACGATCCTTTGTGAATGTCTAAACTTTTCAATTTATTTAAATTTTAAAATAACGTTGAAATTGGAATTTGAATTTAGTATGTACTGATACGGGTGAAAATGTAGAGATTTCTATCGTTTTTATTTTGTACATGGATTTGATAGTCGCACCTCGACTCATACACGACATCACATAAGTATATGATGTAGAGACTTGAATCTTGGAATTTTGTTTTCACCTTTATTTGAATAGAAATAAAAATATACATTGCATTGTCTATAATCTTTGGTATTCCAAGTTGATTTAATTGTACATCTGTCAGCTCTTGTGTGTTCCCTCCCTTCAGAATTCCTTGCAATGTCAAAAGAGTACTGACTTTCTGACTAGTATTATGTGGTATTTCCAAAGTCTGGAGAATAAAAAGCCAATGGCCTAAATCAGTGTAAGTCTGTGTGAGCACAAGATTTTGGATCTCAAAAGTCAAAAGTCGCACAAAGCTCAGGTTGCAAAGCTGACGCTGACGGAATATGCTTTTGGGAAGGTTTTGTGTGTGTAGGTAATAGTCTGTAGATGGTTGGTGAGGGCACAATTAAAAAGGATACCTGTTATGTTATCTTTTATAAACTATAAAAGTGTCATGGCTCAGTGAATCATTTGTTTCTTGGTGAATCTTCAAACTGTTGACTTGTGTGTGTTCCGTGTGTGAGCACCTCAACTATCATCTATTATTATATATATTAAGGTATATATGTTTATGTTTGCTTTTGAGCTTGTGTGCCTTCTCACTTGGTAAAAATGAACAAGAGTAAACACTCAACACACACACTACATTTACATTACCCTCTACCTTTTCTCTTCCCCTCTTTAGAAATTCTATCCAATCTAATTGTAATTGTAAAATGTGAATTCATCATAGTTCATGTTCATACCTGCATACTATTCATACGTATATCTTGCTCTGAGCATCTCACAGAATTTTCCATCATCAACAATGTCTCAGCTTCCTTTTTTTTCTGCATTTTTTTCCTTATTATCTGTATCTGTATTTTCAGTTCGAGTTGTGAGAATGAGCACTCAAAGTTATACACACTTGTCCTTTGTCATCTTTCTCTATATAAACTATCAACTTGTTTTTTTTTTTGCAATTAGCTTCATTCACTATATTCTATCCATTAACTAATAGCCAATAGAATCATTTGTATATTCTTTTGTGAAAATTAAAAAGTACTAACTACAGAATGTGGATTCTGTACAGATTTTATAGATAATATTTTTCAACCACTTGACCTGTGATTGTTATGATGCGCCTATTCAAGTCGATCATATATATGTAAATGGTATAAGATTTCATTGCATTGTATATTGACATAATTTTTCTTTGATTTTTTCAATTCCTGTGTACACACCTCTCTCTCTCTCTCTCTGTATTTACATGTGGAATATTTTATTTTATTTTACTTGTGCCAAGGTGTTGAAAAACTCGAGTCCTATGTCATGATTTCCATCACGATAAAAATGTTTTCTCTCCACACTCCACATCCTCTTGTCCAATTTCAATTTCTATTGATATTGGGAATTGGATTACTTTTACGCATAGTCTGTAATGTGTAGGCTCACAACAAGTAGAAGTGTGAAGTTGACAAATGTAAAAAAAAGTACATGGAAATCAACCTACATCCGAAATTTTTATCAGTTATACTCCACTCTCCGTATTGACAATCTCATTCATGATTTGCTCGTCAGTATTTGTATGTAGGTATGTATAATGCAGTGTATTATCTAACATGTATACAAAATAGGAAACTTATCGATAGTCCCAAAAACTTGTTTACTATATACAGTCCACACACGTAGGCGTGGACACTCTAAATAATCAAAGACAATCGAGACTACTTTATTACAACGACAACTTGAACAAGGAGAAAGAGTGATATATAAATTATACAAAAAAAAACATGTGGAATTTAGTCTATAAACTTTCATTTTGATCCAGTACACATCATCATCATCATCATCATAATATATTGACGGTGACATATTATATACATACGGAAAATTTGTCTATGAGAGATTCCTTTCTTTGGAGATATTTTTATTGAATGTCATTCGTGTCCAGGAAATCATCTCGGACGGTACATTTGCAAGCACACTGTTCATCAACAGAGATTGTTTGAGTTGACATTGTAATCACAGGACATTTCCCACCCACATAGAGGTAAATATCCGGATTTGGATTCCTGTTCACGCAGTAAGTGTAACACGGAGTGAACGGTGTGTATTTACACTTTGGACTGAGCGTCTGTATATATAGAAATGGATTTCAAAATCATTTTGACTTTGAGAGTCTTATCTAATTTATGGCTAATAAATATAAATATATTTATATATTAATCATAAATAATATGGCATGGACAAATCATCTGTAAACTTACATTTCGACAGTCGCAAATACAATTCCCGGTCTGGCCATCACAAAAAGTTGCAGAGTAAGGAAGTTTCTTCCACTCATTACAAGCTTTTTTGCAAATACTTCCATCTTGTGTACAATTTAAATCCTTTGAAATTGTTCCCTAAAGAAGTATCAAAAGTGTGAATTGTATTTCGATTATCTGTATTAAAGGTTTTGGTGTGTTTACTATACGGTGATTAAACTTACTTTGAGAGTCGTACAAAAGACGAGGAAAAAACCAAAGGCGGCTATAAGGGATGAATTCATTCTTCACCGATCACGATCACTCAAAGACAAATTATTGAAAACCGAATTTGAATTTTTCTGGTCGTTTTCTTTTCTTCAAGTTAAGAACTAATGGCCGAGGAGACGTACTCAAATGCACTATGTAAAATGGACTGAAAAGCAAATGAATTTTATGAATTTTTCGTACGCTTTAAGTGTTGGGGAAGGAACTAGGAAGGAAAATATTTATTTACATATTGGTTTATGAGTACATTTACTCAGTTTATGAACTTTTATCAAGTAAACAAAAATATCCATATCCTCACATACTTATCTCGGTAGATAAACCTCACTTGTATGCTGTCTATAAATGTTACATGTGTATTATAGAAATAGAGCGAGAGATACAAAACTAAAAATTTAAAATTGTACAGAGAGAAAATGCTTGTTGTTGTTAAATAGACGGTACAAATGACGTTGTCAGTAAAAAAGAAGAAGAAAACTCTCACATTTCTCTAGCAATTGTTTACTTCATTTACTCTTTACTGTGTATTTTTCCTTCAAACTTGAATAAGTCTTCCAAATTACATAAATTAACGTTAAACATGCTATATAGTGACTCGTACTTGAGCATTGAACATGTATGTGTATAATTTATATATATTTTATCAAAGTTCAACATTCAACAAGGCGACTCTAATCGTAATCAGCAATCAAGAAGAACCAACGAAATGAATGACAGTTTATTTTACGACGACGATTATATTGTGTCGGCAGGCGGTAGTTTAAGTTAAAACAACTTTTCTTTGGCAATCTCCGTAGAGTTTTGTTTTTTTCTTTTACATAAGAATGAGATTCAGATAGGAGACTATACCATCACTTAATTTCAATCCAATTCAATTTAGCATCTCTTACGATTGGATATACCCATAAAAACTACTGTTTGTGTAGGCAATACCAATAGGATTTATTGGAGGATTGTATATAAAAATTGGAGATTTACAAATTGAAAATTGATTAGCATTTACACATTTATACAGTGTACAAGTTTACGACTGCAGAAAGCCAGAAAAATATACGAAAGGAAACCGGAAGATTATTCAGATAGCACCTTGGATAATAGTAATAATTATTTTCATTGCTCAAACTTGATTGTTTTGCATTTAATTTGTAGTTTCTGTATTCTTGAGAAATTTCTCTCCTTTCCTATTTTTGTTTGCTGTAGATAAGAACTTTACAGTTTAGTACATAAACTAATTTTCCGTTTACGAAAGTGCTGATGGAATCCTTTGTGAAGATGATAAGTGATAAATAAATATCTATGTAGATATAAACATACAAAACCTTTAGTTTTTGTGTGTGTGATTTCGTGATTTGTAAAGTATTTGTGAAGCGACTGTTTAGATAGTGTTTTCCTTTTAGTTTCTTGAAATGAGTGAATGTTGTACGTATATTTTGTATTTTATGACGTAATAATGATGATAGAGTAAAAGCTACTGTAAACTTGTAAGTTGTAAAATGATGGTTGTTCATCATTTATATACAGAAGATGAGATACTCAGTAGCGAGGAAATTGACAATTGATTACTTGCATAGAGAATTCCAACTGAGTGGTTGTTAAAATGACTTTTTATGCATAACCTTTTGCTCGTATGTCATCGAGTCCATTGTCAATTCTGAATATTATAATGCAAATGTGTAAATAGTAAAAGACTTTTGAAGGAAAAGTACGAATAAAGCACCGTGAATTAAATTCAAATGGTAGTCTTTAGTCGATTTAAAATATTTCTATATACATTTTACGTGCACATGTGTGTGGTTTTTTTTCTTCATTTTTTTGGTGTTTGGTGAAGCCCGTTGTTCATTCTGTGTTTGTCTGTCATTGAGATGTCGTTTTTTTACATGAATTCATATGACATTCTTGTGAACAATATAAAAAAGAAACAAAAGTTGTTTGACTCATCGTCGTCGTCGTTCCTCTGTCTTTTCTTTCTCTCTCGTCCCTCGTCTTCGTTTCATAAAGTTGAAAAACAGGAAAATTTTTATGCGATTTAGTTTTTCTTGTATACATATAGTCTCTAGAGACACTCTTGACTCTGTGACTTTTTTTAAGCTTCTCACCTTCACCATATGTAACTCCACATTACATTATATTATATAGGTATACGCATGTATTTAGAAGAAGAATAATAAAAAAAAAACAAACTGAAAATTAAAAACTTTCTTCCAGCAGCTTTTAACACCAACAACACCGCTTGGGAAACGTCTCTATATGTATTCTATAGAGAAGTCACAGGGGAAGTGCGTACAAGTGAGTGTACATTTTACGAATTACGAGAGAATTCGTGGACAAAAACATCATCCGGTTTTTCACCCTCCTGAACTTAAGCTGCTTACGTTTTCTGGTCAACTATTTATCCTCAAAATTGTACATACATACACCTTGGCAGCGTGGAATTTATATAACGCTTCGAGTGAGAAAGCATAATAGGATTCATCTATACATATACGCAAATGGATTTCGTAGTAATGATGATTCAAAAGAGTATAAATACACTGCTTAGGGAACAATATACATCAAATTATCACAAGATTATTAAAACTTACAATCTCAATCAAATCCGAAACTGCACATTCAACTATATGATGGACTTGAATTTTTGTATTTATTTCATATTTGATATAAAGTGTATTCAAAGTATTAAAATACAAATATGTATAAAATCGTCGTTTCTCTTCTGGTTTTTCTATTTTCTCTACTGCAGGAAATGGTATAATTCCTTAAAAAAGTTACAGTACCAATCAAAATGTAAAATCTATATATATTATTATTGCCTTTGGACTTTGTAATCATTTTTTTCCGAATTAGATTATTTCACTATGAATAGCCTGCCACTTGATTATCATTAAGTATAGGGGGGAATATGTATTTACAAAAAAATATACTATATACAACTGGATTTAATGTTTAAAAATAGGTATTGAAAAGTATAGCAAATGCAAAAAACAAGTCTAGAAAAGAGGTTTGTGAGTATATATGACAAAACATCAAAATATATTATGGTTTTTGGTATTTCATCTTTGTTGTTAGTTATGAAAATATATGTATGACGGGGAAAGTTGAGTTTCATTCAGATTTTCCAATATGTCAAACAAGATGACTGTGGTTCAAAGTGTTGTTCTGACCGTCTTTGTTTTCAGTGAGTGGTAAGGGAGGCGACTCAGTTTCTTTTTCATTGTAGGTTGGTGAAATCGGCACGTAACGAAGGAATTTCATCCTTTGAATCAGAAAGTCAATTTAAATGGATCAATTAAAATCAATTTGTTTTGCTATGTCAAATTTTAAACGTTTAAGATTCATATACAGATAAATATCCTATATAAATAAGAGACTCACTTTCGTATGATTGCCATTCCGATAGGCAAATCATATGACGCTGCCACGCTGTTTTTGCCATCTCGATCCTCAGAGCTCTCAATTAGATTATCTATTATTCCACGTTCTTTCTTGGATCCTTTTTTTTGGATTACATAAAAAGAAATGAGATTGATCCTTTCATAAATATGTATTGTAACTTTTGCAATTTCAAACATTATTTGTAAATTAAAGTTCTTTTATATATACCCGGGATTGTGTTGTCCAGAATGAATCCCAAGAACATGGCCACAAACATGCCAGTACTCATCAGAATATTGAGGATCTGATCCAGACTATCAACACCCACACTAATGTAACCCGGATGAGCTTCCATCCACTGTGAAATTGTCTGTAAATCAAATAAATTATATACCATTTCCATCCATACATCAAAAAATTTGTGTGATGAAAGTATCTGTATATATATGTTCATACAAAAATATGGCTAAACAACTTACCAAACTGAAAAAGATGGAGAATCCTAGAATAAAAATATTTCTCGGCGAATTCAAATCCACTTCCTGTAGATTTGAAAGTCCAACTGCAGTTACAATAGCAAAAACAATGCAGAATACTCCGCCAATAATCGGTTCGGGAATACTTATGAAAACAGCCCCGATTTTCCCGATGAGGGCACAAATAATCATAAGGATGCCCGCCGTCTGAATGACTCGTCTGGATCCCACATTGGTCACGCTCATCGCTCCAATATTTTCACTGTAAGAAGTCGTCCCGTTTCCGGTGCCCCAAAGTCCTGCCAAGACACAGCCTGTGACGAAACAAATATATAATTGAATTTCCTATAGGCAAATATAATAACAGTATAATAAATCTATTTCTCACGAACCTAAACCCTCCATAAAAATTCCACGATTAATTGCATGCTTAGGCGGTATTGGAGCTCCTGGAAAGGACAAAAAAAAAATTATATTTTTACCCCTTCAAAAAAAATGAAATGCAATGAAACGACGTATATAAAATGGTCTCAAATGGTTTACCGCTGATCCGTGCCTGAAAAGGTAAAAATTAAAATTAAATTAAATTTTCCAAGAAATAAATGAAGTGTACATAGCATAGACTTTAACTACACGCAAATTAAATGGGCATAAAACCCATACCGCTGCATAGTAGTCGCCGATAGACTCAATTGAGCCGGTTATAACACCTGAGAGCATTCCAAAAACGGCACCAGCCGTAACGGTAGGAACTCCCCATTGAACTGCAGAGGAGCAAATAAATTAAGAGACTTTAGTATAATATAGAGATTATGTGTAGTGTACACAGATTGTTTCTTTAAACAGTGTCAACTGAACTTACAAGGATATGGAATTCTGAACCAAGGACTCTGCGTAATAATTTTCGTTTTGATATCAGTTCTCGCAGGATTTCCCTCAGGGAAAACGTTTGTCTCTGTCAATATAATGGAAAGAATCCAAACAAACGCCATAGTTAGCAGAACCTGTGGAGAGTCAAAGTAAAAAAAAACCATGTTAGACATTCATGTTGTCCGTAATTAACAAAAGGGTGTATTTAATGAATTATTTTGAATCAAATCTTACGGGGAAAACTTCAAATAGTGGGTAGCGCTTCACTCCTGGTCTTTTGTTCGAACGTGTGAAGGGCACAGGGATTTTCCAGAACTTTAAGTATTGCGAGAAAATGAGGATGAGAAGTATTGTCCTGGAAATATGAATACAGATATTATACAGGTAGTGCGGGATTCATGTGAGTGAACCTTTTTTGTGTTCTCGGAAGGTGAAAAGTTTCAAGTCCATATACTTACAAACATGAAATACCCCAATTGGAAGAAGCATGAATCCCAGCAACTTTGAACAATGAAATTCCTATCATTGCAATAGCTGGAGCAATTGTCAAAGGCGTGACGAACTTCAGTATGACCCCAACAATCCCTGCAAATAAGCAATACAAAAAAAACCGTGTTTACCAAAATAAATTATCCATTGCGAATTTTTGCAGTTATATCTGTACTTTCAAACTGTGAATCGGGTAAAAAAAAACAAAAGTAAATGAATGTAAAACTATACCTAAGGCACCAAATAAAACTTCAAATAGGGAAGCACAAATTATAGCTCCTTGAAGCTCTCGCATCCGAAGTTGCCATAACTCGGTTTTCTGTGTACTATAGATATAGTAAACAATTTTCAATAGAGCGTATACATAAATTTATTTTCCTATAGTCAAGTTCATGTTACGAAGTCGTTTCTATCTTACCATCATGTATTTTTAAATCAATCGAACCTATTGTAAGATGCAATGACTTCTGCTTCTGGGCATTTCCACTCTGGCAAGGCCAAAATAGCTAAAGCTGGAACAATGAAGGAAAACGAGCCGCCTTGAATAATAGGGAGACGAGTACCAAATGTACTCTGAAGTAGTGTCACAATCCCGGATACAAAAATTAAGGTGGAAATTATATTGGCTCGATCTGAAATAAAGAAATCTCTGATTGTGAGTTTAACCCTTTCACATTCCTTCGCCCTTTAAAGAAAAAAGCTTGGAGCGCCGTATTTTGTCAGAACATGCATATATGTGAATTCTCACCAGGGTCGTCATCCTCCATACACATTTTAGGTGTTAATATAAAAGGAACGGAGACTGTGGAGCCAGCCATAGTCAAGTAGTGCTGAAAATAGGAATTTTCCGTTAAATCGTCAGTTATGAAATGATATTTTCTGAGCATCTTGAGAAAACAACTTACTTGAAATCCTAATAGGATTGTGAGTGGCCATGGAGGAACATCATTGATTTGATAATAAAGTCGTTTCTCTGTTGGTTGTACGTCAGATTTCCGGACTTCGTTAGAATTAATATTACTTTCCATGTTATTAGTCCCACGATATTTGTCTCTGTCACCCTTTCCCGTAAAAAAAACAAAACAAAAAGAAATGTTACTATCTGTACAGAATTGTTCAAAGTATACGATGAGACTTGTATAATTACACTAATCACTTGTGTTTTAGTGAGTGGTGACAGATATACACTGGCTCGCGTTTAAAGTAAATAACTTAAATGCTTCTAAGATTTAACCATGATGAATCAATCACAAGTAATAAATATGTAGCTAGTATAGGTTTTGCTGCCTTATTTAATTTTATTTCCTATTCTAAATTCTCTATTGGTATGATTCGTTTGTAAACTTGGTTATGTACATGTAACATAGTATGAACTATGGAATATGTATTTATGGAAATTTAAGATAGTCATTTAATTAAATATTAAAATGTGCCGACTGACCATATGTGGTGACATAAATGATAGTTTAACTTGTCGTATATGAGCTTTTAAGCTTGTAATATGGTACTCACTGCACGCATTTAACTGCTTATTGACTAAAACTTTATCAGTTCCAACTTTCTATTCATTTTAACCTCCACAGCTATTTTCGTTGACCCTTGAATAAATTATGGGTATTAGATGTGACGGCAATGTGGGCTAAAAAAAATAATCGGGTCACTGATGAACGGACCTTTCAGATTCTGGAATTCAGAATCTAACAGTATTGGATGATTTTGTCACGAACATTTAACATTATCCTTTATTATAAAATGCGCCGGTTAAAAATTGTATGAAAAATGTATGTAGGAAGAGTCCATTCATTTTGAAATCTCTGTTAGCTAATCTGAACATTTTAATCATTTGTTGTAAGAGTTTTCTCCCTTTTGGTAAAGAGTCTCTGTTGATATTTGGCAATCGGAATTTGACCGTAAAATTACTTGCGTGTGCAACTTTTCCAATTCCAGTATAAGATAAAAACTGATAGCTTCTTTGAGGAATATTCGATAAAAAAGAATAGAAAATTATTTATAAATAAAATACTTACCTCACTCTGCAAATCCAAAGCCAAATTATCCATTTTGTGCGTCGTCAATTTTCGGATATGAAATTCACCAGACTATTTACTGATTTCGGAAATGTTTCTCTCTTAGAAACTGATTAAGTGAAAGTATTAAAAAATCCGCAGTCGTCAGTTTCACACATTGAGCACTTCTCTTTTCACTGCTCGCGTACTTACGACTGTTGACAGAATGAGGAAAAAATTTAACATGACTAATTGCTTATTATTATTGTTTAGTTTTTTCTATATGGTATACACTGTTTTGATATTGCAAGGTTGACGAAAAAAAATTGTCGAGTATTATTAAACATGTATTACACGTACACGCCATTGTATTGCAAAGCTACATGGCATATCTGTATATAAAGAGAAGAGAGATTGTTCACAAGCATTTTGCAGACGGCAGTAGAGTATTGAAATTTCAATTTGTTATACACGTAAAGCATGATATTTTAATGGACTTGTGCGTGCTTGACTATCTCACACACATTATGTTATTACAAAATCTACATCTGTGTATCTGTATTTTAGTATTTTTATACTTTGTGTATGAGCATGTGTGTGCATTCTAATATCACAATCATTATCATCAATCATTTTGTTATATGTATATATATATATAAGATATATATATTTTGTTTTGGAGTTTTAACAAAACGAGCAGTAAAATTAAAACAAGAGTAGAATTCAGTAGACAGATCCACTCCATAGATTAATATTATTTATTTAATTCTCAAGGTTATTTTGAGTACATTTCAAGCACTTTTGTTTGCATTCCATTTTTCGTATGCATACACTCTTTTTACAGTTACAGTTGAACGACTTATGGGAACGTGATTAAACCCAACATTTCCTTATTCCTCCCAACACGATTGAGTATGATTGTCAATAGAATTAATTCTCATTGACATTCTATTCCTTCCAATCTTAAATCGATTTGGATTTCGTATATGCGTATTGAAAAATTAAAGGATGAAGAATCGCATAAATGTGTTTAAAGTTGCTACATGTACTTAACTATATGTGTTTGTAAAATGGAAATTGGGACATGAACTTCTTTCTTTACTTATTACGACACTCAAAGAGTACAAAGAAAAGGACATGGTTTGATTTAATTAGCGATCAAGTAATTATGTATGACTTAATAATTCCCTAATGCAAATATTTTTTGCATGCGCGGTAACTGCAGTGGCATGCAAATAAAGCCTGTACTCCATATATTAGTACTTAATTGACAGCAAATTGATTAGAATTCCGACAATAATAAATGGTATCTGTATTGGATCTTTAAAGTGGCTGTATAGATATGATTGAAAACACACACAATTAAAAGTATATGCATATACTTGATTAATAAAATAAAACTATCAGTTCATGATAGTTGAAAAATTTATAGTTGGAAAAGTTTTTTCACTGATTCTAACTTGCCACGATAATTCCGTGGAAATGAAACCATTCATTTTGTTAACAATTATTATTGGTTTCGTTCGTTATACAAAGATAAAGGAATCAGGCAAAGTACTGAAAATGAATGGAGGAGTTTTTGTTCACTATTGATCCTGATATTCTTTTTGGGTGTAATTTCTACCTGCGCCTAACAAATCATTTTGCTTACAATCACACTTGAATGCGAAGTTTGATGGGTTCTAAGTTTGATGGGTTCAAAGTCTAAAAGACCCTGGAGTTTGAAAATAGGTGCAAAATATTTCCAATACAATACAAAGTAATTTGTTCCAATGTTAACGTGCTTTGTTATCCATTGTAATGCAAATGCGCGTGTCACGATTTGAGAAGATGGGTTTCAATAAAAATCATAATTGCACTCGAACTTGGTTTCCCCGATCCTCAATTACTGTCCAGGAAAACCTTGTACGTTGAGTGTAATCTTCAGTTTTCTTAATTTGTCACGCTTTTTTCTGATGTACCTATATTTGTATATAGTGTGAAATGTGGAGTTTATTTCCAGCTTTCTGTACCACTTTACAACTTTGTATACACAATAATTTGACTTGTGGTTCTGATGGCAATTCACACGTCAAAATACACACTACATGCAGCTCCATTCACGCGTCATCATTTTACCCAAATCTCTTTATAACTTTACTCCCTGAGGCTAACGTTCAAGTTGAAATGTATACATGATGAGTTTTTCAATTTACACATTTTACATGCAATTTTGTCCTTAGTATAATGACAAATAGGAGACAGGGAAAAATGAATTTCCACAACAATACAGTAAGGTTATTTTTACTTTTCCTGTGTATAGTATGACTTAACAACACAATTGTCTAATTCAAACTAACTGAATAGAACTGCAGACTGCAATACAAATAAAAATACAAGCTAATAGAGGAATGCGTGTGTACATATTTAAATACCCATCATATGGACATGCTGACATTGAAATCGCATTGATTTGATATTATTATACCTGTGCAAGATTATTTGGTTTAAAGAGAGCTGGATTAGCATACAACGCTGATTTAACAGCGTGAATAATTTGACGGTTCGCAGAAACACGAATTCGCATTAATTTGAAGAATCTATTATAACAAATTCAGTGTAAATGGAAAACCAAATACAGGGAAAAATGAGAAAACTGCGGAGATGCTGAATTTCAGTAATCATCAACTAATCTATTTATTCAAACAAGTAGATACTGTTTTTATCCTGAGTCTGCAACTCATAATTCTCATTTGTGTATAGACAGTAACAAAAGTATTATGTATGTTTGCATCTTATTTACATGCATCAAGTCTCTCTCTCTCTCAGTTTGTATAAAATAGCCAGTAGACTCATCGTTCTAAGTCCTAATACAAACAGGTCGTAAACAATTATTAATCAGAAATGAATGAGAAAACTGATGGACCATTAAAAATACAAAATAACTCGTAAAGTTGTAAAATGGGCCTATTAATCAACACACAATATTCTCCGAGTCACTTATTTAAATTCCAAAATCACTTGTACCTACGTAGACAAATATAATGAGTAATGAGAGTTGTTCACGAGGATTTTCATTTCTGGGAAATTTTTCATAGGAAAAATTAGTTGAATAGGTTGTAATAAAACAAAAAAATGAATATATTAGTAACGAGTTACAATATTAGCCCTTCCCATATCTCACATCCCTCACATATCTTACATCATAAACGAAACGAAACGAAACGAGCTTTCGGACGAGTGGATGACTTTGAAACATGTAATTGTACCTATGTTAAAAAATTTACTACATTCAAAATGTTATGTTTTACTGAGTCGTTTCGGCTACCAAGTACATAAAGTGACAGTGACAATAAAATTGTTTTCTCTCTCTCTCTCTCTTTCAATATAGAAATGATCAGAATAATTAATATTAGTTGCTGATGTTTATTTATAACTATGCTGCACGTGTAGGCATGACTATTTCAGGAAAGTTTCATGAAAATTTTGAAAATACCTGACGAGAATGTACAGAAATGTACAATCAGATGAGAAGCGCGTATAAAACGTTTTTACACATGGGGCACTACATATAAGAATATATAACACTGGAAATTTTGGAACTATTAAAAATATCACAGACACTAAACACAAGACTAAATATTAAACATTAACGATTTCACCGAAAAACAAGGATTATCAAATAAATACTAATTTAAATTGTCTTTAAAATAGTTTTGGTATTGGACAACTGAGTTCAAAACTTGACTGTTTGCTTGCAATGAGAGTTTTAGTTGACTGTTGTACCTCCGCCAGTCCACATAACAATAAAAATAAGCTATACCCTCACAAATTTTTACACACACAACACACACACTTGTCTCGCACACAGCAACGAACACACTATCAAAATAAAAAGTCAAAGGGAAGTATATAAGGACTCTCATTGTATTGTTTGGATTTTTGACTGAACGAACGCATATAGAGATAGACAACCTGTATACACACATACAACTTGCATTATGATTGTTGTTCAGATTTTATAGATATTATACTTGTAATGTAATGGAATTGCATGGATTTAATTATGGATGTGCATGTCACGCAAAAAAGCTATGCAAAAAGAAAAAAAAAGAATCAGAGAGCCAAACCAAAAGGTACCACGTTCTATTCTGTACTCACTTTCCCTTGTGGTATCTTTTGACAAGTGCCAATTGCCAATATTTTTCCTTGCCCTAACATTCTAACTCTAACCCCATGGGGGGAAACAACAACGATTATGATGATGGGTCTAACGAGTATATGTACAAGGGAATGTATAAGACGCCAAGCCAAGCATAACAATTTCAATAAAAAGTATATGTACTTACACTTCGCAGTATGTATGTACTTACAAACTTTAGGAATACACAATGTCTTACCTGAATTTTTCTTGCTATTAACCCGTATTACTATTTAGCACATTGCCATATAACATACATTTTGTATACAGGTAAAGCAAAAAATTCTCTAGAGTCTAGACTATATGCTAAATAAATACATGTAGATACACTTTACGCGTATATATGATCTGTATTTAACTATGTAACATTATTGCACTCAAATGAAATTTGCTGAATCAGTTGAGACTCAAAGAGACATGACGGGGACAAAAAATGCAATTCAGTAATGCACTGTGACTATAACTACCTACTTACCTTACGATGATGTGTGTACATGGGAGCAAAACGAAGGTAGGTACATCCTTTGTATATATTTTTGTATTTTATACATGCTCAAAATCTCTCACATCACTCTCACTTGATACGACAGTACGTATACATAGAAAATAGTTATAGACGGGACAAATTTGCTATTTAAATAAATTACAAATTCCGATACAAATAAATGGAAAAGGTCGATGACAAGTGTAACATACGTAAGTCATCACGTTATTGAGAATTGAGGGTTTCTGTCATTCATCGTCAGATATTTTGTCAACAGACCATGAGCCATCAAGTTCAATTCATATTCAGATATCCATACGAATACACATTTATATTTTCACTCGTGTATAGAGCAGAACGAGAGATACGCACCGAGTTATTCATTAATTTAATACACGTTTACATATATATAGTTTATCGTTTGTTTTCGTTCTGCAATGGGTAGCCTTCATTTTCTAAATTGTACACGCATGATTATGAGTTATCTCATTAAGTCCTCACCCCTTTAAACCACTTGTCAGATATATACCAATACAAAATATCTGCGAAGTCTGGAATCTGGACTCTAGATTCTGATGTAAAAATTACGTAGTCCACACTTCAAATAGCCTTTGTATAATTTGATGAACTTTCGAGTTTTTTATCTGTACCTATTTTTGGGACACTGGAAATGAGATCATTCAGCACACCTTTAATCTTGAGAATTACTCGAGTAGTTTGTAATTAACATGTTGTTATTAAGTGTAGAATGGAGCGGAGAAAGATAGAACGTTTGATTTGACTTTGGACTGAAATGAAGAGAAGCTGTTTTCCTTTGTTCACTTGCATAAAAAACATGAGGTTGGAAGAATTGTAGAGAGAAGGCGCTTTCAGCTTTCTTGGGATTTCAATGCAGTCGATCAGTTTTTTTTCACTCGTCCACTCGTCCCTCCACAAATTGGGCCTCAATGAAGTAAAAGCAGATTGACTATATTTTCCAAATAGTCAAGCAATTTGTACGTACATTAAATGCAACAATATCAGAAATTTTCCTTCAAATTGTAAAAAATGTAACCTAAAATTATGAATCATGAACAATCAAATTTACTTTCCTGGCATTGATTGTATACTTTTCATGGAAGGACTCATTATAAACAACTATCACTGGAAACTGAAAAATAATTGCAAATCTCTGAAATCTTCATTCGAAATCCAGGTTTTGTCAATCCGTGTTGTTCAGAGACAAAAACAGAGTGAATTCAAAAAGGCAAATTGGCCATGCTAAATGAAATTGGTTAGGTCTCATTCTCTCATTGATTGACAACTTGAAACTATATACAATGCTCTTGTTTCTTGTGGTTAATCCATTCTGTTACAATGATTACAAACAGGAGAATTGCAACTTAATTACTGCAGTTAAAACTTTTGGTGTTTTTTTTTCTTTAGATTTTTTTTTTGGGGGGGGGGGGGTGTGGAAAGAGAATTGGTGGACTCTGAGAATAGTAGTACATATAGCATGTAGAATTGTAGATTGAGGTTGGGTGTCTGTAGTCTGTGCGTTGTGATTATTTATTATATTTTTGTATATTTCTCTCCATTTCTCACGTGGATAGTTTGTACTTTTTTGTGTGTTGACTCTGTATCCTTTTTCTTGTTTAGAAATGAAAGGAAGATATATATATATATATATACATATATATAATTTATTGTGGTATTATATTAGTCGAGTTTCGCATCCTACTTGTGACTGTAATATCCTCATTATATAATCTTCAACTCGGAGCATGGAGCATGCATGTGTGGACTTGTCCATATAATATAATACCCACGACCAAGTTGAATACGAATACGAATACGAATACGAGCCATGCAATTTAGTATAATACACATAATACTATTATTATATATATATACCTAATATTATTATTATTATTACTACCAAGCACTACTACATAATATGAGTAAGCGTTTTCTGTTTGTAATTCTTTCTTGGCTAGAGGCAAAAATCTATAGGTATGTGTGTGTGTGTAAATTGTGAATTCCCTCTCCATCTAAGTATATACGGAAACATACTGATATATATAAAATAGTTACAGTAATCTTCTTCCAGAACAACTACCAATAAGCTATAGCTTCATACAAATGTGCATATAATATCCCTCTATGTATGTATTACAAGTAAGTAAGTACAAGTACATATGTACCTTCAAACATGTATACGCTCAGATTGTGTTATTTTACTTAAGACTTGCTCCCGGGCCCTGCCTATCTTTCCATAGTTACTGTTGCCACTACTGAATTTTATTATCACCACACCAACTCTCCACTCTCCAAGAAGTACCAAAAGTATTACTGCATTTAGGATGTAGGACCAACCAACCTCGTCACGCTAGAACTGTGCACACTCACCTGTGGACAATTATCCACTTACTTTTATTCCTACAGTCCTACACAGTCCAATTCCATCCAAGTCTTATTCTTATTCTTATAGTCCACCAATAGATTCAAAAGTCAACACAATCCATCTCTCCATCTTATCTTCAATTATTGTAGTCCATTGGACAATGAAATTATGCCAAAAAATTGGCAATCTTCATCATAGAATATGCCAAAAAAAAAAAGAATTTTCCCCATTTGAAATTAATTGGACTATTCACATTATTTGACTGGACGAAATGTAGCTCACTTGAAAGGGTTCTGTCCCTTTAGTTTTAGTATTAGTCATTCATATGGATATGTATGTACAGATATAGAATGAGAGTAATTGATATTCAAATGTTCATTTGAAAAAAATTAAAATTCGATAAAGAAAAGTGTTTAATTTTGGTTTTTGGTAATGGACCTCTCTTCTCCTTTGTTGCTGTACGGAGGGAGAAAACGTTGGAAGCTGGAAAATGTGGTGTAAAAAATAGGGATTCGAGTTCAAGGGAAGTTACAAGTTGAACACAACTCTAGATTGTTTGGTTGGTTGTGATGGTGTGTGTGTGTGTGTGTATTTGGTTTTGGTGTACATTAAATATGCAGGTATGAAAAGGTAGTTTTTTCTCCTCTTCTTCTTCTTCTTCTACTTCTTCGCAGTCGTCGTCGTCGTCTTCTTCTTCTTTTTCTTTTCCCTTTGTGAGACGTAGACTGAGGACTAAGGTTGAGGATATACGATGACGATGCGATGAGGCTGATGCCTTCAGGTAGAGTGAGAAAGAGAGAGAGAGAGAGAGAGAGAGGTGGAAAAGCAAGTAGACCTGAGATTTGAGTTAGTCACTTAAAGCTCAGTTTAGTCAGGTTGGTTGATTGGAGCGGTGTGTTGTGCTCTCGCAAAAGGTTCTTCCGTAAAACTCACCTTTCAGGTTACTGTTCACTCTGTGTATTCCTTTTCTCTCTCTCTCTCTCTCTCTCCATCTCGTCTTCCAACTTCCACGCAATACAGTAAAAATCTGCTGCTTCTTTTCACTCACGATCAGTACAAAATAATACAACGTTCAACGACAAATTAGTCTATCATGTGCTCATTTCCTTGCTCATCATAATTACAACACACAATTCATAATTAAAATATATTCAAGAATCAAAGAATATTCAAGTGCTCAGCAGAAGTCAAACTGAATTATTGAACAGTGTCCGCGTGTCAACGAAATAATCATCGTTTTCACTTTTTATTTTGGTATTCAATAACATGTTTTTAGCCTGTGAGTGTTTTATTTTTTGTTTTTTGTTCATTTTGTCCGTTGCAACCAGTACAAACAAAAATATATATTTTTTTTTGTGAATTCCAAAAAGGATTGGAAATTGTTATCTTGTTCTTTTAATTTTTGTGATTGTTCATTTGAGATATTCTCTAATTTCTCCTGAATAAAAGTGAATTTGTACAGAGAAATTGGGAGTGGGAAATCTGATAATGACAAATCCAGTGCATTTGCTGACGTTTCAGGATGTTTCTCATGTACGTCTGATTCCAATTGTAAAGTTTCCAGTGAATAGGAATTACTGACAGCGAGAAATCAGTATAATGGATGTGAATCTTTTGAATTAAACTCGAAAGATTATAGTTTTTGATTGCTTGTTTAAATCACGCAAGATAATTGTACAAATATATACTCAATACAAATAAACACACTGGAGTGTTAAAAGTGCTTCTGGAATCTTGTGTGTACACCTGACCGAATGAAGAGTCATGTGAAATGGCTACAATAGGCTTCTCCAAAGTCTTCATTCTCGACAAATATTTTACCGAGTTGCAAAAATTCTGGGAGACTGAAAAGAAACTCCAAGGTATGCAAATGCAAGGTAATGACATCCTTTATCTGTCATCTATAAATTATTATCAAATATCAGTTCACATTCACGCATAATCAACATGAACACACACTCTCAAACATAAACATAAACAATAAACACTTGCTCATCTTTTCTTTTACAGTTAATGTTGTAAATATGTATACAAATAGGATGATGTGAGGAAGTCACACCAGCACCACACGAAATTAATTACTGATATATCATGCTTAAGAATCACAAATTTTAAATGTCAAATGTTTATCATGACTTTCATTACGGCTTACAGTCCATCATCCACATCAACATGAACCAAACTCATAAATACATACAGACAATATACACGCTTGTCTAAATTCCCATTGTAATTAGTCTTGCACATTGAATTAAATTTTAGTTAAAGTACATACGTATCCTGGTCAACTCCTACCCATCGACAATGCAAGTATATACGTTCCAAGTTCCATGAGTGTTCCAAATTATCCGAAACCTTTCTTTTCCTTTCGTTAGTATTTATATTGAAAATTTAAATTCATCGTGTACAAATATAGATACAGGACTATGTAGAGATATGTTTGTCTGTCGTTTTTCGTTCGTTTCGTTCCTCAAATGATTGGGTCACGGTTGTACAGGTTTCCACACACGTATACACACAGTGAAAAGCCAATGTGTGTTCATTGCTCAAGGTATACACCAAAGAGAAGTACACACAAAAGAAAAGACATTAGTTTAAGGGTTTTTGGTCATTGTTGCCAGTTGACAACTACAACGACGACATGGAGGAATTTCCATGTTTTCCTTTCCATAATTTCTTTTTTTTTTTCCATGTTCATGGCTGATTTTCCAATGTGTTCAACTGGTAAGAGATTTTGTCGGCGTGAGCAGCAGGGGAGATTCGTGGGTCCTGAAATCTCCTTTCATTCATAAATCGAAATATGAAATACGTTCAAATATCCTCAGATCGTACACCAAACTAAAATTTAGTACAGTGCATCTGTCAACCATACACAAACGCACACATTCATTTCATATTCATATGTACTTGAGCGAGAGTTGAACAGATGAAAAAATTGTATGTTTTAACAAGAAAATAAAGGATATCATGGTTATGGTTATATGACTTAATATGTTTTCAAGCTTGCATAGCCCTCGTTTCCTATTGAAAACAACCACCACATTGGAATTGGAAGACGAAAAAGAGAAAGAGGAGGTGATTTGAACGCGCGAGAGCTTATAATGAAAGTAGAACATAAAACGGGATATCAAATCAAATCATTTTTTTCCTGTATTGAAATCAGATTTTCTTTATTATTATTCGTCATCAAGTTTTTTCCCGGAACCAAAAAGATTACTCATTTCTCTCTCTTCTTCTTCTTCTTCTAATTCGCCTTCATCTTATTTGTTTCGACTGTCGGTTTGCATTTGTACTGATATTCAAAGATTCCGACGTATATCGTAATCGTATGTCTCATGTCTCATACAGATTTAACATGAGAATTCGATTGAGTATGCACGAAAGGAATATATTATACATGTATACATAATATGTATATTATATTCGTAGTCTGTAGAGACTGTAGACGTGTAGACTGTAGAGAAAAGGACTTTGATTAGTAATGACTAATTACTTGATAACGTGAAAGGAATCACGAGAGGTGGAATAAAAGAAAAGGAATCGAGTGTCAGATGAATTCAAAGTCAATGTCAGATTCAAATTTCAAAGATGATCAAGTTTTCCTTTTGTCATGTCTTTTGACTGCACTCAAGCAACTTTGAATCTGGATAATAAACTGACTGAGTTTATATACATTTATTTTTCGTTTGAGTTCTATAGTTCTTCGTTTTTTTATACGGATGAGTCGTCCAAGTTTCAAGTTGAAGGAATGGAGGACTGGACTGCTTTTTCTTCTTGTATTCATGTACTCGTAGATATGTGTGTGTGTTGAAACTGTCGTGTTCTTTTTCTGGTCTTTGTTGTTTACTAGCTAACAGCTACAGATATACTTTTTGTTTTTCTCCAGGGCTATTATGTCCTGGTTCGTTCATTTCATACCCACAAACATGAAATTGAGAACAAGTGTAGTCGAGAGAGAGAGAAAGAGAAAGAGAGTCGAGTGTTAGGATTTCTAAAGGCTCTCTTTTACATTTCAAGGTTTAGAGTTTTAAGAGTTGAGAGAGAAAGAGGCAGGACACACAGACCACAGATAAAAGTACATGGAGGAGTGAGAGAGAGAGAGAGAGACAAATCTACAACAGAAAAGACAAAGTAGAAAGAAGAGAAACGTAGACGATCCAAAGGAACCATTTTGTTTTTTTTTACCAATCTGAAAGACCATCATCCAACAAGATCTAATGAACCGACATGTTTCCTTCTCTTAATCATTATTTTTTGTAAAGAAATATATTACCTGACTTTGAAATCATTCGTAATCGTATATAGGATTTAGAATATCAAAAATAGATATCAATTTACTTTGGATTTTGAAAATGTCTCTGTAAACGGAGAAAGCGCATCTCATTTTCAACACATGTCACATACCTATGCTATGTACACCTATGCTGTGCATAGGTAAGTCTGGCTGACTTTTGAATTTTCGGACTTGTTTTCTATTTCCATTTGTGTGTGTGTGTGTGCGTGAAAAGTTTCCATTCCGAGTTGAGTTGAGATTGAGAGACTTGAGAGAGATAAGAAATGAAGTAGTATACATATATATATGTAGTAGGAGAAATTAAATGAATGTCATTTTGGTATTCTCTCGTGATACGAATTACGAACGAAGAACCCACAGTACCAAGGAATATAAATAAAGAATACACGAAAGGAAAGGTTGACTACTTATACTTAAATACTTAACTTTACTGCAATGTACAAGTATAGAAAAGTACCAGATTACAGATTAAAAAAAACATTGAGTATACATAATCTGTACATATTGTACCTATACGTGTAATAGTAATAGTACATACAATAATAATATTATGTATTGTATTGTATTGCAGTGCATAGAGTAGGTAAAGAGTAAAGCGTGTAAACTATAGTGTATATGTAGAATTGTAGACTCTGTAGAAGTAGAATGGAGAATGTAGAAGATCCAGCAACTCTGAAAGTGTTCCTCAGTTATAATTAAAAGTTTTCCTGAGGGGAGTCTTCCAGTCTGCTGCCTTTACGGCAGTCTTCATGAAAACTCCTTCATCCTTTGGTTTGGTTGTTGTTGGTACAGAAACACTTAGATACGTACACACACACATACTACATACATAGCCTGCCTCCTACATACCTTCAAGCGTCTCCCAAAGAGAATGAAAACCTTAAATTACCATTTTACCACTGACGATGAGGATTGAGGTCCATCACCTATCCCATCCTATCATGACTAGCGTATAAAAAAACCATCGTTTGAAAAAAAGTACCCACATATATATATATATATATATATATCCTTCAATTATCACTGTGTAGTCTGTAGTCTCCACTTCCATCCATCTACCTGTCTTCATCTCGAGTCTTTAGTTTCTCTCTCTCAACTAAAAGTCCATCATATAGCCCATCGGTGCGGTGGTTAAAATATGTTTCAGAAAAAAATACATTAAATTATTATAAACAACATTCGTTTAATATTTTAATAAAATATTCATCATCATCATATATTTTCTACTTTTATATTTCTCTATAGAGGGACAGAAAGAAAGAAAAAGAGAGAGAGAGAGAGAGAGAGAGAGAGAGAGAGAGAGAGAGAGAGAGCGAGAGCGAGAGCGAGAGAGAGAGAAAGAGCCTCTTCAATTTATTTCATTTATTATTGCAAAAAGGAAATTCTAGGGGAATAAGAAAATAGTAAATGAGTTTTGGTTTTCTTTTTTTTTTTGCATGCATGAATGCATGCAGTCAGTCCGTCTTCAATTATTTATGCAAAGGTTGAGAAAAAATGGGAATGGGAAATGGGAATTTTGCAATTTGACCACATGGGGATTTTATGTGATAGATAATTCTTATTTTATTTTGTCATGTCCATCTAATGTGATCCCACCCACTCTGTTGTTTATTTTATTATTATTACTCATTATTATTATTATCATTCTGAATGAGGAAACGACATCAGATTATATATGTGGTTGCTTTGGTCATTTGTATAGCCCCCGATATTTTAAATTTTGGAGATGCATGTGACAGAGTGAGGAGTCCAGTCGAGTTCCTTTCCCCAGTGTAATGTAATGTATGTACTAGTACATACATACAACTGTACATACACACACACACACACACACGTACATGGATTATTTTATAGGTTGTAGTTTTGAAGATATGTATACCTTTGATTTAGTCTCGGTTGCCTCTGGCAGTCTAACTTAAATATTGTCGTAGTGATAGTTATAAAGCATCATGATGATCTTGTTGAAATGAAATGACTGTGACTGGGATGATACTAAAAAAGACCCCTTGAAGGTGCATTTTCAATATTTCCCTCGCCCGCCTCCAGTCCTCTTCTCTTCTCTTCTCTTGTCTTGGGCACTTGTAAAGTTTTGTTTAGTAGCTCTAAGCATTTTTCTTTTTCTTTTTGATAAAAGAAGATACCTATACGAGTACACATAGATCTGTACTCTGTATGTACATAGTATGTTTGGAGGAATAATACTATAAAATAGTTCGAGAGAGTAGGGAATTTGGATAAGATTGAGGAATGAATATATACCTGTGCTGTGTATGTGTGTGTGTGTATCTACGCATTTAGATGTATTAGTTGTAGTTGTACGGTGTGTGTGTTTGTGTTTGTGTGTACGGAGAATAGTAATAAAGCCAATGGCAAAGTCAGAGTCAGAGTATAGAGCTGAAGAAGCTGAAAACCAAAAAGCAAAACTAAAGACAAGGAATGAACAGTTGGAGTTGTGGAGAGTCGGTGAAAACCTGAAGTTGTTGTTGCCCGAAGCGCTGAGAAGACAAAAGTAGATTTTTCAGAAGGGGTGGGGTTTTCGACCCACCTGTTTGTCTCAATTCTTTTAGCTCCTCGTATCTCCACACATTTATACACACACACACACATATATATATATACATATTATTGTATGTACACAATTCGAATTCGAATTCGAGTATAACATGTAGACTACATACATACATGTACCTTCCACTCCACTCCACTCCACAACACCACACACTCATTTCACTCACCTAAATTCTGTCTCTCTCTCTCTCTCTTTCTCAAATCTTTAACATACCTACAAACTCATTCCTATTTACCATCAAACATGAACCATTAGCATTTAGCTCAAGCCATCTCTCTCTCTCTCTCTCTCTCTCTCCTTTGTCCATCTACTCTCTTTCTTCTTCTTCATTCCCGTATACCCGATATTCCCTTGGTACGCTCTCTCTACCTCTACTCTACACCATTAACCATCAACAGTCAACAGTCACCAAAAAACATCAACGCCAAAACTATTCTGTACAACTATCCGCTTTATAATATTGTGTCCGTGTCAATCCCAACTTGATTGCTTCTCCCCCTTCTTTTCCCTTTTCTTTTTTTCTCCTCCAACAATAACTATAACAATATTCTGTATTTGTAAACTCGGGACACGAAAGAGAGAGAGAGAGAGAAACTTGTCCAAAACAGAAAAGAAATCCTCCTTCTCTCTCTCTTATTCTCAGAACAACTAAAACATAACAAGAAAACTTTCAGAACGTTTCCCTCCAGCACGAGAGAAACCACAACCACAGCTAAGCATGTACAATTAATCTGTGTGGTTTAGTCCATGTGTAATTGCTCTCAGCTCATTCATCCAAGTTTTCAAAATGGAAAACATGTATAAAGATTTTATGAAATTTGTTCTCACACAATTACAAAGTACCTACGCGGATTGGAATGAGAATGACGGCTGAGTTATTAATTACATAATCATTGTTTGATAGTTACAAGATCAACTGTGTATGTCTGTGTGTACGTGTACATTGAACAGTTAACTCTAACTCATTTTCACATGGCTGTAACAAGATTTCAAAAGAAGTAATTACAATTGAATGAATATTTCATTCTCGACATTGACTTTCACACGCCCACACGTTCGTTGCGTTAACTGTACTCGTAATAGCATATAGAGTACATTGAAGAAAGCACATTTAAACACATTTAATTCTATTTCTATATCTGTAATTATTTGTTGTTATTGTTATTGTGCTGTTTTGATGATCCTGAGAATGACTTTGATTTTGGTTTGGACGAGCGAGAGAAAGAGAGAGAGAGACTCGAAGATGGGAATGAGTTCAAAGGTCCTTACCGAATGTACAGCAGATACCCGTACACAAGTACACACTCGGATTTCATTTCCGAGTTTTACAAGTACTTCAGAAAAAATGTTTTTTTTTTTGAGAGAGAGTCTGTGGGATTTGTTAGTTGGCTTTTGTCCTTCTTTTTAGTGGTGGGTTAATAATAGGTAGGTTCGGTACAGAGATTAACCTGTAATCATCCCATGCTCCATGGGGGTTCAAAAACAAAAATCCAAAGAACATTACGCTCGTTTTCATATGTACATATAATGTTTTTACGTATGTATTATGAAAGAGTATAAATATTTATACTTTTGTCTAAGGTATATTACGATAAGATGATTTGATGTGAGTGTGTATTTATACAGATGTGCATATGCATGTTCTCTGTATAATGGAACTATTGTGTCCCTACATATAACATAGGTAGAATAGGTACATACATAGGTATTTGTATGTGGATGATGTGAAAACCCTCCATGAACTTTTAGACCTTCAGGCAGAGCGGAGGCCAGAAGGAAAAACTAAAGTATATAAATGCACAAAAGCTCCATAAAATTTCTCTTATTCTTGTGTGACAAGTGCCGCAAAATCACTACCTGGTAGATTTTCTGTCTGAGCCGCAGCGAAGAGCTGTGACTCCAAACTCCAAACCTTGTTGGAACACTTTCATGTGAGAAGAATAGGGAAAATATACATACAAAAACACATAATAATATAATAATATAAGTATAACAGTATAAGTATATGTATGTGTAGGTTCAAATGTATTACATATATTATGTTATAAAAATCTATTTCAAAATTTCAACGTGCCCATCAAACCCTTTTTGGTTTTAAAGTTTTACCTTGTTGTTTTGCTTTTGGTTTATTGTACTGTACTAGATTTTTACACGGACAAAATCATCTTCTAGTCCTTTTTTTGTTTGTGGATAATGAGATGTTTTGTACTTTTTCAAAAAATTTCAAAGTTTCAAAGGTTCCTTCCACACATTTACAATTTACAGGTGTGTTGTGTTGAGTGTTGAACTTTTTTCCTTTTGCTTTATCTTGATGTCTGAACCCATACACAAAATTTTCATATCCTTTTAAACAAAGGTTTGAGATAATAGGAATATTTGAAATTCAACAAGTCTCACAAGTCCAAGTACACATTTAAATATAATTTACAAACAAAATTAGGAATTCTTAGCGAGTCTCCTTTTGAATTTTTCTCTGTCAGTCTGTGGACTGTGGAGAGAGTGTGGGCCTTTGGACATTGGGTATTGGAGACTGGTAACTGCGGTAACTGGTATTGTTAAACTCTCGTCGCCTTGTCCCATTCAATCGGAGATATTGTATTACGACCAAGTTGGTGCTGACTGTGCTGAGCACACAGGTAAAAGAGAAGGAGAGAGAAGCTATATGACTTATCGTTATAGAATATCTATAGACTTTTTCAGTCAGTTTCTTCTCCTTCTGCCTTCTTCTTGTTGGTTCTCGTTCTCGTTGTTGTTGTCGTTGTCGTTGTTGTTGTTTTGTGTACTGTGAAGAGACAGTATAGTAAAAAGTTGGGGAGGATGATGAGAATGAGAAATTGTAAATTGTAGATTGGAGTAGGAATTCCATCAAATGACCGACGAGTCATTCATTAGATGGGGAAAGAGAGAAACAGTGACGTGACGACTGCATGCAAATCAAAAAACGTCCTCATTAATTTAAGCCTCTCCACTCTCTTAAACCTAAAACTCATATGATGATGATGATGATGATGATGATGGTTCTGGGTTCTTGTGGTCTTTGAGCTTAAAGACTCCTCGTTCATATGCATAATAGCATAATATACAATATACATACTGCAGTAGATACACATGTGCATGTACAGATACTAGTACATTGATATTCTATATTCTATATGGTTCGCTCCCCATCAACTAAACTAAACTTATAACCAACAAAACTCGATTGGCTAGTTCTCGCTTGAGTTTTTCCTCACTCGGTGTATAGTCTCAAGTCTCTCCCTCTCATTCTGAATGTGTATACAGCTCTTCAGCCAGTTGTTAGTAGTTAAGCAGTCGAGAAGTGAGCAGGTGAACAGAATTATCATCATATTATTATTATTTTTCAAAACTTATGATTTACTATATACTCTATATAATATGTATACTTATTACCTGACTCTGGCTCTCTTAACATCCACATTTTACATCTATATAATATTTTTGCTTGTCCGTCGTTCACATACAGATATTCACATTGAACTGAATTGTAATTCTCGAGTGGGACTCCTCACATTGAAAATCGACATCCTGTACTAATTATTATGCAACTATTAACTACTACCACCACCATCACTACTAACTACCGCCTGCCCACTGCCAGTTCACATCAATGACCACGGCAAATTACAATTTAGAATCTAGACGAGAAAATAAAAGATGATGAATGTACGAATGTTGAATTGAGAATTAGAAAACTTCAGAGGTGGTTGAAAGTTGGACTTGAGAAACTCATTGAAAATTGGATAGGATTTTTTTTTTATTAGTTTTTATTAGTGTATATAGTGAGCATATAATATAAGACAGACAGATATTCAACAGTCAAAAGACTTGGCACATTTAAATTGAATTTCTCCTCCTTCTACATTCTACACATCTACAGATGTACACTCTACACTATCTTACACAGATAACTCTAATAAAAATCAGACTTGGAACATCATCTTCAACTGACAATGGCAAAATTCCCAATTCACATTGTAGAGGTACATACATTGTAGAGAAGAGAATGAGATGCACTTACTAAATCATTAGGGGGGAAAATTAATTATAGTTGATAGCTGAACAAGTTCATTCATACGAGAACGAGAGAGAGAGAGAGAGAGAGAGAGAGAGAGAGAGAGAGAGAGAACGAGATGGGAGTCAAGTGAATAATAATAATAAATTGCCAATGGCTTAATACGTGATAGTTGATCTTTGATCGTTGATAGTAAATATCTGTGGTCTGCTTCCATGTACAGGCTCAGGCTACAGATAGTTGAGCTGGTATTATATTATATGATATGAAATGATATATATGAGTCTTGGACTTAAAACAAAGCACCTTGACCTTCTGCCGCATAGTATGCGTTTTATTATTATTATTATTTTTTCCGTTCCCCCCCCCCCTCCCCTCCAGCTCTCCTCTGTATACGAACAATAAAGGAATATCATAATATGTAAAACTGGTCGGAAGGAAAACTCATTTCCATATTTGCCACATGTAAACTATAGTGACTATCTGTAGTGTCTGTAGTGTGTGTGTGTGTGTAAAGTGTGTATATATATAGATAGAACGAGAAAGATGAGCGTGTACATTATGGTCACGGAAAGTTGTAGTTGTAGTTTGTTGTAAAATAATATCTGCAGTTTAGTAGTGATGTAGTAAAGGAAAATGACCGGAGGAGTTGAGTGATTGACCAGCGACCAGACCAGACCAGAGACCAGATATCTAGTAACTAGTATGTATACAATATACATAGAGAGATGAAGTTTTCATTTTCAACGTATCATATATCACATACACTACTCACAGATACTTGAGCATATGCATAAAGCATAAATTTGATAGACCACAGTCTGGGAGTAATATTATATATATATAGTGCAAGGAGCAATAAAGATTCATGAATGAAATTTTCTCAACGTTCTCTCTCCTCACATTATGCCCTGTGAGTTTTAACTTCTTGTTGTTGTTGTTCCTCCTCCTCTTACCATGATTAGTTGTGGAAATTGGGTGAGAATCATCACGATTTTATATCAAGAATGGAATCATCATCCAAAGCCTCATATGGAACAATACAAAAACAATATTGGGGGAATCTCCATCACGATCCGGTTTCACTTTTATCTCTCCCTGTTTTAAAACTTTATGAGCCGAAATATCTGTATAAGTACATGAATACATGTGTACATAAATACACAAGGAAATTAAGTTAGGCACAGGTGAAAGGTTACATGTAGACAGTGAACGGAAATGTATGTCATACTGAAATACATAATGCAATTCGAATTGACATTACATTACATTATGCAATTACACAGCGGAATTGATGAATATATGATTAAATGAAAGATGCGTACTATAGTACCTAAATTAATTTTGGATTTTATTTGATTGCAGATGCATCATACTCAAATGAAGCAGCTCACCTGCAGCAACGATTAAAAAACCTAAGTTCGGAATTAGTGACACTTCGGAATAGACTTCATGTGAATAATAGTGGACAACCACAAGCCATAAATGGATCCACTTCACAACAGCAACAGCAGCAACAACAACAACAACAACAACAAGCGTTTGGAGCTCCAATTAATAACAGTAATAATATTCCAGGAGTGATTCCACTAAATGGAGGACTGGGAATTCGTCATCCGTCTCAAGTCCGACATTCACAAGTTCATCATGTCAGTCATGGTGGGGAGAGTTATACGAATAAACCTCTTCCCCCGCACCCAACACCTCCAAATAATAACAATAATAATAACAACAATAATAATAATAATAACAACAATAATAATAACAATTTGAATCACAACAGTAATTTAATCAACAATGCTCACAATCATCATAATGTTCATCACAACAATAATAATCATAATAGTTCAAACAGTGGCTACTACGTCAATCAACATTTCCCAAAAGGTAATTAAACTCTCATCTCTCTCATCCACTCACGAAATGATTCATTCATATACATGTCCTTTTGATTCTCTCTCTCTTTCTCTTTTAAATGAAAATGATGCAAAAAATATAGTAGTTGATTAATGGATTAAATGTAGCCAGATTTTCCTTTATCTCATTCTCTTTGTATTCTTTATCAGTGTAAGCTTTTAAGTTTTTTTTCGCATTTTAAAGAAAACTAAAAGACTTTTCAGATTGTGGATGATTTTTTTTTCGTCGTATATAGTTTTATTTTTTCACAGGGAAAAAACATGGAAAGGGAAAAATTTAAGTTGTTTTCAAACTTTACACAATTGACAAAAAAAAGTGTGTTTTTTATTTAATTTCCCTGTACATCCAAGTACTGACGATGAGAACTGAGATTCGTCTAGTTGAATCATCTCGAGTGGGATCCTTTACATTAATCTGTATTTATTCAAATGAGGTTGAAAGGGCAAAAGAAATGTTGCGTTCATTCTGCCTCATTTGAATAGTCAATTGCTCCTGGATTTGCTTAGAAAGGCGAGCAAAAAAAAAAAATTGTTCATGATTGAAGATCCCCTCGTGCAACAATAACAATAATTCGAGGAGCCCCATTATATACTACTACTCAGAGATGGTCAGACTTGAGACGCAACATGTAATATTATCATACGTATTAGTATTTACAAGAAGTTTCTTTCCTCCTTCTTCTTCTTCTTCGTTTTCTTCTTATTTTTCATTTGCTGCAGACTCTGCAGTCTGCAGTGTAGAGATTCAATTGAAGATTTGAGGGAATCATCACGAGGATCAGGATGAGGATGAACTTACGTAAAGAAGAAGAAGAAGACGAAGAAAAAACTGATCAAAGATCCTGTCTCTATACATTCTATTTAATATTTAGTTGTACAGTCGAGGATTCTCTTTGTATAATAAGTAACTAAGTGCGTTGAATTCTGACCAGTTATCGTTCAGTTATCGTGTTTGGATTAGAAACACACACAAAGACAAAACGCACACACAAAAGACAGAGAGAGAGAGAAAGAGAGAGATATAGGGTTGAAACCTGAAATTATTTAAAAGTAGAAAACAAGAAAACCGGCATTTTTACTTCATTAACTCTACATTTTATTACTAATTAACTCTGATGCTCAACGAATTCTTTGAACCTTCATCCCCAGCAAAGTTTTCCGAAATATTTAAAATATATTCTTTTCCAAATATCTCAAAAGGGACTCCTTGAAATGCAATCCTTGCAAATTATTTGTACAATTTCGTGTAGAAAATTTGATATGAAAGAATTGAAATGTGTGAGCAGAGTGAGCACTAACTGAATAAAATCATTTTGTTTTTGTTTCATTTATACAGATGTTATGAGAGTGAATGGGACTGGGGATTTGATAATAAATGGTGGTGGGGCTTCGGATGACAAAGCCACGGGTTCCTTGATTGGGACTATCACTACAACAAATTCCGCTTCCGGTGGGGATGCAACGCCTTCGGAGTCCTCATTTAAATTATTGTCTTCGTCGATGAGCGGAAGTGGAGCGTCGGTGGTGGCTGCCTTAAAGGTCAAACTGGCCGATATCGAAGATTTAATTCATCTCTATGGTCCACTTACCGAGGACGCTCTCATAAGATGTCTTCAGGCACGATGTGCTGCTGGGAAATACTATGTAAGCCTCTCACTTGATATACATATATGTACAGATATATATAACATGTTACCTTCCCCGAATTCTTATTATACTCTCTTTTTTTCAAGAGAAAAAGATAATGCCCGTATTATATAGTTTGCGATATTTATTCACTATTTTTATTAATTCATAGATTCATATACAGTATTTAAATTTACTTTTATTTCCATCGGAATTTTATCAGGTTCTCGCAATTATTATTGTACATGATCTGATTTATAAAAAAAAGTATTTCCATATTTATGTATGAAATTAGTTATTAGTTAGATGCTGAGAGTTTCGAGCCTCCTGGCTCTTTGTCTGATTTTCAGCAGTTCTTTATCATGGACTTTTTATTGTGTATTCGTTCGTATTTATGTGATGATGCGTGCTTTTCATCCAATAGAAATCTAGTAATAATAATTACTGTTTTGGGGAAATTTCTTTGATATGTATGTGCACGTACTCTGGATAGGGGCATTTCGTATGCATATATACATGACAATAATAATTATTGCATACTATAGAAGTCATCACATGAATTTTAAGAAAATGAACTTGTTTCACTTAAGGCTCTTTTTTCTTTCTTTTTTCTTCTTATGAATATGTATATTATCTGTACTTTCTCAAGACCTGTCCAGTTCTGGTTTTTTTTTAAAATAAACCCCAGACAAAGTATAGCAGATTTTTTTTTCTCGTCGTGGTTTAATTAGAATTTCCGACATGATCTGGTATGTGGACAATGATTAAATGTGTATAGTGGTTGTTGTTGGCATGTTATATATTTCTTGATAATATCTTTTCAATCTTTTCCCTGACCACGTTTTAAAATTCGGCTCGAGTGTACCTATATACTAAATTCACACACGGCATCTTTATCTTTGAGGCACTCTCAAATCCCAAATCAACCGAATTCATTAGATATTAAATTACAATTACAATATAACAGAGAGAAGTTTTGATGATGTGATATCAAACAAATGTACATAGAGTGTATTACAATGTGTAACGTGCAGCTCTTTTGCTTTTGTTTTTTTTGTATGGAATCTAATACATTTTTTTTGTCGGGTTTTGTTTTTGTGTTTTTTTTTGCTGCGGTCTATTTAGATTTACATGGGGCCAATACTTTTGATTGCGAATCCATTGAATGCTGTGGGGAATGCATTGACTTTAAGGTCCACTCAAGGACTCCCTTCCCCACCACCAATCCAAAAAATTGTCCAAGAAGCTTTACGACAGAAGAGCAGTACGGGTTTATCACAAGTGATTATTCTGTCGGGTTGTAGTGGGTCCGGGAAGACATACACATCCATGCTCCTTCTTCGTGAGTTATTTGAACAAGCAGGGGGCGGTGTGGAAACGGATGCTTTCAAACATGTTGCAGCTTCTATTACTGTTATAAGATCCCTGGGCACAGCCAGAACGGCTTCAAATACTGAGAGCAGTCGAATTGTAAGGAAACTATACGCATACGTATACAAGCTATAGTATCTATAGTTTACAAGTCTTACGTTTTTGTAACTATACTTTAATAAATCCATGTAATTATTATTATCATTATTACTTTCTTAGGCTTGCTTGCTCAAACTTCAAGTGACTGATGGGACTGTCTACAGAACGATAGTTCATTGTTATCATCTGGACCAAAGCCGAGTCGTCCGTACTCAACCCAATGAAAGAAATTATCACATTTTCTATCAAATGCTTGCAGGTTTAAATCCCGAAGAAAGAGGTACGCAAAAAAAAAAAAACTTGTAGTATATACGCAGTATATAATAATATGAAAGTATAAATATGTATATATCGTATATGGAGTGAATGGTCCATAAATTCCATGTGTTTATCTATTTGATTTATTGTAAATGGGAGATTAATTATTAATTATATTTGAAACTATATAGCCAAATTGCATTTGGGAGATCACACCGTGCGAACACTTCGTTATTTGAGATCATCGGTTGAACGGGGAGCTGAGGAAGCTGAAGCGGACGCCAGGCGTTTTCTTGACTGGAAGGCGTCACTAGGTAAAGACTAGTAGTTGTAGCGCAAGTCATGCCAATCTAATTGGAGGTTTTTTTTTTTTAGTTGTGTATGATTATAAAAGAGAGAGAGAAAAAAAGAAAAGGAATAAAATGTTGATAGATGCTTCTCCTCTTCCCCATGACATATTAACGCATTTTGAGAATGTAATTACTATAGTAGTACAAAATTATACTTGTCTTGTTTCATCGTTTATCCTTCGTCTCTTTTATCTTTAAATTGTGTATGTTTGTGTATACATTGTGTGTACAAAATACAAATACACACATACACACATACACATATACAGACAAAACAATTACGATAAGACACGTTATTTTCTCCCATCGCCACGCTCATTCTATCCCTTTGATATGCTATTTATTGCACGAAACTTTACAAAATCTCACTTGACGGGTTTAATAACCATATTGAGCTCCAATGTATTTATATGTATACAAGAAACAACATCAGCAACTTTTTTTTTTTCCTAATTTCCTTCTGTGAAAGAAGTTTTTTGGATTTTTTTTTTTCGACGGGAAAGAAAAATAAATTCTATTGAGAATACTACATATATATCTGTGTAAATGGTACAAGTTTTCTTTATCTGACGAACAGAATTTTCACTGGACCTTGCCTTTCAGTACTTATTTATGTAATGAAGGGCCACCAGGCCACATATGTATATATGATTTCCATAATACACTTACAATAATTTTCCTTTCTCGTTGACTTTATATATTAGCTGTACTTGGAATTCCATTCCTTGAAGTCGTTCGTGTTTTGGCTGCCCTGATTCTCATCGGCAATGTCCAGTTTGTGGAATCTACTTGCATGGAAGTGGAAGTTGAGGTATATTAAATTGTTACATCACGTTTTTCATGATCCTCTCGACCCAACTGAAATACACACTTAAAGTATTTATATTTGTGTGTGAAAATGTGTGTGTGTGTGTGTGTGTATTTATACCAGTGTTGTGCTTTTTTATCTATTATTATTATTAGGGACATGCGGATTTGCAAGCGGCAGCAGCTTTATTAGGAGTTTCAGAGACAGCGTTGAAACAAGGACTGACGACAAGAACTCATAATGTCCGGAATCAATTGGTTCGCTCTCGATGCGATGCAAATTTGTCAAATGTGTCAAGAGATGCTTTGGCTAAATCCTTGTACTGTCGTACCGTGTTCACGATTGTTCGTCGTGCGAATAGTCTAAAAAAATTGGGCTCCACCCCTGGAACTATCAGTTCTGACTCTGCGGACTCTGTTCATAATCAAGTGGAGACACAGAGTCAACATGCTTCGACTGTGGGGACAGCCGGATCCAAAGCATCCAAATCTATGACAGCTTTAAGTAAGTAATTGAGTACCTACAACACAATAATAATATTATTACATTTACTGTATGCTATGAAGTGTGTAGTACGTGTATTGAGTTGTATGTGAACTATATATGAGACAATTACTTATTTATTAATTAGTTTATTCTCAATTTCCTTAGATAATGCTGTTAGTTATGCTACGGATAGTTTCATTGGGATTCTGGATATGTTTGGATTTGAAGACATCAAACCCAGTCATTTGGAACATCTTTGTATTAATCTGTGTGCGGAGACGATGCAACATTTCTACAATACTCACATCTTTAAAGGTTGTATTGATGCTTGCCGTGATGAAGGGATTCAGTGTGATTGGGAAGTGGACTATGTGGACAATATCCCTTGCATTGACCTCATGTCTTCTTTGGTAACACATTTTCCCCCAACACATCCAGACTTTTCTCAAAATTGCACAGATGTATACTGATTTTACATGTATTTAATTACCTATTTATGATTTAAATGGTGTAGAGAACTGGACTGTTAAGTATGCTGGATGTTGAATGCTCAATGAGAGGAACTGTGGAGGGTTACATACAAAAAGTTCGACTTCAGAATAAACAAAATCCTCGTTTACTGGAAACGAAAACGGCTGATTTGCGATCTTTTACAATCCAACATTTTGCTGGGAAAGTTCAATACAATGCCACCGACTTTTTAGGTAACAACATTTTTCGTAATGAAGTACCTATTTTATACAAATTGTAAATAATATGATTAATAGAATGATTATCCTATTTTAATTTGATAGAAACAAATCGTGATCTCCTTGCTGATGATCTGGTGGCTGTGTTCCATAAGCATAGATGCAGCTTTGGTTTTGCAAGTCATTTGTTTTCATCAGAATTGAAGATTTTGGGAGCTGGAGGGATGGAACCGAGTCCACGAGGGATTTCATTTAGAATCTCACCGGGTTTCTACGTTGAAAGACAAAATAGAGTAGAGCCGGAGACGACGCTTACTCAAGACTTTTTGACTAATCTGATTACTTTACGTCGAACGCTCAAACAAAGTCGTCCTCATTTCGTCCGTTGTATCAAATTCAATCATAATGAGCAACATGACATTTTTGATCGCCATACTGTGTCAAAACAACTCCGTTCTTTCCAAGTATTGGAAACCATTAATCTAATGGCCAATGGCTACCCTCATCGATTACGCTTTAAAGCTTTCAATGCTCGTTACAAATTGCTAGCTCCATTCCATCAACTCACTCGAACTGATGATCGTGCCATGGAGGATTGTCAACTCATTTTAGAGTGTTTTGACAATTCCTTAGACGGAAGTGTTCGAGAGGCTCTTGGTCACATTTCCATCAGTTGGGCTCTTGGGAAGCGACATATTTTCATGAGGTATATATTCACACAAAACATACACACTTTAAATTATTTATGATATCATGTACGATATAATAATATACATAATAAGTATTGGAAATTGAAATTGTACTAATTCTCGGGATTCTTTGTAAAAAAAAATTAATAGTGAAGGGGCAAGACAGCAGTTGGAGGCTCTCCGAGTTTCCGCCCGGAATCGAGCAGCTACATTAATCCAGTCCACATGGCGAGGTTGGCATTGTCGTCAACGTTGGCCAATGATTCGTCAAGGGTTCCATTTACGCTTTCAACATCAATCCTCGTCCTCAATGTCAATGAGTTCACCAGGGATTATGCACAGTGCGGCTGCTGTGGCTCCTCCGAATCGTCCTTGTCAAGTTCATCCCATGACCGGAAATACACTTCGTAACAGTGCCAATATGAATGGAAATAATAATAATAATAATAATAATAATAATAATAATAATAATAATAGTGGTAATACGACTTCCACTACGTCGACAAATAATAACAATATCATCTACCGAAATGGTGTCATTGTTTCTTCTGCGGCTGCATCCTCCATGGCCAATTTGCATACTTTACAATCCCATGCAGCGGTGACGTCTCCAGGTTTAGGAGGAAATGACATAATTTCCCCATCATGTTCATCACCCCCACCAAATATCCCCGTTCCAGCTCCTCGATCTTTAAATAATATTAATAATAATAATAATAACAGTAATGCAAGTGTTCCAATGAACAATGGTAACTTAACCACCAGTCCCCCTGTCATTCCAACATTGAATACAACCAGTGTCGCCACCATTTCCATTGTAAATAGTGCAAATAGTGGAGTCAGTAGTAGTGCTAGCAATGGTGGAGGTGGGAGACCTCGACCCCAACCAATTTCCGGCACCCCTCCCCCTGATGTGATGGACCGTTGTGATCCCAAATTAGTTCAACAAACGTGCAATCTCTTTGGTCTTGACATGGTAAGAGTTATGCTGTTGTCAATTCCATGTCAGAAACAATGTAAATGGATACATTCAAATGCTAAATGTTTGTTTTCTTTATCTATAAATTGTAGGAGAGACCTCCACCTTTGCCCCCAAGCCGATCTTATTTTGTAGCTGGGAACACAAAATTAGGCTATCCTCAAACTCGTGTCATGAAAATGTCTTTTCCAGGTAATATTTGAACCTAATGCATTTAATTAGACATATTTAAAATAATACAACGGAATTATAATGTTGACATTTTGATCCAATTTGTTTGTAGATGAAGGAACAGCGACTGAAATTCGTTTGCTCAAAGGAGAAAGCGTCGTGGTAGTGGCCGCTTCTGCTCGACGAGGGCACTTGTTGGTGGAACACAAAAATCGGAATATTCATGTACCTTTCCAGTACTTGGAATTGAAACCTTAGAAGAAATCAACTAGGGAAGCAGACAGAATCGTATCTTCTCTACAAGTAACTGTAAAGAACATCAAATCGTTTGTTGGTGTTGTCGTCATCATTTTGTAATCTACACTTTTCATTAAACATGCACAAAAAATACACCTCAAACTTGCATACAATTTAAATGTACATAAAGTATAAATTTAAGACATATTTCTATGTAGGTTAGGTACATTTTTCATGAAATATGATAAGAAAAGTTATATGTAGGTAGAGTATTAGTGTTATTTTATTTTATAAATTGTGCCATTTTGTATTCCTTGACAATATTACTATTCTACGTCCTATTTTTACTATATAATATACATATTTATATGATTCGTATGCATTCTTTTATATTACGATAGATGTGAAATAAACAACAACAATAATAATTATTATAACTTTAGTTTACACAACTTGCTCTGATTCGCGAGTTTTAATGTAATTATTATTATTATTATTATAGACTATAATAATGAAATAGTAATAATAATAATTATTATTGCTATGAACGGTAGGTCGTGTAGTACATAAATATATATATAATGCTAGAAAATATATCCAGATGAAATAAATAAATCATGAACAACAAATCATTCATTTTGCAAAGTACATATTTGAATTCACTGAATGTATGCATTCCGGAATAATTATTGTTACAACGTATAATTCACATCCCAATTTAACCATAATTCCTTTTACAATGCGTCATTTAATCATTTCTTATTATGCTATAGTACCTTAAACGTAAATCATATGTAAGGCACATTACTGGAATGTTGAAGTTTAATTTTTTGAGCTTGACAAAAACAAATGTAATAAGAAAAAATAACTTACAGAAGGTACAGGCCGTCGTCTGTCACGGAGTATACTTATTGCGACGAATATTTACTTACTTTTGGATTTTTTCCCTTTTCCTTTCTCAGCTCCTTTACTATCAGCAGGTGCAGATTTTGCTTTAGATTTTTTAATCTTGATCATGGCATCTTTTTCCACATCTTCGTCGTCTTCCTTATCACTCTCTCCTTCCTCTTCTTCACCATACAAATCTTCGCTTTCATCGGTATCACCTCCACCCCCTTTCCCTCTTTTGCTAACCGTTTTGACGACAGAGTAAGGAACAAATAATTCTTTATTTACTTGACGAGTGAAAGACGCTTTGGTTTTGGGTTCAAGCTTGGCCAATGGATCTCGCATATTCGGCCACATAGCCAATTCATTAATACTGTCCAAGTCCTCACGGAGAAGAGAATACGACTGTAATAAAAAGAACAAAAACCATTTTAGAAAAAATATTTTTATCTACCTATAAACAATAACATTTCCAGGATACATAATGCATTTTAAAATGTATAGTTAGGTACATTGAACTAACAGTCATATATGAAGCGGCAGTATCTACATCTCCTTTTGCCAAGGGATTTACAATGGCACGCCGAAGATACGGCAAGTATTCCATATTTAGAGCTTCCAAACTTCCTGAGACCTCTAAATGAACATGACTATGCAGCTGTTGAAGGAGTCGCTGACGTTTATTCCGATTCGAGTTTTTACCAAGCCAGCTGGGGAAATCCAACCTTCGAGGAGCATTGGAACTGAGACATTTCATGTAGTCACCAGGAAGGACAGTTTGAAAAATACCTTGAATAGGTAGTAAACCCCAATCATTTGTTCTTCGTATGACGGACTCTGCAATATCTCCCAAAGCTAAAGACTGAGCCGCTGATTTAATCAAATCCATATGTTTGAATCGATTTCCTCTGGCAGCAACTGGAGTGTGTTGTAAATAATTCTCATAGACGAAGAGTGGACCAGTACTATAATCATGAAAGAAGAGGGAAGCCTTTTCATCTGTGGTCATCTTCTGGAGATCTTCAAATGAGAAAACTTTACGGGCAACGTCCCATGGTCCCAGCCTGATATCCTTTTGAGGATTGCACACATTTGATGTTTCATTAACTTGAACGTCTTTCATCATTTGAAGTTGATGAAGGATTTGACGAACATCTTGATCTGTACTGGCAATAAGTTGTTTGAGTACTTCTGGATGAACTTTGACCTTTTCTTTGAAACAAATGGATTGAACCAATCCTCTGAGCTGAGCATCCTTCGGCTTAGTGAATCTCAAATCAAAACAATAATTGGCAAGTGAGCGGATTTTCGTATGCTGTCGGTCATTACAGATACAAATAATTGGGATACGACTCGTCTTGAGTAAACTAATAAGTTCTTGAATCCCTCCACGATCTTCATTTCCAGACATTCCATCAACTTCATCCATAATCAACACATGTTTACGATTCATTTTTGCAGGACCATCACTACCAGTACTATGAAAATAAGTATTACACTCGAGGTTATTCAATTTATCTTGAACTGTCTCATGAAAACTCTTCTTATTTCTTTTATCAGAGGCATTCAATTCTGAATAATCATAACCCAATTCTTTACAACATAAATGAGCTGTAGTTGTTTTCCCGATTCCAGGAGGTCCGGAGAGTAAAGCTACTTTGGACATTTTCCCATCTGGATCCTTCATTCCTGGATAGGATGATTTTGCTTTATCTTTAGATGAACCATGAAGATTGAACCAATTCTGAAGCCATCGTGTTAACTTTTTAGCATTTGAACTATCTCCGGTTTGACCAATAACAGATTTGAGACTTGTCGGCTTGTACTTGTCAACCCACATTAATTCATCTGGTGATTTGACCTGAGTGGAAGTAGTTGTCATCGTGGGTGTGATTGCTTCTGCTGTTGATTTAACTCGAGTAGAAGGTTCAATCGTTGTTGCGGATTTCACAAAAGCGATGGGTACGTTTAGGGGTTTTGGTTGAGAAACAACTGAGGATGATGAATGTGCTTTTACTGAATTGAAATCGAGTGTCTTTTTGGTAGAATTGGCTTTTTCTTCCATACTGACAGCCATTTTGCTCATGGAAACTTGCTCAGATTTGAATAACGAGTCAGCTTCACGAGGTGATTCATGGGATGAAGTCGGTGCTGCTTTACAACTTGACTTGCTAGTCTCTTTTCCCTCTTTTTCTAATGTTTTAGGTCGAGTTATTGGAGATGACAAAATACCATCCCGAGGTCGATCACGGTATTTTGGAGGTGTTTCCAAATCTGAATCAAATTCATGAAAATCTTCTAATGCTACAGATCTTTTAGGCGTTACATTTACATTATCCTTGTTTAAACAAATATTGGATTTGGGGCTGGAGAGAGATTGAGCTGGTTTATCCTCTTCCAATTCAGCATATGATTTTTCAAATAGGGATTCATCAGCTAATTTTGTATGAGCGTTTGATGTTGTAGCTGTAGGAGCAAGAGTTTTTGAGACAGAATTACGAGGAGGAGAACTAGTAGGTGTCATCTTTTTCGTCTCTGGGATCGGTGTTGGTTCACGAGATTTCTTTTTTGGTGGTGGTACAGAGTCTTCATCATCAGAGGAGGAATCACTAATACGGTACACGTTGCGCTTTGATTTTTGAGCCGACTTTTCATTCTTATCTTCTTTTTCCTTTTTACTCTTGTCCGTTTTATCATCTACATTTTTCCCACTTTTGCAATCCCCAGTTTCTTTACTACGCGGTGATTTGACAGGAGAAAGAGAATGTCCATTATCTTTGATAGATTTATCCTTTTGTTTTGATGATTTTGAATGTGTGCCATTTGTTTTGCTGGATTTGGATGACAATGATGTTTTACTGTCAGAACCATTTAACTTCTTCTCATCTGATTTTGAGGAACCTGTACATAAGAATAATACAAAGATATTACACTCAAGAATACTTGCATACGAGGCAACATGAGCGTATACATAATAAATGTTGCAGACAACAGTAATTATGTTACATATCATTCATTACCTGATTGAGCATCTTTTTTTGTGGTTTTGCTTTTAGTTTTAGTTTCAGTCTCGGTACCACAAAGATCAATAGGCAGTTTTGATGACCCTTTAATATTCGAAATAATACATTGCATTTATTTATAGTTTGGATATTCTGACACACAATCAATCACTTTAAAAAAAAAAAAAAACACTTGCACATCTGTTACTATTATTACTTGTTGTAATTAATTAAAATTTAAAATGACCTTACCTGATCTCGGAGCATCCTTTTCTGAAGTTTTGACTTCAGTTACATCGTCTGAAGCAAAGAGGTCAATAACAGGCTGTGATTTTGACTTTTTCGATGACGAAGATGAGGATATAATTTTGATCCCTTTTGACTTGGATGAATTTGTATCATAAGTTGAAGATTGTTTAGAGTCAACATTCAATTTCTTTGTGTTGATACTTTCCGATTCCTCTTCTGAATCTGACGATAATACAAATGCTTTACGTTTCGGTTTTACAGAAGATCCTTCTTTCAACTTTTCCTCTTTTACTTTTGTTGCTACTGCATGGTTCCTCGCAAAACTTTGGAAATAAGACCGGATGTCAGTGTTCTTAGAATTGGCCGGGGATTTACTCGATTTCTGTACAAATATAAATTATATCATAAATAAAAAATGTACACAAAAAACCATTGTGTCAGCGATTCTTTTATTATAAATTATACTTTGCTTACCTTTGATGACATGATTGAAAAACAATATATATATATTATTCTTCGTTGTCTCTTGCTGATACTCCAGTACCTTTTATTGTTTGATAGACGACAGACCGAGTGCGAGAAACTACAATGATAACAAGGCCAATTCCAAGTCCATGATTTTATCCGACCCGTAATGGGGAGAGCTCAAGTAATGTGTTTTCAACGACTCCTGCAAAGGCATTTAACTACCATTCAACCGCAATTGCAAATTCACTTGTCGTACAATCAACAATGAGACAAACTTTAATGCAGCAAACTTTCGGTGGCCACGAACGAAAAAAAAACAAGGACAAATAAATTCTGGTCAAAACGCGCCTTCCACTCAAGTCCACGAAATTCACAAAAGTTTTAAATTGAAGACCACGTGTTAGAAATGGTTTTTAAATAAAAGTAGAGGAAATTGAGCCGAAAGAAAAATCATTTCATCATCAAAATCATGGGAATTAAAACCTCAAATTGTAATCATAGTAATTAATTGTACAAGAAATTGCATTAGTTTTTAAGTTACTTAAGCGTAATTACCTTCTTTGACAGGATTTGTAAACGGTAAGTAATTTCCTCATTAGAGTTTTTTTTTTTTGGACATTCTACGTATACAGGAATATATAAATACTAAAGTCTAATAAAAGTGTTTCATTACTCGTGTACGCGCGATGCATGTGCACAGTAAGTATTAATATGTAACATCGATAAATTTATTGCCTTTCAGAGTTGGTTGTAGAATGTTGCGGAGTTTGAAGCTTCTTCGGCGGTTACATCATCACCGCAATTATTGTAAAATGTCAAAGGAATCTTCAATTGGCCAATCCTTAACATCTTTACAGAATTTTACTGATCCACCAAAAGTGAAAGTTAATTTGTATCCCGAAAGTGTTGGCGACAATATTCAAGCCGTTTGTGAGTCGGGGTGTATGCAACAAATCCTTGATATATACGAGTCTGCCGACTATGTAACAGAGAAATTGAGTAGTCAGTCTCTCCTGTCTCTTTGGGATATTCAGAAGTTTTTGTTTCGTATCAATCACTTATTTGACCCTGCAATGGAATATTCCAATCGTGATCACTACGTTTCCAATATTCGGGAACACCCGACATTCTTAAATATTGTCCAGCATGTCGTTGATAATTGTGAGAGACTGGAAGATGAACCTTTAGCTGCGTCTCTTCTCTGTTTGAAAAGACTCGGTTCACTCAATGATGGGATTCGACAAGAAAACTGTCAAAAGCTTATTGAAGAACTTCTGAAAAGGAAATCAACTTTAAGTTTGCCAGCTCTATCAAGATTGTTTCTGTGCTTGAGGCCCGAGTACTTGTACGGCTCGTTGGTTCTCGCAGAATTTTTGCCTTTGTTATCGTATTATGTTTTGAATATGAAAAGTGAAGAAGATGTTCGATTTACATCCATGACAATTCGCCATGCGGTTAATGTCGTACCAAGATCCATCGTGTTTGATTACCGACTACAACTAAATAGTCTGTGTGAGTCAAACAGTATAGAATTTGGAGATGCGACTTTGTGCAAAATTTTAGTGGGCCTGTTAGACACACATGACTTTCAGAGTTGTACAGATAGTAAAGTGAATATTGCTGGTTCACTCATAAGAAAATATGGTAAATTATTAGTCCCCAAAGTACCTCAAATCGATGAGACGGACATTCTCATCCTATCAAGGGCAATGGAGTTTCACACAGAACCTGTGCAGTTAGTTGAAGCATTATCTCATCGTGTGGCTCAACTTTTTGAAATAAATCCTACTGTTGAGTTGTTGGCATGTATCCAACCAACAAATAATGAGCAGAGACAACAAATATCCAAGCATTTAAGTACATACATGGATTGTCCATACTTAGGAAAAATTTCTCATCTTCTTGTTGCAAGCTTAAAGAAAACTCGATGGGATTTGCAACTTTACGATAAATTCTGGTCAAATTTAGTGAAAGTTCTTGACAATATGAAGCTTACTGGCTCTCATCAAAAATTTTCACACAGTTACGATTTTTATGATGATGTGGAGTGTCAACAAAGACAAATTTTGGACTTTGCTGTAGACTATATCAATTTGAAATGTTCAAACATGAAAAGATATAGACATGTGAAATTCGAGGAAAGAATGTCAAGTGAAGTATTGCAAATCATTTTCGATTATGAAAATGGTAGACAATTTTTAAGTCCCTGTGATTATGCCAAGTGTATTGCTTTTCTAATTGCTGTGAATTACCCGAATGTAAAAATCCAACCTTCATTTTGTTCTAATTTCCTGATTAGAGATTTACTGACAGTGAATAAAGCATTAAAATTGACGATGCATGAAAATAACTCGTTTCCCTTTTTAAATATACTACGTAAAAGAGCACAGGAAGTTTTACATGATGAACTGACTCCTTCTGAATATTTACGTTTGGCAAAAATAAATATCATGTTCCAACGAACTTTCGACTCCAATCCAGTTTTTCAAGAATGTTTTAGTCGGGTTGTGGAAAGTCGTTGGGATAACGTGCAAATTGTTAGAGGACTCACCAACTTAATGTTGTCAACTGGTTATTGCTGCTCGAAAGCTCTGGAGAAAATCTCACAATTTATTTGTGACAATGCGAATGACGTTCCGTTGAAATTCGTGGATCAATTTCTTTCTGTTACCTATCTTTGTGGGACTGACCACCTCGACGCTTTTTCTGTAGCTGCTCAAATTATTGAGAGGTTTGTATTTCTTTTACGGTTTTTTCAATTCCACACATTTTGATACTACATATATAGGTACATACAAGACTTCAATGTAGTCCTGATTTGATGTCAATCCGGAAACAAGAATTAATCCTTTTTATATAATTTCACCAGGAATTGGAAAAAACTAGAAACATTACCTTTACTTCAAAGCATGATGAGTCTGGGCTTTCACGGATATTTGAGCAGTCAAATTATGAATCAGATCTTCTCCGTGGAATTTCTTGGCAGCATTGATGAAGAAATCAAGGCATGCAGCATGGTGAGGAATTAAAAATGGAAAATGAAACGTATGACTATGAATATAGTTCACTATTTCATGTACAAGGAGGTATTTCATTTGTATGCATTTATTGAATTTAGTATCCGGGATCGTATTCACACATAAAGAAAATCCGCCAATCTTTCATGGAGTTGAATAGAGCTGTTTGTATTGACACGCCAGATGCAAATGTGCCGTGGTTCCATAAAAAATACTGTGAAGAAATGATGGCTGTTGGTACGATTCTCGTTCATTTCGTAATCTAAAAAAAACTTGAATTTCAATGTGTGTCATGATTAAGTAAAATTAATATTGTTCTAATGTATAGCTCCAGTTAAGGATTCATATCTACACACAGAAGTGGAACAAGTGCTGGGCAAAGTGTTGGGAAGTGAAAAAAACGTGTCCAAAAATATTTACTCTCCTTACTTTTATTTCATAGGTGAAGAAAATCTCATAAAACAAACCAGAGCCTAAATACATAAAATGGATATTTTTTAAGTAATTGAAGAATTCTATTTTACGATTGAAACTTGAAATTTTGTTCTTTCCTGTAGATTTTGTAATTGAATTCGATCAACACGGACATCCAATGAGAGCAACCAAAAACCCCAATAAAGAAGCTGTTACTAAAGTTGCAGTCGTACTGCATAACCCAAAAGACTTTACATCAAATGTACGGAGACTAAAAGGACAGCACCGACTTGCAGAAAGGCATTTAGAAATTCTAGGTTATAAAGTTATTAATATTGATCCTCACGTATGGAATACAATGTATATGAGTGAAAAACTAGCCAAATATGATTACTTGGAAAATTCAATTTTTAATAAAAGCCGTGTACACAATTGTCTTTAAAATAACCTTGAAAGTTGATTTAATTTGTGATAACAAAAGACATTGAAAGTTTTAATTAATGTTTTGCTTAATTAATTAGGGTACACCTAAGTAAATTGTGCTCCATTTATATCATGAGCAAACCTGTGTGAAGTGAATACAGCCATCTCAATTAAAAATAGAATATCCTATTTAAATAATAATGTTAGAGTGACATAAAATCCACAAACTGCATGCACCTTATCAAAGTATAGATAACATGAAAATTGAATTCGAAAGAAGGTAAAGTGAACAAAATACTTAAATAACTGACTCGGGAAAGAATTCAAGGTGCTTTACTTCTTTCCATATATACAATTCTCGAGTAACTCGAGTCGAGTTTCAGCTTGTCACTGAAGGACGGTATCAGACTTTGCACTTTGTTGGGACAAATTTACTACACATATCGTCTGTTAAGTTCACAAACGAACTATAACGATTTTCCTTAATTTGCGGAAATGCTACTACTGCCTCTGTCTTTGTGGGTAAAATTTTGAAAAAATTCAGGGTGACTGAAAAGGTCATGGCAGACAATAATGTCTGAAGACCCAAAGCTCCATCTTGAGCCGTTTGACCTTTGGAGCAGGTCAACGAAATTAAGGAAAATAATTATAGTTAATTAGGTGAATTTCATCTTGCCTTTGTATGGATTGGATCTCCAATACAACATTTTCGTCGATATCAGTATCAGAATCATATTTTGTTTCTCGTGACATCTACAGTATAGATTCTTTACCGTAATCACTGATCAGACTGTCAGTGACTGTAAGATCAGTAAATTTCAGTACGTAATCACTGTAGCTTGTTTGTATTTTTGCTGATTTATGATGATCAGATCAAGGGTATTTTTTCAAATGATGAAAATGAAACATGAACGGTGCTATAATAATAATTTAATAAATAATAATAATAATAATCAGTTCTCCATGAATTATTTCTCCTATGCCATCAGTGATGGCCCATCACATAATTCGGATCGGCTTTGATCGTCTTGTTTGCTTCAACAGTGTGAATTGATAAAGTTTAGACGCTCTTGTCGCTGGAACTCTCAAACGCACGAAAACACATTTTTGAATCTCTTCCGAGTTCCGACTCTTCCAACGATTTGGAATTTTTTTTTTAGTTGTATTTCATTTTCGGCGAAAGTTCTGTCATAATTACTTGGGGTTCGTATGCTAATTTCGAAACGTATTGAACTGTTTAAATATTTGTTTCATGGTGAGTTGAACTGAGTGTAGGTTTACCTGTCATGTAATATAATGCATAAAATGTAGAATTCTATTTTTAGTTAAACATTTCACATTTATGACAGTCTAATGAATTTTAATTGTTTGACAAATATGAAATAGATCGATTCGGCTGGAATTGTCATATCAGAATGGCAACAACAGACCAGCCTTCAAAACCAAAATACAATTTAAGTGTATGTTGGTTCAGAAACGATTTACGCTTTCACGACAATGACGTAAGTGTGAAGTGGGCACATTACATACCTATATGAAGTTAAGTAACTTCACATATTTTCAATTGTGAGACGACTTGACTGTCTACATGAAGTGTGGATTGGACGATTATGAATGTCATTTGTTTGATGTAAGTAATTGTACTTAAATAACAGGTTCTGTTTTGGGCACAAGAAAACTCGGAGCATTTCTTGCCCATTTACTGTTTTGATCCACGACACTTTGATAAAACTCATACATATGTATTTCCAAAGACTGGACCATTTCGTGCAAAGTTTCTTCTGGAATCTGTACAAGACTTGTCAAATACTCTAAATCAACATGGAAAGTAGGTTTGCATTTTGAATATTAAATTTACAATCGACTTTAAATCTCCATTTGTTTAGTAATTTTTATTCCTTTTGAACAGTAAATTGCACGTTTTTATCGGAAAACCAGAAGATGTACTGTCGGACATTATCAAGAATCTCGAAGTGGATGCTGTTGTCTTTCAGAGAGAAGTTACAAAAGAAGGTATGTATAAGAGTCATAATTATTTTCCATATTTCATTGCCATAATAAGAATGTTTAAAGTGATGTTTATTACGAAAGGAATAAGTTCAATTTCAAAATAATTATGATTACCTATAGAGACGGACGTTGAAAATGCTGTGGAACAAGTTTGCAAAGCTAGTCAAGTTGATTTTATTCCTCTTTGGGGATCGACGTTGTACCATCTAGACGACATGCGGTTTCGTCCAAAAGAGTAATGCTTAAAGTTTAAACAATTTAAACTTTAAATTATAATTGACGTGTTTGTTTCTTTCAATTTCTAAATTTTAAGTATAACTAACATTTTTATGCTTATAGTTTACCCGATACGTACACGGAATTTAGGAAATCGGTAGAAACACATTGCAAAGTCAGAATTGAAAAACCCATGCCCAAAGTTTTGAAGCCAGGTATTACAAGTTCTATAAAATCAGTTGATATTTCGTCTATTTCGCTTGCAACATTTGGATTAAAAGGTATTCATGAGCTACACACTAAGAATATTATAATTAATAATGATTATTATGTTACATTTCAAATATTGAATTTAATATTTATAATGTGACAATTTTTTTTGTGTAGATCCAATCTTAAATGAAAACAGTGCATTTCCCTTTGGAGGCGGTGAAACTGCAGCATTAGGTAGATTGAAACAATATTCATGGGATACGAGAGCAATAGAAAAGTACAAAGAGACTCGTAATGGACTCATCGGAAGTGAATACTCTACAAAATTGAGCTGTTGGCTAGCGTTTGGTTGTATCTCTCCACGGCGAATTTTCTTTGAAATCAAAAAGTATGAACAGGAGCGAGTGAAGAATGATTCTACTTATTGGGTTTTGTTTGAATTGATATGGCGAGATTATTTTCGATTCGTTTGCTTAAAATACGGGACTCGCGTTTTCTACCCTGGAGGTATCATGAACAAGACAATAAAATGGGGTGCAAACATGGAGAATTTTGACAAATGGAAAGGTAATGATACTTGGAGAATGTTTAATATGTATTCAATTTTAGTTAAACACATACCAAGTTTTCAAAATTAAATTTAAACGTTCCCTATCGTATTTGTAGATGGTAAAACTGGGGTTCCGTTTGTGGATGCCAATATGAGAGAACTGGCATTAACTGGTTGGATGAGTAATCGAGGAAGACAGAATGTTGCTAGTTTTTTAACGAAAGATTTAAAACTGGATTGGCGATTGGGTGCCGAGTGGTTTGAATATCTTTTGGTAAGTTTTGTTTTGTTTTTGCATTAATTTTTGATAGACTGTGAATGATTAAAATATTTTATATTTATAGTCTTATCATGCTTCTTTCTACTTTTTTATTAGATTGACTACGACGTGTGCAGCAACTATGGGAATTGGAATTATTCTGCTGGGATTGGTAATGATCCGCGTGAAGATAGAAAATTCAATATGATAAAACAAGGCACAGATTATGACTCAGAGGTAAAACCTTGTTTAGAAACTAAAATAAATTATTTAATATGAAATATTATCCAAGCAATTTTATTATAAGAAGCAATGTGTACTCTCAGGGGGATTTTCTTCGCCTATGGATCCCAGAGTTGCAAAATATTTCTGGACCTAAAATCCACGTCCCATGGACATTACATCGTACGGAATTGGGCTCAATCAAACTAGGAGTTGATTATCCATTTCCTATTCTGGTTGCGCCAGAATGGACACGACATTTTGACAAAACTGTAAGTAGACAATAGGAGTTCACTTAGTACAAAGGACTAAAAGAAAGAACTGTGTATAATAAGTTTATGCTGTGGCTGTCATTTAGAACTTTTCCATAAACTCCGTTGACGAACTAATGTATAGTGGAATTAAATGAATTTTTTCCAGAAAAATACGAAATGGATGGATCATCGGCAGAAAAATCAGAAAGGGATCGATTTTTATTTTAAGAACACATCAAAATAAAAGTCGCACTCGCAACTTCGACCGGATTTCAACTAAAGTATTTATGATTTTTTTGTTTTTTACTCTATTCGACGTTTCGGCACATGAACTTTCCAGAATAAATTATTTTTGTTGTTTCTTAAATTCGAATTGTCTATTTGCGTGATTTACATCCTGACTGTAAGCTACACTATTCATTTGATCAGGTATATTCCTTCAGTATAGTCTCTAAATTTTCTTGTGGGCTGCTTATAAGTTATAACTGTTGTAAATAACAAAAGGAAACATTAATACTAATTAGGAAAGGAACTAAATAAGAGGCTTATTTACAAGCTAAAGTCTTGCGACTTTTAATAGATTAAATTGCCCTTGCTTCTCTAATATCAAGTTATGACCGGAGGGTATATTTGGACTTTCGGACTATTACAAACCATAATAGTAACAAAAAATAGAGAACGGTGGAATGTCTTCCTTTTTTCCCTATTCTCTACGGTGAATCCACTTTCATTGCTTCTCCTTTGGTGAACATAACAAATTTCACATGAGCAGCTGTGTGTTCCTTGCTTAATTTTTCCATGAGTTGAGATCGTACATGGAATTGAAACGAAAGCCGACCTATTTCGAATACTTTGAGTGTAATATGTAAAACCTCCTTAAATCAAAGTTGAACATTAATTCTCGAGCAAAGCCGATTGAGAGCTTCCATTTTTAGGCATTTAAGTGAACTTTAATGTGTGAGAGGGTCTGTGGCACAGCGATTATTAAATAATACTGTGAGTTCTACTAGAAAAAAATCCTGTACCAATATATGCTGTTAGCTATTAGACACACGGGATGCGGCAGTGAAATAGTTTTGTTGTATTTTGGGCATTTCTTGTAGATTTACGCATTTGTGGACTATTAAAGCAGGTACCCAAATAGTAAATGGAAAGAAAATGACCAAATGCATTTACTCGAGTACATAGTTGCGTATGGAAAGGGATAAGATACCACAGAGTCGGTCTCTTACCCATGTCTTATTATGCACACACATCGGACAGTTTTACAATTGTGAGAAAGTTGAACGAGTCTCCGTTTTCTCTTTCAATGAAGCAATAATATTTATAATTTATTTGAGCACGTTAAAAAAACTCTGTGTATAACATTCACTTGAAAATGACTCTTTCTCTAAGTTTTTTTTTAGGTAAAAGAAGTTTGTATTTATAAAAATAAGTAAATAGTAAGTAGTAAATGGGGGTTCTATTACAGAAGACGTGAAAGAACGAGTAAAATGATGATAATAATGACAAGGAATTCGAAAGAGGGCACAATGACTATATACAGACAGATAGTTGTCGGGAACTGGAAAAAAAGGATTGTATTGTAGTAGTGGTGTAGTAGTGGTTGGTCTTTATTGTTATTATGGACCATTAGAAGCTGCTTCTACTAGGCATACGCTGTCATTAAAATAAACAACTATACCTCACCACAAGTATGTATTATCTATTTTCAGAGTTTGAGTATGGGACGTTCTCATGCAGCATTTCCTCCTATTTACCTCTTTCACTCAAATACATCTCCAAATGACTACTTTTTAAAAGTCGTCAGTGATGTGATGCAAGTACGATACATTACTGTCCTTCCTTTTGGCCCTTGGCTTGGTATGTTTTCCCATGTCTTAATAGACTTTTTTTTACATTTGAAATGTAGAATTATTTTCGAGTCATTAAGTTTATTTTTTTCATTTTCTGTCTGTCAATTCATTATTGGAGAACGTACAATTTTACAGATTTCAGAACAAAACAGACGTTTAAAATTCGGTGTTAAATGATAACAAGAAGTATTTCTGGATATACATATACGTATGCGTATAAGACAGCTATTCCTTCCATGATTTGTACACATTTGATGTACATATGTTTTCAGTTCCACTGGACACTTTATAAATAACGTTTGGACATGGTCATGGATGTCCTACATATCGGTCGTTTATCCGCAGGTAGTAGTTAGTTGCATTGTGAAAGGATTGCAGAGATGATAGTCGTATTTCTATACTTTTTTCCCCATTCTAATTTGATATAGGTACATTATTATGTGAAATGAACAGTGGAAGATGATTTTATGACCATCTTCACATAGTTCATATAGCAGTTATATGTAGCACGCAGTGTTGAATTCAACTGAAAAAGATTTAAACTGCTATATGCAGCATATTCATTGTGAATAAAAGAGTGATAAGCTGGGAGAGATATGGGAATGGATATGAGTTGCCATGCATTGAAGTGTTGCTTGAATGTCTTTGTACTTTGTATACAAGTACAAAAAAAGTATTGTCGAGTAGCTATAGTCAGTCTTCGTAAATAAAATAGGGATACCAAGGGTCTCGGATTTTATTCCTGCAATTCGTCTTAAATTGTTTTATGTATGCACATGCTTCAAATCCTAACCAATTTATAAATGACCGACTAAATACCCTTAATTTTTTGAGTAAAAACTGATGAAACTTTTGAGGCAAGAGAGTTTTTTTTTATATCGTATATATAGTGAATAGTGAACATGCCCCGTGACTTTCCATCTTTGCCCTGACTTTCCTGCGGTCCAGTCGAGAGATCTCTTCATTTTCCTTTCCGTCCTTCTACTTGATTCATTGAGTTTAGTGCTTCCAGGGGGTCCTTTCATTTCTTAAGAGGTAGACAAGATCTCTATCTCTCAAGGTGTACATTCTAAATATTCGTATATTTGACTTTGGTCTGCATCTCTGTATACTTACTTGTATGTTATATCTGTACATACTACATACACAGCTACGCTACAAGTACATGTGGACTTCCAGATCCGAATTCAAAAAACCAATCTACATATTACACGGGGAAATACACGTATTAGTTGGGGAAATAGAAATATTACATAGTGTGCGTGCCGGAGCAGTAGGAATCATGTCCGTGTCTTTGTGAGCCGTCAGAGTTCTGTATAGAAAAAGAAAAAAAAGAAAAAAAAATACAACACAGTCTCCTTTTATTTCCAATCTCTCTCCCAATTGCTTCTACAAGTTGCAAAGACCATATGAGATTTTGTACTAGAGAGCCATTCAATTCCTTAAAAGTCCACATGAAGAAGAAGAATTTAGATGCAGAGTTAGAGTTACTTACTTACTTGAAGCATTAACATTAACATGCACATTATCATATCCTTCTTGAAGGGGACTCTCAAGTTTTTTTTAAAAAAGTTTGCGTCCATATGTCAAGTTTGTATCAGTATACAGTATACTATATAGTAACAATACAATAAGTACCTACTTTTTTCTCAGCCGAGACTTATACCCCTTCGTCCCCTTCCCAAATTCCTAATGAACACAGTCGCATTTTAGTTGAGATGAAATATAAAAATCAAATTGATTGAAAAATATTTACTAATCCTTGTAAATTTTAAATACAAATGAAACGTTGTATCCAAATCATATTCATGTACAAAAAAACATGTTGCTTCTCTCTTCTCTTTTCCTCTATGGATGGAATTGTAGTGATCAAATGTGTAGTTTTTTTTCGTATATTGAATACCGAGCGTTGATTTTGTGATCGCATGCTAAGTTTTGTACAGCCCGACGTGTGATTACGAGTTATTTTGATGGGAAAATGAAATGAAGAGTTGATCGAGCTCTTCCATGCTACCAAATGAGTATTCAGGGAAGGGAAATGAGATAATATAGGATTACACACATGTATGTTCATATTGTACCTATGTACACAAGCAGGGAATAGTGTGAATGTGATTATTATTCGTGGAAAGCATCATCCTCGTTCGCATATGTTCAGGTTCCCAAGATCGTAGACAGATTTGTTATTTGATGAAATCGAGCAGGAGATTGAGTATTAGTACTCTATACCTAATCATAATTGTGTGTACATGTATGAACATGGACATTGTGCATGCTTTTCTTCATATTGTACATACTTAAGTATATTGGATGTTGGATGCTGTGTGTTTTTCTGTCTCTGCCATGTGACTGGTGGATCATGCAGGGAAATTAAATAGTCTCTCCAGTCATGTAAAGCGTGCTGTATGTATGATGTTGGTTGTTTTGCTATTTTCTCTGACTGTGGTAACTTCATCTTGTACACATATCATCGTCAACGTCATTGGTCCATTGAGGGATGAGATTTGATTGGAATTGAACTGCCACCATATTTAATAAGACTGTATCATGACAACTCAATTCAATGAATGAACTCAATCTTCCTTTTTCTCCTTGATCATCATCAAGTACAAAATTTAACATGTATACGATACGTTTCTCATGATTCTGCGTATTTTGAGGAAATAACCTTGGACATATGTATCGTATGGAATGGAATGGAATGAAATGGAGTTAATTTAGATTTGGAAAACCAATATGGCACGGGATGATGATGACAATCAATCTGACACACACAGTTTTCCTTATATTCTCGTCATTCCACGAGTTGAATATGTTTCTTTGTACTTTTCCCAATAGATTGATACTCTTTTGTTTACCGGCAATCATGACTTGACACTGAGCTCACAGGGCATGAGAAAAAACTACTATGATTTTTTTACCTAAAGAAAAAGACCGCTTTCATTGACTTTGCCAACTTGTGTGCGACTTGAAAAAATTACAGTTTCTCATTTTAATTTGCAGAGTAAATCGATTTGAGCCTTGGAAGATCTCTTATTTAAATTACATACCTGCAAGAAGACTGCTATTGTGTGTGTATATGCTACAAAACATTGCTGGCTATCGATGAATGCAATTTTTTCAAAAAATGTAGGGACGATATGCAGTTTTGCTTCTCATAAAACTTTTGGAAGTAACCCAGATGCCACGAGCCAATGACAAAAGAAGCAATGTGAGAATTCTACTAATCTTTATGATTTACTGCTTGTCTTAGACAAGTTGTCTACAGTAAATTCTTTGCTGCTTAAGAATTTTGTACCTGTGCTGTCTTCATGTACGGATAGCTCGTCTTTTCTGTTCATTGTACACATTATGAGTTGCACATGGAACTTTAGTCTTTTTATTCGCTTTCTATAGCTCTGACTGTATTTGCTTTCTTCTTTGTGTTTTCTTTTCTCTCCCCCCCCCGCCCCCAAAAAAAAACTTGCTGTTTATGGTATATATTGTAATTTAATGCCCTTAAGTACAATAAAGACACTTTGTAGTTAATCTGGCGTTTGTTTAGCTATAGAAATACTTTGGACGAAGAATAAATAGGATTAGATTCAAATGTAGATATTTTATATTTCTGAATGAAAGGTGGAGATGAGAAAAGTTGGAAGTGATACATTTTAGGCAGTAACAATATAGTAAGCATGTATACCTACGTAAAGAAGTGGTCCAAATGATAAAAACCAGCCCTCTACAAATGTTGTAATGCATGTGTAGACAGATTACATATTTTTCCAGTTTGTATCGTATACACGTAAATAGTTTCCTCTGTACAAGTAAACTGGGGGATCACTTCATCAAAATTTATCATTTAGATTTTATATTCTGCATATCCAACTTTTTTTAAAAATTGGACCAGTCTAACGAATTGTGTCAAATATACAAGAGAATCATTTGTAGAGTATACTGCGTACATACACACATACTTTTTACAAGCATACAGATTTTACAAACAGTGACTGGGCAATCAATATACTGTATTTATATGTATTCATTTCCGAAGCTCTGTTTAAAACTGTCTTCACCAGATAATATACATACAGAAAAACTCTGAGCCCTGTAAAACACGAGGGAGTCATTTTGTTTAATGGAGTTTTGAGAACTGATTTTTACTCGAAATTCCTCCTCGAGTCCCTTCAAAGAACATTGAAGGCTGAACATTGAAGTAAATCTTTAATGTTTCATTCATACAAAAATACGAATACAGTCATCTCGTTCGTTTCGAGAAAGTTATCTCTGATTTGGATTTGAAATCAAGTCGTCGTATAGTACATATCTCGATTCAACCTCTTTGACTCGACATTACTCAAGAATCTCAAGAAAGTTTCGGTTTCGGTTTTGGGTAGATCATAAAAAAACAAGGAGAGATAATGTGTGACAAAAAATATAATGTTAAAACTTTTTCGTTTCTCTATATAATCTGTCCTCTGCCACGCTCATGTTTATTTTATGAGCTAAATGTGTGTGTGTCTGTGTCTGTGTGTGAAAGGAAGATGTGCGAGGGAGAAAGAGTTCATCGTGATTATTTGATGCACTGTCAATTTTTCTCAAAGCTTTTCCCTGTTGTTTCTCTCTCTGAATCCACTGCTATAGAAATTCAAGGAAGATTTTTCCTCAGTTTGATTTTGAAGTCGGAGTCATCCTTTTTATTTTCTCCCCCCTGCGATCAAACTCTATTGATGTGATATTCTCCTTGTCGTATATATATAGAAATATTTAAACGTTCTTTTGAAGGATTTCTTTGCCTTAGCTTGACTTTTCTCTTGTGTCGAAATCGGAATTTGTACTTACCGTACTTGATTTTGAATTCGAGTTCATGCGGGGATACATTTTTCAAGATTTGTTTGATAAATGTACAACACTCAACTCGTCAGTTCACACAACTACCAAACATAAATAATAAAGAAAAACTTTTTTTTATCTCAAAAATTTACAATTTGCAGCAAAAGTTTGCAAAACAAAGAAAACTCAAGGATTCAATGATGGAAAACTTCCTTACATCTGATGGAAAACATTTTCGGATCATAATATGGTCGGTAAATTGCAATCCTCCCAAAACGAAGCTGAAAAGGTGCGGTCAGTTGTCAACAATTCCTATGGCTTCAATAAGTTTCTCTAAGCTGATTAAAGGAAGTGAAACCGCCGCTCCTGGCACTCAACTATGTGTACATATCATATACATAATATGTAGATACTTTTGGTGTTTTTTGGTGGTCTCTCATATACAACTAGAGGAAAATACCCTCAATTTTCTCAAGCTTATTTATTATGTAGAGGATATTTTCATCCCCAAACTTGATTTCATTTTCCCTTGAATGAAAGTAAATGGATAATTTCATTGTATCACATCGTAAATCCTCGTGTTTATTTATTTGGGTTTTTAACGTTCACATTTTGGGTTTTAGTAATAATCATTTAATGATTGCACAGCACGTGCAATACCAAATTTAATGCCCTAATATGCACAAATTCTCTCTATTTTTACGAGCGGCAAAGGCTAACAAAATCGACTACCTTTTTCACATTCCTATTGCATATAACCAGTACTGCTGAAACAATGATAGTAAATGTATTCAAATATTTAAATGACGCTTCTCAAACATTATCTAATTGTTGCGTAGCAAATGATCACAATGAGCTTGCGTGTAAACTGATTTTGAGCAATGGAAGGATCGTCTATACAGAACGCGATGACTATTACGATAAAAACACTTAAATAGTTTACATTTACGATTAAGATGAGGACCGTACAAGTCCCAGCTCACCCCATGAAACGTCATATCTTTTTGTACACTTGAATACCTACACATTTGTATCGTACATTGATATTCCTTCGCAAAATAATGCAAATATATAAAATTTCCATATGCGAATTTAAATGTGAATCGGAATGATGACTGAGTAGACAAAGAAGATGAGAGGATTTGATAGTTTTGGTAAATAGAGAAGAGAGCCAGAGCAGATTGAAATTGAAAGATTGAGTGTAGAGTTTATATAAATAGGTACGGATATGTATATGTATGTGTGTATTTTATTCAACCATCACCATGCACAGTTTGTCTTATTCTATACAGTGATCAGTTGGGGTCATTATCGTCATGATCCGTTCCTATTGTCCCACGTCCCACCATTCTTTATTCTCTTCTTCCACGGCTATTGTTGTTTGTTATTATTATGATTGTTGTTGTGTTGTTCGGGACTTGAGGACTTTGGCAATGCCAATGGATTGAATTGTAGAATATTAACACACATACACATATACTATCCACAAAGATGAAAACAAAAAAAAACGGGAAAGAAAGATGGAGAGAAAAGGAGAAGCTGAGTGACTGACTCCCTCTCACAGCGCTATAAACAGAAATAGACGGGGTGCTTGCTGTGGTTGTGGCTTTGACTTGATCTATGGATTTGAATTATGAATTGTGAATTATGAAGTATTATGGCTTTTACATTCCCCATCTTGTTTCATGTATATATACCACTAACTACCAATAAGTAGTAACTTTCTCAGTTCTGAAACTCCCTCCCGAGAGTTTCTCTCTCTTTCTCTCTCTTAAACCAGCACTCGCTCGCACAGTGCTCGAGCTGTGTCGTACTGAGAGAGAGATGCGTTTCAATTTGGAAACTATATACAATCCAATCCAATTAATTACTCACTTCATTATCATTTTCTATCTTGTTAGCACTATTTTGACAATCTCAATTTGTCAATTCCAAATGGAATTTTGAATTTCATAGATCTTAAAAGCATTATTAGCATTTATTACCCTTTATTATTGTACTTGATTCGGATTAATTTAATTACACTGTAGGTACACAGATAACGCGATGACGAAGTTGATAACATATGCATTCATTTTTCAAAGAATCCTGTACATATATCTGTACATGCATGACAAATTTCATACAGTCTTTAAGGTAGTCCCGCTGTTGAAGTTCCTTGGCCTGAAGATGATAATACTAAAAGGAGAGAGGGGTATAAATTATAAGTATACAAGTGTCTATATCTATCGATCAGACGGATGTTAATGCTAATCGATGTTCTTGTACACAGATGTATGGACGTGGTGTGCTCAGTGAGTGGAAATTATGACTGTCTGATATAATAGCGATTAGCTAGAAAGTTTTGAATGGATATGAGAACAAGAAAAGTCTCCAGTGGTTCCAGGAGTTTTCTATCATGTCATATTTCTAGTGGGATCCTCCTCACTATGTATTCACATGTACACTTATTACTACAGAGGAAAAGGATGGGATGAACGAGAAACTCTGAATGAGAAATCAGAATTTGTACAGTTAGGATGAGGGTGTGTAATAGTCATTTGTAAGACATCCTAAATATGACAATATTAATAATAGTTCTTGTTAATCATGTTTAATAGCATCATCATTGGGATTCGGATTGCCATTATCGGGCTATGCGTAGTAGCACCACATTTTTGCAGTCGTTTGAGTATGTATGTAAATGTAAACAATAATTGAGGGAGTGCGTATAGATTAGGTGCAATAAATAATTTAATGAATGAAACATTTCTTGAAAATTGATATCCTTCACAACGGTAATTGCTCAGTTGTTCAGTTGTTCAGTTGTACTGTTCAACAACGTTTCATTTCATCACGATTAAATCATATGTAAATCCATAATAAATTTGAATATCTTAACACTCTACTCTCCAGTTTCGTAAGCCAAACATGTTTGCGTGTGTGTGTATGTGTGTGTTGAACAATGTAAATGTAAATGTTCATTTATTTTCATCAGATTATGTAGGTAGTTTTATTTGTTTCTTGAGCATGTACTATGTACTTTGATGCTCATAGTTTTCAGCACAAAACCTCCAAATGAATGTTTTGCGACATTACACATGAAAGAGATAGATTAGAGCATTCATAACTTTACTTCCCGTACAGACGTCTACATGACTTATCATTAGAATTGGCTTAATATTTCATTTCATTTGATTATCATAATATTATAAAATTGTCGTAATTATTGTTCATAATATTACGCAGCAAGCTCCATGTGTTTGTCATATTCATCATTTCCCCTCCATTTCATACTGTAGATAAGGAAATGGTGCATGTGAGTGACTGCTCAAGGCCTGAAACTGTAAACTGTATACATCCATATATTTAAAATATTTACCTGACTCGTAAGAATGCCAATAAAATAAAGTCAATTGAGGGGAGAAAAAAGTATAACAATTCCTTGATTTGACCGTATATATTTACTGGCAGATTATCAGTTTCATTTGGAGATTTGAGACGATGTATAGGAATTAGTTTCACTGTAATTACAAATTCTATTAAAAAATGGTCAGTTGAGTTTTACGATGCGGATGGAAATGCAGAAATGCATCCAAAACCGCAGGCTGGTGCTCAAGATGAAGTTAAAAAAAGACAGGAGTCAGATGAAATGGAATCCAGTTTGTATTATTATTGTTATTATTTCTTGGATAGTTGTTGAGTATTGGCATATTTCCCGTATCATATCCCTCTTGAACTATATGAGTTAAATGTATACAGGAGGAAAAAAAAGATGAAGAAACAAGTTAGACATTGGCATTGGGATTGGCGGCAAGGAACAGGGTAAAGCGATACTTGTCTTGTCTTGGTCTACGGGTAAAGATTTCGGTTTGTTTGAGCCTGTGGGGCGTGTGAACTGTAGACTCTTACTGTACTCTGTACTATTTTATATATATATATGATATTGTTGCATGTCATATGGTACAAATGGTATGTGTGTAAATCTGTAACACCATCCTCACTGTATATTGACTCTAAATGGGAGTTGAAGTCGTTAGATTTTGTGACGTTGGCATGATATCGGTGTTGGTTTGTGTTCCTCCATTTGTGGTCATCCCAAATTTCCTTCTCTGTAATTAAGGAATTCGGTTGCAGAGTGGGGAAGAGAGTAGTCAGGCACTCATGATTGAAAGCCACATAGATACTTTTTTTCTTCCTCTTCTCTACCGTCCGTCCGTCTATATCAGTAGAGTTTTATGTTGCGTTGGGATTTTGGGATCATTTTCGTTTCGTTTTCTCAATAGATTACAAGATTGGAGCTTATACACTTTTTGATTTTTCTGTCCTTCAATGAAACATTGAAACACAGCAAAAGCAAAAGTAAAAGGAACCCAAGTCAAAGATTTTTTTCACACCCCTCGTCAATTCAGTTCAGCCTCACAACTGAAATGTAATATCTTCGATACAATATATCTGTATATATATCGTAGATACACATAAACCATATTTGTATACATATACATATATGTGTATACTGTGTACGATTGAACTTGAGCAGATTAAAAGTCTCGATTGTTAGTGGGTAGCTGTGTTTCTCACTGTTTCATACATATATTTTCGTATAATATTGTTCGTCCCTTCTCAGTATTTACTCTACAATTATTTTGTTCATTTTTGTACTCCCATTTATTAGTATACAATTTCCAAGTCGTATATATATATACAGATACAAAGACTTTTTATTCTAGTTCATTTGGAAGATTCAGTGTTTTCTGACTGATTTTGCTGCTTCTAATTTTTTAAAACCAGGACCGATCATACGAATTTCAATACATATTTTCATTCGGGTCATGTACTTTATGAGTTTTTGAGTTTCCTTTTCAAAAATATAGTTCTACGGATGTACGCAGATTAGTTGATTGCATCATCAGATATTGAGAACATGACGCCAGACTAAACAAAACCAGAAACTAGAAACAGAAACGGCTCCATTTAACTTAATTGCTATGTACATTTAAAAAGAGGCCGGTCAGTTGCTTCTCTGAAAAAGCCACATTTAAAAGCCTTTTCATCCAGCATGTATGTATACACAACACGTACATAATATTGAATGCCCAACGTCCATGTGTAATACAAGCAGAAGATACATTGGGGCTCGTGGGGTTGTCCAAACGACACAATAACAGTAATTAAGTACAAGTAATTTTTAGGTGCAATTGCAATTAATAGCTGTAGTCATCCGGGTATGTTTTTTATCCTTGATTTAATATTTACATCCAATATGTGAGAACGATGTTAAAATTAAACTTTTCACAATTTTACTTGTCAGTATATTTCCTAAACTTTAAACAAAGTCTTTCTTCTCTATTAGAGAGCTTGTATTTTTAAAAATGAAAGCCTTTCATGAATCCTTTCATTTCATTTTTGAAACACACGCGTGAGGGAAACTGTTTTTCAAAAATTTTGTCAAAAAAATATTTAAAAAACAGTTTCCCTCACACGTGTGTTTCAAAAATGAAATGAAAGAATTCATGAAAGGCTTTCATTTTTAAAAATACAAGCTCTCTATTGTCAAAGTTTAACATAGTTTCGCAGTTTTTTTCAAAATCATTTTTTGGATTTTTATGTACAGTTCCTGTCAAATTCAAGTTATTGTTGTGTTATGTTATAGGAAATGGGAATTTCCATAAAATATTATGAGTTGAACACGACAAATCAGAATAAGAATAAACGATTAGAATTGTTTGTGAATTTTATCATAAAGTTATGCGACTCGTCGTTTTGGTATATATCACAGTCGTCCAAAGTGAGGAAATTATTTTGGTTGTTCTTCTCAAATTGTACGAGTCATATACTTGATTATTTATTACAAGGAAATTATAGTAATTGAAGAGAAAGATATTCAGTTGGATTTGAAGCCATTTAGATGTGATAGATGTGCATCTAATGGGGAAGGGCGGATTCGTGAGGTCCAATACAGCTATTAAATACAATTCAATCATTTACACAGACAGACGGATGGACAGCCCTTTTTCTGAAGCTCACTTCAAGTTCCCATCATATCATACATCAGTATATATGATAGTTCATTCAGCAGTGAATCATCCTCGTCTATCATTTCTATTCATCTCCGATTTTATTTTTCCTCTTTCCCAATTTTATTTTCTCCACAGTCACTCTAAATCTAACACAGCATAAACGAATCACCACAAATTCTACACTTTAACTTCACTCCATAGACACACAGATTATTTAAAAAATCAGTACATTTGGAATATATGATCCAGACCGGATGATGTTGAATGCACATTTTACAAATATTAGAACAAAAAAAAAATACTTTGAAAGTAAATCTTGATAGAGGAGTTATCAAGCGTAGTTTTGTAACAATAACAATAACGACGCATTGTTCCCTCTTCGTATATGATGTAGGTATAGGATTTGAAAGAAGTGCATGAGGATTGTAAATTTAATGACTAATTAATATCCATCGTTGGTTTATTATCTCATATTTCAATACATAATAAACGATTTCAAGTGTACCACAAGTGCAAAAGCATTACAAATCAAAATCAAGTATGTAAAAATGTAAAGTCTTCAAATTTGAGCACAGAGAAGAAGAAAAAGAGGAAAACGAGAAGAAAATCCATAATAAAAATTTAAAAGTATATATGAATTGTGCTTTTATGTTTGATGTTTGATTTATATTGGATGGTCCAGCCAGGATGATGGCAATTGTATCGTAGACAGTAGACACAAGTACATGTTGTATATTAATGTGTATTTACATTGGACAGTATAATGTAGATTTTACAATGAGAGAAAGCAAAATACAAAACTACAATATGAGAACTCATATCCGTATATGTTAGATTTATCGTTTATTCCTCTCTCTCTCTGTCTCTATCTCTCTCTCTCTCTCATGGGCTGGACCGAGAGTTGTGGACTTATGAAAAGGAGCACCTCTGCACCATTCTTATACATGTACTGTCTATTCAAGCGTGTGTGTGTGTAGATATTACATATACATATCCATGAGGATTGTGCCGTACTCTTCTGATACTCTGTGTGTAGCCACGGCCACGAGTGGAATGTGAAGTGTACGCACACTTTTAAAATATGAGATGGAAATAAGGCCCAGAGGGAGATTCTGGATTCTCCGAGATGAGCCAACGGTATAGGGTTAGTATGGTAGTGGTAGCCCATTGCACACAGCAAAACCAAAAGGAGCACAAGCAAAATTATCGTGGGAACAAACCTTTAGTTTGTCCAACAAAACTTTTTTACTTTTTACTCCTTCTTCCCCATCATCTTTTATGCTCCAGCTATACAACCGACTATACAACAGTCTATTGTGTACTCTACTCATTTACTGCATTTGAAATTGAACTGTATTGGAAACAGAAACAGAAACAGAAACATACCTCAATCAAATACATACGTATTACGTACACATTCTACACATTCCCTCAGTACAGATAGATACAGTCAAAACTCTTTCTATTGTATGAATTAAAATGACCTTATTGCAACTGATTTTAGATTTTAGCCATGCAATCCCAATTCAACTAACCTACACTTTGTGTTGGTAAATCTATACAGCAGACTGTATTTCTAAGATTCTAAGTACAGAGTATTCCCCATATACATAATACAAAAATACAACATGTACAACGACAAATACAGATAAAAGATTGAGAGCTCGTGATTTTTTTAAAATTCTGGCTAGTTGATATATGTAAGTACGTAGATATATTGTTATACGTAGATTATACTCTTCAAATCTTTCATCAAATCTAGAATCTTTTACATTGTACCTATATTATTAGTCGTATCCCTTTGTTCTAGGTTACTCATCTTCATCATCCATTTCACTAGTGTTTTTTTTTGTGTGTGTGTGCAGAAATTAAGAAAAAACATGTCGGTACACCCACAAAATCATTACGCACATGAAGATCGGTAACGTTCTTATAAAATGTTGGTTTTATATATCAGTGATTTCAAATTCCAATGTCAAAGACACAGACTATGTATTTTGAAGAAAAATTATATGCTAATTAAAAAAAGTAAATCAATCAATGGATTGAGGACTTGAGGAAAACACAAACAAACTGAAAGTGTGCACGAGAAAAGGCCAAAGTATGTAGATGTAGATAGTCTGTTCGTTTGAATTGTAGGTATGTGTGTATTTATCTGTACTTTCCTTTCGTGTGTAGAAGTATGTAGAATGAATGTCCGTGACAGCGTATTACGTAGGCATTCAAGGGTGATGTAGTGTAGTGTGGTGTTCTGTGTAGTGCAGTAGTTGTACGGGTGTATTAATTGTCACATTGGCTTACGATTGCCTTTCCGTCTTTTACGAGTTAATATACCTACTGTGTAGTACATTACGATTCCAGATTTGAGTGTATGTAGACATGAATTCTCTACACTTTCTTGTGTATCGTATGTGTGTGTTGTGTGGACTTATGGACGTGGGCATTTTTTGAGTGTGTTGTGTGTATGTCTAATGTCTAATCGTAACCGTAAGCTGCGGAAGCATGACGAACATGCCTTTGCATGATGGATAAATAGAGTTCATTCATTCATTTAACTTCCGTTGGAAATTTATTGCGAGTCGTGCCCTTTACTTTACTTTTCTTTTACTCCTGTACACTTTTTTTTGCTCGCTCGTCCCTTGTCTTGTCTCATATGTACTAATGTACTTATTTAATTTTTATTCATGTTCAAATTTGGACACATTGTACAGCAAATAGGCAACTCTTTTTTTTTTCTAAAAAAAAAAATGAAAAAAAAAGAGTAAAAAGTTGTGACTGTCAAACACTGAAAACTCTAAACTTAAATGGAGTGAGTCCATAATAATAATAACAGTAGACTGTTCTCTACATCTATACACTGTAGAACTAAAGTCAAATTTACGAGCTCTCAAGTAAGGAGAAGCAGAAGCAGAAACAGTGGAATTAGATTTCGAATTGGAAGGATAGAAAAAGAAGGGTTGCTTTTCTTTTCTATATCTCCAACATATCGAAACGAGTACGAGAAAAACAGATATTACAGATACAGATGTAGGTATTATACATACTTATTCATTGAGAGTCAATCTTCAACCCTGGTTAGTTTAACAGTATATATATGATTGTAAACAGTAAGGATTTTTGTCACTGGAAGCTCCCACTTGAAAAACCACCCTGATTTTTTAATGGTGCAAAAAATGACGTTTGTGTCTTTTATGAATAGTTTATTGGCCTTGTACTTGAGCCCTTTTTACATATATTTCGATCCTCTCTACTTTTTCTCGCCCATACATAATGCACCACATACATTTGTACATATTAGGTCATATTCCATCACACACACACACAACATTACCTCAACACTTGCCGGACTCGGTTTCCTTTTCCCTTCAACTACTCGCATATTTCGGATATTGTCCTCGTCTTCTCATTCTCAGCCCACTCACAATCAGTCATCAGTTCTGAGCTCAAACTCTGTAGTCTGTACAACTGTATACAATCGAGGAAATATTCCCTCAATTTTATGGAAAATCTCATAGGCTTTTTAGTTTTTATTTTTCCGCCTTGTTTCTTTATTTCCCATTCCATTCAAACGAACGGTTTTCCTAAAAAATATAGTAATTTGAAAATAATACAGGAACTCCCTAAAAATACTTGGAAATGTAATTGAATATAAACAGTGAAGACAAGTGAAAATAAAAAGACACTAGAATTTTAGAGTTTGAGCAAATGGAGTTGAACGAGAAAAGCTTTTTTCAATTTATTGTATTTTACTTTGTACTTTATCAATACGTGCTTTGTACATAGGAATCAAAAATATTTAGCTGAGTTTCAAGTTCTATGTTGAGAAAGAGAGAGAGAGAGAAAGAGAGAGAGAGAGAATGGAGAGTGTGAGTGGTCTCAACCACTGATGTTGATGTGGGGCTCTCGTTTGCACTAATCGTTCTAGTTCGAGATTAAATGAAAGAGAGTAGAATTTCTAGGAGCCACAGCCACCAAGTGGTTTCTCATTTCTCTGACCAAAACAGATAAAAACTGTGATTGCTATTCGCTAATGCGTACTTTCCATTCTCTACCTATACAGCCCATTTCTTTCCTCCCCGCAGCAAAAGTGAAATATGAAAGCAACCAAAAACTGGTCGTTTTTTTTCTTGGTATATCTGTACATATAATACGCTCGCGAGTCGCAACTCTGTCGTACTTATTCCCTTTTAGCCATAATAAGCAATGAAAGGACCAACAAGGACAATGGAATATATACACACACAGATAGATGGAAGACGGGAAAGTTATTACACGACGACCCAAATGAATTTATGTTTTAGTAGAAGGCCGAGGACGGGATGATAGTTTTTGTTTTTGACTTTTCTTGTGTGTGTGTGTGTGTGTCTGACAACTTGAAACTAAAACGCGTATTCTTAGAACTCACAACTCACGACTGTAATAGCGTAATAGTTAAAAGTTGACGCTGGATAAAAAGAAAAAAGAAAAGCCAACCACAAACAATCCTTTGACATTCTTCACCATTTACTATTTCTATTTACAGATTTTCTGTCCAGAGATTACCTATCCAAGTGAAAAAATATGTGGCTTTTTTCTTCTCCGTCTCTCGCACATTGCCCGACAATTTAACTTTTGCTATATACAGACTACAGATGTGTTGTAACAAGATTCCATGTGAGTTTGTACTTTGTACATACCTATTCTATTCTCAAGATTTTTTTATACAATATTTAATCTGCTGGCTACATAGATATGTGTTAAGACGAAAGAGGAAAGTCGATGGAATCACAGTGGAAACAAAGCAGGAGGTAAAAGAATAGCTAATTAAAAATATGATTTTGCTTTCCATTCACAGTCAGTCTCATTGACCAATGCTTAGGCTTTAAATTTAAATATGGTATGTTTAATGGAAAGGAGATATCGTACATAAATAGTTAAATACACATGAGGCATCAGGCACAAGTTGAGCTTGTGTGTGAGCGGGATCAGCTGTAGTGTCTTTTTTCTAGCCAGATTTATCCTCCGGATCTTCTTTGCTTCGGCTTCCATTGAACTATAAGAAAAAGTCAAGAATTAAATATTGCCACTACAGCTACACACGTTCTAGCCTATAAAATACTGTATTTTTAAATGTTTTGTTTTGTATGATGTAAATGAGGAAATCGAGAAAGAAGAGAAGAAAGAGAGAGAGTCATGAACGCATCAAGTAAATTTTTTATATAGGGAAACGACGTAAGTACGTTGGACATGAAGATGAAATGAAATCCAGTCGTGTAGGTATACATAATAATAATATATACATATACAATGCCGGTTGCCCTCTTCTTCTTATCTCGTGTATACAAAAGTCCGGTTTTCAACTAAATCCTCATTTGCTATGACTTCTTCAGTAGTTTTGGACCATAGTGCAAAAACAAAAAAAACAAATAACATGAGTATAGTTATTTATGTAGGCATAGAAATTGTAGATTATAGGTTGTGTATAGCGTACTGGGTATTGCCCTGTGTAAAATGTAAAAGGTTGGATTATAATGGGACATAAACGTTCAAAGTAGCATGTTTTCTTGTTTTATTTGACGACTACTAATTTATTTGACTCCTCAATTGCCATTTAATATCACATTTCAACTCTCTCCCTCTTAATTCATTCGGAATATCCAGGATTTTTTTTTGTCTCTCTTGACTTTTACTCTATACAACTTGAGTTCAGTTTCCTTCCTTATTTTCCCCATTGAAGTCCACTTCTGTATTTTTAATTAGAAATGCTCATTGAATGAATTCCTACCGGTTTTTTTTGGCTTGGTGTTGTATAAAATAAACTCGTCAACCCTTACAAATCACGTGCTAATCCTTTTGAAATTGTGTATGTGCGCAATGAGAATGGAATGACATTTAAATGCACATTTTTTTCGATTAACACTAAAACGATATTCAATTTGAAAACGCTAGTTGATAATCAAACGACTCGATTTCTCAGTTTCCCCAGTAAAAAACTCCATTTCTCCGCCTGAAAATGACAGGATTTGACTGATTTGAGTATTTTTGAACTCTTGAATTGTCAACTTTCTTCAGACATTGAGCATGGGGCATGGGAAAAGTTGAGTTTTGAGTATTGTCATGTGAATGTTTGGCGACGCTTTAAAAAAAGCTAAAGATGAGAAAGAGAGAAGAACTTAAACGGGTTATGGCCCTATAAATCCGTCAGTCTAAGGTAAATCAAGTTTACACATATGGTGTCAAATTATAGTGGTGGATGCTTATGAGAATTATATGAATCTATAATATTCTACACCCAAATCCATTTACACGTAGTGTAAGGTTCAGTTCTGCTTTACACACAATTTTTTTTTTTACAAAAAAGTGTGTCATGTTATATATGTAATAATATGTATTGAGTATTGAGGAAGATTATGAGTGTACGAATTGTAACAGAGAGGAAAGAAAGAAAAAAGTAAGAACAAGAACAAGAGATTTAGTTGTTGAATGCTAAGCAGAGGGATATACAGATATTTATTCCTTGTATTAATACTTACTTACGATGAGACGTTTACATATACATCATACATACTCTATTTAGGTATATACTCTATGTTGGGGCGTACATTGAGGGCTTTTAAATGTGTTCAGTCTGTCTCTCGCAGTGGTGGCGAACATAGTTTTCTGCCTAATGAACTGAAAACTGACGCATTCCCACGATTAGCTGCACAACTTAAGGATTTAATGTGTGTGTATGGTATGAATGTGTGTGTTAATAAAGGAACACTCTACACTGGAAATAACGTCCCTATACAGCCCGGTCCGTTGGTTGAGCTATAAGAGTTTGAGTTGGAGTTGGAGTTAGGACGTGTGACTGAATTAACGAATTAACTGAATTCACTATTAATTTTTCCTCGATATCTAAAGCTTTAACTGAAATTGTGCTTCCTTTTTTTGGTTTAATTACAATTTTGAATTTAATATACCTTATACAATGTATCCGTTATCCGTATAGCATGTACTGTATACAACGTATCTATCTATAGATTCAATAGAAAGACATTTTGTTATTGTGTACAAAGTCGGTTTGAGCTGAACGCGTTCGTAATCTGGGAAATTGTGTAAATAAAATTAAGCATGTGTGTGTGTATAGGCTCGCATGATCTGATAAATATATTTGATATCTTTTCAGACTAAATGGTGTGAGAAAAATTTGATGGGGGAGTCGATAATATTTTGTGGGATGTAAGTATATGTATCTGTATGTATACATTATTTTCTGATTTCCTCTCTCCATCTCTTTCCCTTTCTTTCTCTCGGTTTACGGCAAGTCCAGAGAGATTATATGAAACCATCAATTAGGGTCGAGAGCATGTCGAGGATTTATCTGTGGATTACATAGAAATACTTTCTTTAGTATCTCTATGGGAGATGATCAAGATAATGATGATGATGGTGGTGGTTGAATATCTGTGTATAGAAAATAGAAACCCTCCAACTACACACAACCGGCGATTTTCCTTTTTGTCCCAATATCCCCACAAAAATTATTAAAGCTTTTGCTGTTCCTTTGTAGAATCTTTTTCTTTCTTTCTCTCTCTCTCTCTCATTCTCATCTTCAATGTTTAAGCATTTTGGATCGTGTGGAAGAAGGCTGCATAAACTGTTTTTAAATCTTAAATCATATGTTGAGTCTATCGTTATCATGTATATGTATTGTAGTGGAGACGATATCTACACACATTTTACATAAATATGGTGCACCATCGTCTCATTCTCGTATAATACCTCACATTAGCATTATACGGCTACATTTATGATTTACCAACATTTTTTACCTTTTACACAGGGAAACTTGATACATCTTTATAGTGATTGTGACTGCAGTAAGGGAGGCTCCTCAGATTATCTGTGTAGAGAATAAGAGAAATATATAGAGAAACGTTTGTGTGCATATTTCAATAATTTCAAAGGGGGTAATTACCCATATTTTGTTGTCTTTATTGAGAATTTGTTCAGTTCTTCTTGTCTCTAATATCCTCATTCAAACTTACATTTCAAAAAAGAGCTTCATTTTACAGTGCATAGTACAGTCCGTGTTTCCGTAATTTCCTCACGATCGTGATCAGCTGACATTAATGCTCATACGGACATTTGAATCTTACGTTCGTCCACTGACTCTCTTTGTGAACCATACAGCAGGAAATATGGACAACTGTCCAAAACTTAGACACAAAAATCTCTTGCCACGTTAAATTTTCACTCCCTCGCACACAATTTGTTGTTTATTTTACGGTTATCTAAAATTTTATGTATTAATTAGTACGGAAATGCAGTGAAATGTGAAATCCCGAAATTTCCCCCCACAAAACGTGACAAAATTGCCTAATTTTGAATTTTGAGTGGATATTTTTACTGACTGTTAAACTTGCCAGTTGTTTGAGGGAATTTGGAAGAAAACATTACTGATACTGAGTTATGAAAATGAAGGAATCCTTTTTATTTACATCTCTCGGTGTGTATGAAGGAATTTTTCAAAGAGATGGCCAATTGAGAGTTTAAAATGTGTTTTGCATACACAAACTCAAAGTTAATGATTTGCTTATAATTAGTTAGACTGAATCCTAACATTATTAGACGGTGTATTATATTCTTCTAGTTTTTTCCCCGTATGGAATATAATAATATACTGACGATGGAGGACCGCTGAAAAGGATGGACGACGACGATGAGCACCAAGTATACATTCTTTTGAATGTGCTTTCACTGGATCTCTCTCAGAGATCATCTCTGTACACACAGGTATGTATGGCCGCTTTGGGCAACTCTCTATGAATGAACTATGAAGAATTTATGAAGGATCCGTCGATAAGAGTTGTTGATGCCATTCTTGCTATAGCTTCATCTTATATATAGAAAATTAAAATACACACTTGGATCGGTACATTTAAGATTTACGTGTATGTATACATTGTATGTACTTTGGTGTGTACTGATATGCACGTAAGTTTGTTGATGAGTTGAATTGATGGACTCGAGATTCGACAAAAAAAAAGAGTAAAGACTGATTCCGAGTTCTGAGCTCTGACACTGAAATCCAGATACAGAGATGAGATATGGAACGATGTAGACATAGACAGGATTGACAAGAAGCGTGTTTTTTCAAAGGACGGACAGAGAGAAAGAGAGAAAGAGAGAGAGAGAGAGAGAGAGAGAGAGAGAGAGAGAGAGAGAGAGTAAGAAACGTCGTTGGATTTGGATCTCTTCACGTAAATAACAAATGGTCGATTGTCTGTCTGTGTGCTGTTAATTAATGTAATTAATGATGTGGATAATAAATGGAAGGATAATATTAGATGACCATGCAATGGGCTGCTATTGCTATTGAGCTCTTTCTCATTCAGCATGAGTATTCAACACAATGTTGATTGTTGATAGTCGATATGCTAAATCTGAACAATGGGTGCATTGTACGGGTAAATTGTAACTTGTATGCGGAACATATGTGTGTGTTTGTGTGTGTGTGTGCGTGTATTTTATGAATTTTATCTTTGCTTCTTTTAAATGGAGTTCTCGTGTTGATTGCTCTTATTTGGAGATTGCAATTGTTGATGGAGTGAATTATAATTGTTATAATTGTGCAGCCACTATCTGATGGCCATCCACAATTCATCATTTAACTTAGAACATTTTCGAAAAAAATGGTGTTTAACTGTTATACAAGCACTGCATCCTACAGATATATAAAGAGCTTCTTTCCACACATTATCGAACGAGTACTCAATTCACACATGATGCTTGTAGTTTTTTAGTCTTTAATTGATTTTCCATGTCATTCCATTATTTGATTTTTGTTTGTTTAACTTTTAGGAAGAATAAGAAGAATTCAAAGAAATCCTTTGACATGCGTTTTCCCTCAAAAATCTTCATATCATATCTTCTTGTGGGTTTCTTCGCTTATCATTTTATCCTTTATCCTTCTATAATTATTGAAAGGAAAAAGAAAAAGTATACAGATAGAAAATTTTAGTTTTACAGTACACTCATTTTGCTGTGGCTTGGACTTTAATGTTGGCCGTTAGTATTTAGCATGCAAAAAAAGTCATAATGTGCAGTTGATGGGAGACGACAACGAATGTGAAGGAAATACATAAAATTGGTTGTATTTCATGGCATATTTATGTATGTATGTAGCTTAAGTGTATGTGTATGGGTGTAGGCAATGAAATGCCAAGTTTTGTCATCGTTTTTTGCTGGGGGTCGTTCGTTCTTCATTTCATTCTTTCGTTTCTTCTCTCTCTCTCTCTCTCTCTATCTTTCTGTCTTTCTTATTTCCTTCAAACTGGAAACTTCAAATTAGGCAAGTTTATAAGTTGATCACACAGGTCATTCAATCGTAACTCGTTAGATTTATGATTTGCTCACGGCTACCGCATACACTTTTTTAAACCCTAACGAATAACTATATATATACAGATAATAACAAGCACCGACCATCTTTTCTCCTTTTGTTCAATTCATCAAATCACAAGTACACGCACAAACACAGACACACGAGTTTGAATGCATTCTCAAATATCAAATATCAAATATCGCATTTTTTCAATACTTGAATGCAGAGCTTTTTTTTTAACGTTCATAATCTGCAGTTTGTGAGAGAGTACAATTAAAAACTTTCAAATATACATGTATATACGTATATATTATAAGTAGGTAGATATTTCCTTTTTCTTTTCAAAATGAGCTTTACAAATTTTCTGATTCGTTCTACGATCTACATTCAACTTATACGATTTGTCCTTTTTACTATGTGGCTTCCAATTTGTACACACGAGCGAGAGGATTCATACGATATAGTATCATAAAATAATTTGGTAGATTTTTTTCTTTTACATTCGTCATTATTGGAATGAGGATGGACATGGACAGGGGCAGCGGTGGTAACAAGGCGGCAAGTGATTTGGAAATATAATAACTACATATGGGGCTTAATATGAAAAGTCTTCTCGTTTGATCATATATACTGACCGTCGTGTGAGTAAAGTACAGATATAATCAAAAAATTATGTTCTAGTTCATTTACTGTAATAAACTACCCATGAGAGTGAAAAAAAGTTTATTCGTCTGCATGTGTATATGATTATGATTTGATATGAAAATTGAGTGTACTGTGGACTGTGGACATGAGTAAGAGAGAAAGAGTTGGTATGTATCGTATAGGTAGCGAAAAGACGGGGAGGAAGAATAAATCAAAAGCAACTGACTTGAATGACTTGTATTATTAGTAAAAGTCAAGTCATAGTGTTCTCATGTGTTATTATCGATTTGATTGAAGGATGCGGATCGTGGATCAACCTCCGTTTGCATCTTGTTGTTTCCCCCCTTCTTCTCTTACATACGATATTCCTTTCTAATGTTTCTTTTCCCTTTGGGCTCGAAAGCTCATCATCATCATCATCATCGTCCTCTTCTTCGTCTTCTTCTTCTGCATCTTGACTGATTGTAAAAGATGTTTGCTTTTTGAGTGTGTACATGTGATCATTTGCTACTACTTAAATGTATTAGCCATGTACAATCATAATAAATAATAATTTATTACAAATTTACTTATACAACCTATACACCATGGTTTATTACAGTCTAACTATCTGTATCTACTGTGAGTCTACATTCTACATACAAATACTTTACACATTTCTGAATATGCAAGTGGAACTTCCACTGTGGAAGTATAACACACATGACACATGTATCTCTGTAGTTCTATAGTTCTGTACGCTCTCGAATCATTTCAAATAAATTTCAAGCGGAAGCAAATGAGCTGGATCATGACGTTGATCTTTTATATGATCTACAATTATAATGCCTTCTGCCGTCCACGATTCGTTTCACTTGAATCTTCTTGAATTTCACTGTGTGGTGGACGGTTGACTGTAGAGATTTTCTTTTTGATTGGAGGACTGTTGACTGTTGACTTGAAGACGAAGAAAAAAGTTTGAGCGGATTTTTACGTAGGTTGGTAGTTGCGATGAAATATACGATGTATCTGTATGTATAGTATACGTATCTCTCAGTCTCTGATTGTGAGTGGAGGATGTCCGAGTTTCAAATAAAGTCTGGTAGATTTATTTGTCTTCGAGCGTAAAGCAAAAGAAGGAGAAGAAGAAGAAAAAGAAGAAAAGGCGAGATGGAAGAATAAAAAGTCAGAGTCAAAGGGCGATGTGGGAGGATCGGGGTTTCTTAGGATGGCACACGAAACCCATATGCCGGTGCCATTTATTATTATTTTACTCCTCTCTGCAGCTTCTGACTAACGCTCATCAACGATCCATATCCATATTTTGTTCTTCCTCCATTCTCTGTCTCTGTAGTTTGTATACGTTAACATTTTTGCTCAAGCTCAAACTCACAAGAATCTGATGTCTGATAGACATCATTCTAAAGTCGTTTCCATGTGTATTGTCGACCTGTAGAATTACGAATTACAAATTCAATAATACGATTTACTTGTGTCAGTTGTTTTGTATCTCGTTTTGTAGATGTGGTTGAATGCATGTGGTAGTTAGTAGTTAGTAGTTAGTTGGTCGTCGACAGTCACAGCCTTGCAATGCAATTTGAACTTGAGCTCTGTATATGATTTGAACAGAATATGGTGAAGATATGGATGGACATGAAGATAGAGTTTCAAGATTAGGGGTACGAGTAATAAAGTAAGAGAGAGAGAGAGAGAGAGAATTGAAGATGAGGCTCAACTTCTGGCAGTCGATTACAATTGACAATGGGATAATACAAAGACATGGAAATGGGCAATGAGTGTGAGTTGTGAGTTTTGAGTAGGTAGAGACGAGATATAAATGTGAATCTGAGCAATATGTAGCAATATCAACTGTATCTGTATTGGATTGGATTGGATTGTATTCGAGCAATAAGTATCTACATAGATTGCAGTTTTCTCGCTGGGGTGAGTCTTGTGATGCTACAAATAAGAACGATACCAAATGTTTATTTAAAAGCTCTGTAATTCACGATTGTATCATATGTACGATATCAAGCATGTGTATATAGTATATGTATGCACATTCACTTGATATTATATTATACTATATGGAAATGAAATAGAGACGAAGGAGCACGTATAAGAATATGCGAATGAGGTTGATGATGGTAATGACGATAATAATGGAGAATTCAGAATTGCAAACTCACATATGTACAAGTTGTATATATTTATGTACGTGTGTGTGTGTGTGTTTGTGAGTGAGTGTGTGCAAAGTTTCGAGGGGAACATTATTAACTATTAACTATTAAGTGACTCTCATGGAGGAGTATATGTTGTACATATTTATTGTACATGTATTTCCTTGGATATTATTTAGTGGTTCGTATAGGTTCCTAAGTTCATCGACTTTTATACTGGCTATTCAAAATTCCCCATACTCAAGAGACTCAAGACTCAAGACTCGAGGAGACCCATAGACATAGAACATAGACACATAATATGGACAGCTCACAAAAAGACCAAGACCCAACACACATCATTACACATATAAACTCGCAATGCTACGTCATGTAAAAAAAACACAACCCCTCAGTCCGAGTCTGAGTTTATTTCATACTGTTCGGATGGTTGATGCTTCACTAGTGTGACTAGACGAATTCCCAGTTAGCCAAACAATCTCGACGACTTATTTTATTCATTAGTTATTACTAATAACTTATTAGTATTATATGGTGAAAGTTGGTGACTTTTTCCAAGTATTTCCTGTCACCATGAAAATTTGAGGGGAAAAGGCCTAGCCAATTTTGCTTTGAGTTGTACATACTGACCGTATGACTGACCGTATATAGCGGATAGGGGATAGCGAGTACAATGTCTTATTTGATTTTTCCACCTAAATCCTGGTAATTAAAGAAAAATGGCTATTGACTTGGGAACTTGGGAAGGAAGAGGGAATACATAATAAGAACATACTTTTTTTTTGCATATTGCCATAAAAGAGAATTTGGAGTATGTATTCTCCTGTTAATTGTTCATTTTACTTCACTTTACGTGTATTTTGTATTTTGTACACATAATATTTATAGTGAAGACAGAATTGGCTAGTGCGTGCAGGACTTTGTGATTTTTATGTGTATGTGAAAAGTTGTTGGGGTTTTTGGGCAACGTATGTACAGATATATTTTGTAGAGTGACGTCCTTAATGATGTTTTTCTCCGGATTATAAATGTACAAGACATTGATTACATACATGAGACTACGGTCGTCATCGTCGTCGTCAACAGAAGAAGAAGAAGAAGGGATGTAAAATTTGAGTGTGGAAAATGTAAAATGTGAGCGTGGGCTTTTTGGGTTTTCTCGGCACATGTACCATATGTATCTGTATGTGTTGCCTATGTATTCATATTCATGTATGTATGTAATAATTTGGATTTAACTTTTGAGTTGGTTGTAACTTGTAACACACATCTATTCATCGTTCATTGTTTGTGAGTTTGTCTGATGAGACTGACATTGAATTGTATCATCACATCAAATGTCTATCAGCATAATAGAACGTAGATCTTGTTCTTGTTGTATTTACTCCAACAGAACAGATTTCCCTCTGTATGTACACTCACGGTAAGTGTACATGTATGTATATGTATAGTTATATACGCGATACAAGTCTACATGAATATAAATATAAAGTTCAAGTGTGTACGAGTGTATTAGAGTTTTTCATGTCCATCCGTCTTTTCATTTTTCGCCCGTTGGGCTTCCATGTTCTTGTAATTTTTGTACTGTACAACTTTGCCGATTTGTGTGTGTGTGTGTGTGCGTGTAATTTCATTTTGTACAGGGAATCTGAATCTGAATCTGATTCTCTGAATCTGAAGAAACATTAAAGGATCTTTGGACGAGAAAAAATAGATAGACAACAGACAACAGACATGGACGATGTTCATACACAGATGAGAGTACAATGCCGAAGTCGAATAATGAATAACTCTCAAATACAAAACAATAACAACTCCATAGAGAATATATGCAGAGAAAAAAGTTGTCAAACATGTTGCATATTATTTTTCCGACTAATGCGCAGAATATTGCTTAATGTGGCTTCTGGCCACGAAATGATTGCCAAATGTTCATTATTCCAAGTAACTTCAAACTCCAATTCGAATTTGACATTAGACCACGATAAACCCAACTTCATTTTTATACCCACAAATCAAATATGTATTGTTATTATTTTTACATTTTTATTTTCTCAAAATTTCAAGTTTCGTTCCTCTATTAGGTAATTTTTCTACAAGAAAATCCTATTTTCCTTTCTCTTCCTTTGGCATTCTCACCTAAAGAATCAATTCTTGAATTCCATGTATTATTATTATGTACTCGTAGTTACAATGATTAATGCTTAAGAATTTTTACATATTGTTTTAAATTACACCTTGGCTTTTAATGTATTTCATTTTTGAGTAAGTCTTAGCCAGACGGAAGGGAAAAGGAAATGCAGTGCAGAATTTATAACTATCGTATACCTATTTCACGTGAGAATTTCTATTGTTCAGGCAATTTAAACTTTTGCTCCGCTTCCGGAATTACACAGATTTCAATGTATTACACATACAGCACACAATTTGAACTCAAAGTAGTAGTTGTATAGATGATACCCTCAGTTCTCAGTTGTTTACACACACACGCTGTATGTAATCTGTAATCAGTAATCACATTAAGGGAAAACATGTGCTTTGTTTTCCAGTTTATTTTCCATTGTGTTACCGATCGAGGAGGAGTAAAAACCAGATTTTCAACTTGTGCATACAGAGGATGCTTAGGATTCACCAGCTGATAACTGATAACTCTCCACTGCACCATACAATATCTGTAGTGAGTGTTGTAAATCTTAAATAGGTAAATAAATAGTCAATATGTGGATAAAAAGATAGAAAAATGTTAAATCAAAATCGTTGTTGGAAAATAATTAAATGATTAAGAGATGTGTTTCACCCATTTACAAAGTTGCTGCGTGTCCACTGGACACAGTTACATATACATTTAATCACAGTCACATAAATAATTCTAAATTCTAATGGTTTTAGTGAATTTAGCGTTTACTCTCTCTCTCGCTTTTTGCAATACATTGTACGCATTTAGTTTTATGATGACTATACAAAACTACAAGGAAAATTACTACCCTAATTGTCATAATATAATGCATGAAAACATGTAAACAACAATTTTTTCGTCCAGTTTCAATCAAGCCGACGTTCCAAATATGATTATAAAACCTCGTCCTATCATAAAACATTATAAGAATGTTCTCATTTCTTTTGTACACAAATTCTTCAACACATGTTGTCATGTATACACACTTCTCTTTTCTCTTCTTCATCATCTTCTTCTTCTTCTTTTTGGCTACACTCTTTTTTGTGCAAAAAAATGAGGGTTTGCATAATCGTAATACATACTGATTTACCAGGTAAATATGTACGTTAAGTGGGCATTGTAAATTACGTACTTGAACCCTTTTCCTACATAATAAAACGTGAAAATTAGAGTGGTTTCACAGGTTTCATCTGGTATGTGCATTATTATTATTATTGAATTGAAAAATGGTTGTGAAAAACGAAAGGTCTGGATGATATAGAAACTGTCCAATGGTTAAATAATACCATGGAAAGGTATTCGTGGCATTCGGTGGGAAATCCCCTGAGGTTCTCCATGACGACGGTGAGTCTCTCTCTTCTTTTTCTTTCTTCATTTACCTCTCTGTCCAGATTCTCTCCTTCGTCTTCACTTTTGCCCAACAACAATACATGCATTTGCCGTAAGTACGCCGGTTCACTGTTTTGTTTTGTCTCTCTTTCTCTCTTTTTCATGGATTGTAATGGAACTTGGGAATCTCCAATCTTCAGTACTGCACCTCATTTCATTTTATCCTCATCCTCGTGTGTGCATGTTCATCTGCTGATAGTTTAACTAATATAAAGTCCACATGTGGAAAAAAGAGTATAGAGCGCATCGATCGAGTAAAACATAACAAACTGTATTTGGTGTTATTAGATGTATTAAATGTTACGAGAGCGTAAAGGAGAGGAAAAATGAAAGAAGCACAGAGAGAGTGACTGGTGAAATTATTCAAAAGATCTCCTGCTTGGCCGCACCCTACAATCCTACAACTTCCCAACACATAACTCTACACTCAGACACATATGTACAAATACTAAATACTGAATCCAACTTGATCACATTTTTATTTCCCTTTTTTACATGTACCAAAAGACTCGCTCTCTTTCTCTCTTTCTCTCTCTATGTCTCACATTCTAATCGGAAAGTTTCCTTATCACTCAAAAAATGTATATCGCCTAAGAATATTCATAATTTATATTTAAAAAAAAAAGACGTGCGTCTATTTGTCTATACTACGATATGTGTACATGGCCACATTAAAATAGCATGAGTATATAAATAAATGTAGTCACTGATTATCTTTATCGTTCCTTTCTTGGCTTCCCTTCCATTTCAATTTTCAATTAAAAAAAGCTCAGCATACTTATGTCATCTGGAATAAGCTGACTAATAAATTGTATGTATTTAATAATACACAAGTCAAATGCTAACCATCGTTTGAACACGAATTACATTATAATATATTATTAAATTATTACTTTCAAGTATATATACTTTATATTCGTATTTTACATCATATTACGAGGTTCTGCGTAAAAAAGATTCCATAGATTCTCTTCTCTCTCTCTCTCATTCCAATCTCGAATGATGCCTTATGAGAAATTGAAATTATCAAGAATTTTTTTTTATAGATTTTTCTGAATAATTTATTGGATATTTTCATGATTTTCTCAGCTGTGCACTCGCTGCAGACTGTAGACTTGTTCAAGAGGTTCTTCTCTTTTCATTTTCCTTCTCTTTGTATAGTCTGTTCCCGTTGGTACCCACTGCCTACCTACACAACACATATACAGAATGAAGAAAGTCCACACAGAGTTTTTAGTTCCCAGGTGTTTGGCCTTTCAGCTGATATTTTTACATTAGAAGAGAAAAGCATCTTTGATGAAGTTTTTTTTTTTGTATTTACAAGTGTACAAATATACAAAATCTCTACACAAAGGTATTTCAGAATTTGAGTATTTCTCTGATCTTGGGAGCTTTTGGGTTCAATTTAGGATGAGAGTCTCTACGTTGATTAGATTCATGTCTTTCATGATTTTTTGATGGTTCAAACCCTAATCCCATCAAGTTTTGTATTGCCTATTATATGTATATCAAAGTAAACACAACATTGTTATTGGATAGTTCCAATATCAGTATGTAATAGTCGTTGTTTCTTGTGTATTCTTGGGATACTCTCTCGACGATGTCATGTGGTTAGTTAGTTAAGCATAATTCTAATCTTAGAATTACCGTTTTGAAAACGTCTTTCGTGGAAGAAAGTTCTATATGTTTTGTTTTCCTGGAACAAAGTGGTGGATGTGGATGATATGCTGATTCAGGTTTTTCTGGAGACTCCTCTTGAGGAGTCTCTATTACATGAGATTTTGTATCGTAAACAATAAAAGAAGAAAAATGTTGTCATGTATAGGTTGTAATGACAATATAATGGGATATGAGACTTGATTTTGATGACCGTGTCGTCACCCATTATCATCCTCACTGTGTCTGTGTGCGTGTTCATGTGTCAAGCTACGGCAAACGACACGGGATTTTATGAGTCGTTCGTGTTCAAAACGGACAAACAATGTTCTCTTCTGTACAGTCATAATTTTCTTATTGTTAGTAGGAAATATAAACGAGGAATATCTACAAAGCTACAAATATGTTTACATTTACTTTTTGACTCTCTCTCTTGTCCTCTTTCTCCCGTCTACTGTCTACGCAAGCGTCTGCACTTTATTTACTGTCACAGTCTTCATTCTCTCTACTTGAACCGCTGAAATCGTAAAAGTTGCTCTTTCAAGTTTTAAACTATACCTGTACATATTTTAATGTATCTTGAAACTGTGTACACTGTACACTGTACGTGTACATACTTGTATGTGTGTTACTGTGTGTACAATGTGTACATATAAGGGGCATACAGGATTTAAAGGATGGAATAGGAAATCCTTTGCGTAGGACTTGGACTAGGACTGCATGGGAGTACCAGTACACACACAAAAAACAGTATATATTATTATTATATAATATTTTTTGTGTCGTGCTCCATAACAAACACATGAGCGTAACAAAACATGTGAGAAGTATGTACAATATTATAACATATAAACCATCCATACGATTATAAGTAAAGTAATAATGCACCAAGTTGAACTGTGAGTGGTTACATATGTACTGGTCTCCTGTGATAAAATATGTACTAAGGAAAATATTTCATGTATATTCCCTATAGGAATGTCTATAAGATATAATAGTATTAAAGTGAAGAGAGGTAGGTATAAGCAATAAGTACACAGTTACACAGTCACAGTACACACGAGGAAAAGAAAAGACTGTGAGTGAGAGCTCTCCAAGACAAAAGTGAAGAAGGGAAAAGGAAAAAAACTTCTTATTTGAAGCTGATCACGATCAGTTGCCTACACGCACTTGTTCTACTCACACATACACGGGCACATGTGTATGATTTTTCCATTGGTGTTCATCTGGAAATTTTAATTTTGTCTCTTTTGTCAAAATATTTCGGATTTCGGATTCTTTTTTTGAGTGAGCGTACATTGTGTTGATAGTGGAGTGGCGAATATGCTCGCAATTTCAGTCGATATAAATTATTATTGTTGTTATTTTTCCACAATTGAGTTCCATCAAGATTTGTAAACAGAATAACGGATAAAAATGGTGAGTGTTTTTCTTATTCCTTATAAATTGAGGTGTATTTATTAGAAGGACGTAAAATAAAATAAAAAAATGAAGGGAAAGAAATCGGGGTAATGAAAGAGCAAGGATAAGCGCCGCGAACGTGATTATTTTCTAAATTGTGAACGAAAAAATTCCAAATAATTTTGCAATCTTTTTTTTTATTTAATTTTGTACATAATTGTTCAATAATTCATTGTTCCTTATTGTGAATTCCATTTCAGTTTTTACTGCTAAACTTAGTGCATCAATAGTATTGACGCTGTATCACTTTATTATACAATCCACATCAAGTAAATACGTAAGTACATTTTCAAAATCATCAGAAGATTGTTTGTATAACCATGCATATACTTTTCGAATTGAAAATTTCGTCTTGATACTTACTTTTGCGTGCTAAATGTGTTGTTAAATTAAATTAGAGTATATATAACAAAATCAACACAGATTTAGAAAGATCCCTTCTTTTTCGCCGGCTGCTCCTACAAGGTCAGGACACTAACAGTTTTTTTGTCGTAGAGGTAAAGGCCCTTTACTAAAGGGACTGGGATTGTAATTAATTATCCATGACAACAAGCAAATTTAAATTGTAGTATCCATTACACTAGGGGAAAACCTTTTGATTGTCTTAAGGTGTCGTGAAGTCGTAGTCGTGTAATTGTAGAATTTACCGTGGTAATTTTGTGTAACTTGTTACAATTTGCTGTGTACATGAAGGTACTCCCGATGAAAAGTTACGACAGGGCTTCATTAAATATCAAGTTTTAATATAATTTAAATTTTTTGAGCCAGTAGAGGTTCCACAATTCGAAGAAATATTGCACGGTTTTGATTAAAAATTGGAATTTTGGGGTTTTCGACAACGGGAAAATTAGGAGGGCGTTAAAACTTATATTGTATTTTAATGGCGGTTAAACATTAAATGCAAAAATTTTTTCCCCTAGTAAGTATAATATAATATTCATTGTGTCAACGTGTCAAGTGCTTTTGTGAGATTATGTGACGGCGTTTCACTCACAAGTCGTAAATAATTTTCCTCCTTGATATGTCTTGCATGGAATCAATGGAATGTATTTAAAATTATTATTATTCATCTAAGACTTTTTTGTTTACAAAAATTCATCCATTGAAATATTACGTAGGGAATTGTGAGTATCGCTCATTACAATTTGAAATTGTTCGTAAAGTACTTAAAAGTAAATGTTTCGTTTCTTATATGTGTGATTGTCAGAGAAAACCAGTCGGTGTATTATATTCTTCTAGTTTTTTCCCCGTATGGAATATATACTGACGACGGAGGACCGCTGAAAAGGGTCGACGACGATGAGCACCGAGTGCATTCTTTTGAATGTGCTTTCACTGGATCTCTTAGAGATCATCTCTGTATAAGCTTCAGACGGACCATCAGAGGCCGTATTAGAATCATAGTTAATGAGGTGCGAATCAAAATTTGGTGTTACCGAAAATTTATCACTCATTTACTTACACGTGAAAGTTAATTTTTTCAATTAATTATTTTGATGTCATACATAACGACTCTTATTTATCCAAAGTCAGAATAGTACATGTCAAGGACATGTAGGTCTTTAATTCCGGTAAAGGTTCTTTTTTCAATTTTGCATCTGGATATTGAACAACAGAACCTCCTTGTCAACTTTTTCCGCCGGCTCAACTCTCTAAAAAAATTACTGTGGCCGTGAGAGATTTTTTTAATTGCTTTGCATTTTTCGGTCCCGGGACAAAATCTGAGGAGCTAAAAATCTGAAAAAATTCAGAGAGAGAGAAATAGCTGCTCGTTAAAGTTTCTTTTGACAGTTTATGAAAATGATTGTAAACTTGACCTGGGCAGCGTGACTTTTTTTTGTCATGTTGTCCTAGTCAAGTCTACAATTATTTTTATAAACTGCCAAATATAACTTACAAATGTACATCACAAGTACACGCACAAACACAGACACGAGTTTGAATGCATTTTCAAAGATCAAATATCGCATTTTTTCAATGCCTGAATGCAGAGCTTTTTTTTCGTTCATAATCTGCAGTTTGTGAGAGTACAATTAAAAACTTTCAAATATACATGTACAAGGAAAAAAGCCCGTCGACCAAGAAATAGTGGTTTACTCTTTATCTATGTAACAAATTTCATTTCTCCTTCCCTGCTCTCCTACTACTACTTAAACGTTTTGACCTGACCCCGTGTGCTGTAGTAATTTAAATGCGGAAAAAATGCAATACAAATAGTTTCCAAACGCAAGTACAATTTCAGAACCTCCAAGTCATAGGTTACCCGCAAAATGGGCTTCCTCTCTGGTTTCCCTCGACCCGGAACCTTCTAGCCAACTGTTTTTCTACGCTCATTACATTTCCTTTAAAAAAGGTTTGTCAATATCCCAAAATTTGACCCCTCCCATCTTAACTGTATGTATAAGTACTACTCCACTTTGCTTTCAACTTCTTGATGTCCATCACCCTTTAATTACTTTGAATTACCACGTGTGCCCATCATTCTCCAAAACTGTCCCAACCTTTGTACCCCTTATTTCTTTGACACGTTTCTTTTGCCCATCTTACCTATTAGTTCAGTGCATCTACAGATAGTGCATTTGAACAACTGATGTATATAATCGTAGGCAAAGATATTACGTATGACATATGATATGATTCGTATGACAATTTCTCAACTAAATCGAATACAGGTCAGAACGTTGTGGTTCACTCTTCCAGCCTCACTTTCCTTTAAAAAAACTTTGCCCACATCCTAAAATTTGACTTCTATTCCCCTCACTCGCTTTTCACCTCATCCCCTGTACCCGTCCCTCCATTTTGACTTTGAACCCAAACACATTCTTGTTAACTGCCCACCCCGTTAGTTTGTTTCCCTCTTTTCTTGGTAGGACCGTTGATTCACCCGCTAATCCTATTTCTACGCTTTTTAGCCCCCCCCACCGTCAACTTAGTTTCCCCCCGCTTTATCAAAGTTAATTGATTCCCGTTAATTTATTGATTGGTTCCGTATTGCTAAATTCAAATTCCCAATTTTAATTGGTTTTCCCTCATTGATGGAGTTTCACGCGTTAACTGATTCCCCCTTAAACTGGTTTCTCCGTTTACTCTTTTATCCCGTTTCTCTCTTTTAATTGGACTTCGTCCCGTTAAATGGCTTCTCCCCCGTAAAATCAGTTCCCTCCCCATTAATTGTTTTCTCATCGTCAATTGAGTTTTGCCCGTTAATTTTAATTTCAGTGCGCGAAATATGTATTTCGGTCAATTTTTGAGCGCGTATAGCGCCGGAAAAAATCTCAGACATACAAATTCCGTGTGTAGAAAAAAAACAGGAGTGCTGCGTAATTTGTTTTGAATGACTTTCCAAAAAAATCTCATTTTGTCTAGTGTAAAAAAGCAATACATTGGAGGCATATATTGCTTATATTGACATTGCTCAAAATTCCAAATATCGTCAATATTTCCATCAATATCACTATGCAATTGATTGCAAAGTTGTGTGCAAAGTTTCGAGGGGAACATTATTAACTATGAAGTGACTCTCATGGTCTAAAATATGCACATGTGCATAATATGCATGGAGGAGTATGTACATACTTATTGTACATGTATTTCCTTGGATGTTATTTAGTGGTTCGTATAGGTTCCTAAGTTCATCGACTTTTAAGTTGTCCCTAATTTACATTCCATTTGTTTGTCACATTACAATCCCAGTCTATAGGAATTTTCCCTACAATTATGCAAAATTGCCCCATTCCTTGCGAAATCTGATTCCATGGTTAGTCCGAAGGTTTTTTTTAAAGTAAAGGGACTAAAGAGACGGAAATCCCTTGCTGTCACGGGTAATTACAATCCCAGTCTCTTTAGCTCGACGACGAAAAAACTGTTGGTATCCTTATCTGTAGGAGGGGCACGAAAAGGAGAGGGATAGGGAATTGAGATTTAGCACACATAAGTTTTGTAGTCTACAATTTGTAGATAGTATAATATGAATTTGGTAGTACATTTTGTAGGTTATGAAAAATTGAGATTTGCGAGGATCAAATGAGTTTGAACTTTGGAATATTTAGCAATTCAGCGTATTATAAATTAAGTATACTTACAAAACAAAATTTATTGCAACATGAATAAAGAAGAAATTCAAAAGATTTGAGTAAATTTTTCATGGTCACAATGTAATAATTTGACAAATAATAGGCAATTGTATGTGAAATATTATAAATGTACTACGTGATATTTCTGTTGCTCTATAAACTCTTAGTCAAATTGAATATGCTATAAAACTTATAAAAGACAAATTTCAAATGGTCAGCTTTAAATAAATGAATACATGTATATATTTTTTGTTTATATTGATCTGAGCAGTTTGCTGGTGAATGTCGTTATCAGAAGGACTAGCGACGTTGTGTCCATCCGCAATAATAATTATACATGCGATAGAACTCCAACACTACAAATAAAAAGTATTCATCATCAATGACTGCAAGGGAGCTGATGACTGACACGGTTTAGCTCTTGCTGATAAGAATTTCATTCAACTGCTTCCTACACTTGTACAACTATCAACTTGAAAAGTTTACTAAATCATCATAAATTTAAAAGGATCTTCCTCCAGTATAGAAGTAGTTTTATGCTCCTTTTGTTTTGGATATTTATCTGGCAGTTGTGAATACTCTGCGTCTTGTTACATTGTCTCAGTTGCGATCTATAAAGTGAAAATAAAGTTGAAGTTTAAGAAAAGACGAGAAGGAAATACGATTTAAAAAAACGAAAGAAATATTAACAACCTCTTCTTGGAAACAGAAAAAACAATTTCATCAAATTTAATAATATGGTATTATTACTTGGTGGTGTGAAAGTGGAAGAAGTTCCTCATGACTCGCGTAGTTTATATCACATGGCTCCGCATCTGAAGGATTCGGGGGCACAATTTGCTAGTATGAAATGTCAAGTCATCGGACCTATGGAACTGCTGTATGTCAGTCAGAGAGAATACGCTGTCTGTGCACCTCAAGATAGTAAGTCATATTTGTTTTTACATGAAAAATACTTGGTTTTGTATTCTGTGAACTAATATGATGGTACTTTTTTCCATATACTTATTATTATTGAAAATGTCAACTCATTGTATTGTTTGAAGTTATTTATGAAGTTATCATTACACTGTACATTGTAGACTATTGTCGGTTTTATATAGTCCTTTTTTAAAGTTTAATTTTACTCTAGAATTTCGAAGAAAACACGCATTTAGAAGTTATTCAGAATATCTCTTATTATGTATGCCCAAAAAATCAGATAATTTTCCAAAAAGGGGAAAATATAATTTGATGTTGGATGCATGACAAATTTAATTGAAGCTTTCTAGAAGGGTACCAAATTATCGCAATTTCTCAGGTGTTACAATGTATTTTGAAGGACATGATGGTTCTTGAATGTATAGACGTTTTCTTGATTTCTTTTAGTAATATCAGCCACAAACTACAATGAGAATAATACGAATAAATTGTTTTTAGAAAACAAGGTTTTTTTGGTACAAGTAACTGGAAACATGAAAATTTGTGCTAGAATATTAAATATTCATGAAGTTATTCGTTCTTTTTTCAGAAAACATAAGTATTCTTGGAACAGATGACTGCACCACGTGCATGGCAATTATTCTCCGAAATGGTGAGTATTTTTTATTGTTTGTTTCACCTTTGTTTAGATATTTTAATAGTTTTTCAGGATATACATCTATTACAAAATAGTGTGGATTAAAGGGCGGGCAAGAGGGTGCAATTCGCTTCAACCCTTGTTATTATAGATTTGTTAAAATTTTGATTTGGAAATGAGACCACGTTCTGAGAAAGAAATGAAAATTAATACTGTATGTTCATGGTTGTCTGTGTGTGTGAAAATTTAATTTGTAATGACAATTGTCAAATTACCAAACAAATAATACCGTGAGATTCTATTCCTTCATGCTTATTAGCAATGTGGGATTTAATGATGAGCATCTAGTATTATTAATGTTTTTATTATTTTATTTTCTAGCTTCAGGTGCCATTGCCGTGGGACATTTCGAGTCGGTCTGTGTGGATGGAATCGCAGCAATGCTCAACAGGTGAAAACCACTACATTTTAACAAATGATCAGTTATAATTCCCATATTTGTTAAAACCGTATTACGGAATTGTTACTTTGAAATGATAACTTATTATTTGATACAAGTTATAGCCTATAGGAAAAATGTAGGAAAATGCTTGTATATGTAAGTCAATTCAACCACACTAGTTTTAAGTGTTAAATTGTTTTCCCTGAACGGATGAGCATGTCCAATAATTTTACAAAGTGTAACGACTAGTTTATAGTCGTTCCAAAGTAGTCCGCAACATTATGGACAGTTAATACATTATTAAAATTAATTCTATCATGAAATACTAACTCTGGTTAATTTTTACAGACTCCAGAATATGAGCCTAGGGTATTTTGAACAAGGTAAAATTCATAGAAATTACTTTTGTTGAAACGTGAGATTTGTAACATTCAATTTATTTTGCTTTTCATTTTCTATATAGGGCCGATTCAAATGCACATTGTGGGTTCCTTTAGTGATTCTCGAGGCTACAGTGAAGAGCTTATATATTCAGTTCTACGTAAGTTGATTGATTACTACTTGTTGTAATTCCCATCTCAAGTTTTACAATTAGTATTGTATTTGCGGTTTTCTACTATTTTTATTTACGTCAATGGCAACTTAATTTTCTTCTCATATAGATTATACGCATAAACATCCAGTAGAGTTTGAATTGGTCTCGGCATGCGTTGGAGAGTTAAATACCGTTATTCGTGGTGAAACTCCCTGGCCTATCCTTTTTGGAGTTGGTAAGTTTTATTGATGGAAGAGATATTTCATATTTGTAGTAAGTTGATATTTGGTGCGACTTTTGTGGTTTCAATAAAATGTTTTTAATTCTGTCGTCACGTCAATTGTAGGCGTTAATGTTAAAACGGGCGAAATATTCCCTGCAACGTTTCCCGATAAAGGACCTGATATTCCCTTGAGGCATGCTAGGCTGTTTACTGGAGATCACTGTGTAAGTATTTTGGCAATCTTTACCTAATTTACTATCTATCTACGCAATAAAATTTCTTGCGTAAAGACGTTATGCTGACGTTAGATTTTCTTTAAATGTATTATTACAGCTAATGGAGATCTATGACTACTCTTCTGGGCTACTGAGGGTTGGTCCGTTTCATTATGAACCTCTGCGCTGTGCCAACATTATGCTTCAAGAATCCGACGATTTTATCCTGAATCATTTGACCTCTGCTCCTGAGGTGGAACCTCCACACGTAGTGAATGAAGTGAGTCAATGTGCATTATTTAAAAGTATTATTTTTTCGTATTCTAACATTTTGATTCTTCAGTTGGATTTTTTTAATGAGTTTTTTTTAATTTACAGATAAAGAGTACACTCAAGCACATTCAAGATCATCCGTTTCCTGAAATAACCATATTTCCAGAAAATAGACCTAGATACTATCGAAAAGAACATGGTGGGTTATGGGCTTTTGTGAATGTACGACTACATGATACGTTTAGATTTGAACAACCGTAACTAAGTCATTTTAAAAGTGTGAACACATATTTTATGGTTACTCAAAGCAAAAGAAAATCCTCAAGATTATTACGTTTATTTTCATAATATCTCAAAACAGAAGACGAAAATATTGTAAGTAATCAGAAAAGTGAAAATCCTGAACGCAAACAAACTATTACTGTAAATTTATTATTGTTAACGAAAACTTTTTTGGCGCAATAGATATATTATATATATATAATAGTAAACTTTATAGAAATTATGGGTAATAAGTCAACAGAAATGCATAATATGATGAAGATAAGTTATGAACATATATACCTACTGCAAAGTATAACGTGATTATAGAATAATAAAGAGAAAATAAAAGTAAGGTTAGTTTAATTAGTTTAATGAGTATAATTTTCGTATGGAAACAGAATTTTGAAAGTTTTTATAACACGTTTATACATTGTTATTGTTATTATTGTATGACAGGTGAATCAATTCGAGTTTAATATATCCGGTGGATACTATCGACCTACTATTGTGAGTGTTCGTTCATTATGTTAATCCTATATAATTTATTATATAGGTGATAACAATTTATTTTGCAACTTTTTTTGCCCAAACGTTTTAAAAGAGCGTTCATTTATTCTAGTTTTGTTTTTTACATCTAATCGTAAAAATGACGTTGTGTATTTACAAGCAATTAATAACTTATTCAAGAGTCACGTCAATATCTAATAAAAAAATCACATCAAAATGAATTCTTGAAAAAAATGATATTTGACAGTATAATGGATTTTGGTTTCACGGTGATTTCTAGATACATAACAATTTTTTATACATACTTAAAAAAGATTAATTATTGTAATGATTTCTTCTTGAATTAAGGAAAATGGGCAATATATTTGTTTTGTGCTTAGCAAATAAAAAGTTTTCAAAATGATGTGCAGTCAAAAATTGTTTTATGTTTAAGTTATCCTGTTCAAGTGTAAAAATTAACCTTTTTTATTTCCTCGAATACACTGATACTTAATATCATTTAATATGTAATACACTTGTTTTATGGTTTCGAGTAAATTCATGATTATAAATTATCTGATATGTATCATGATACACCTTGATTAGAAAATTGAAAAATTGTAATTCTTAAAATGGTTTGTTTTCTATAAAATTGTTAAAAAGAGCAGTGCCATAATAATGTAATAATACTAATAATAGAGAAAAAAGAGTACGTATCAAGAAGAGTATAAATTATAATATTCATTAAATACATAAATAATAAATGTTTTCCTTCAATTTGTGATACGACATAGGCATACATATAGTAATACTATAATAGTATAATTGTGAAGATATTTTGCAAAGCTTAAATTTATTATTATTAATAAATATTAGTTATAATAATTATTATAATTATAAGAAAGTATAAGGAAATGTTTTGAAAATTTTCCTATTTCGAACTGAAAAAAATATTGAATAAACCAAAATACTAACAATAAGATAAATGAATCAGCATAATGCGAAGCTCAATATACTTACTTTGAATACTGATATAAGGGCCACATACGGGCCACAAAGTAGTATGTGGCCCGTTTATCTATCCACAACTTCATATATATCAAAAGACAGGCAGGCTTAAGTTAAAAAATCGTGAGGATATCCTGCTGTACGAAGAATACTTCTAATTTCGACGAAAAAATAATGTGGACCAGTATTAAGATGTGCGTTTATCATATCAGTATCGAATCCTGGGTCAGCACTACTAGAATAATTTTGAAAACTTTCAATTACCTTAGAAATTTGGACCTTTTCTATCAACTTGTACAAGCCTTCTTTTTGCTTTTCTTTTATCTTTTGAAGAAAGTCTTTGTATTTTGTTTCATAGATTGTACTCTCTCCGTGTGTGGACTCAACTCTTCCAAATCGCAACTGTGTGGATAAGAGTCGTGTGTGAATATTATAATAGCATCTAAGAGGAAGATGGACCTTCTCATAGGAGCTATCGTTAACTAGAGCCGTCAATATAATGTAGTTCAAGAAAAATTTCTCAATGTCCGTATTGGATTGTCTTGGATAATAATTCTTGGGTTTCTTCACCGTACTTATTGTCACTGTACTTTTACTCTTTTCAAAAGCCTCCAAAGACTTTTCTCGTATGTCCGTCAACTTATCATTCGAATTGACCAAATTATCCAGTATTGCTTTGAGATCAGGTCTCGCGCCTTCCAATTTTTCTTTGATTGATTGTAATTTTGAAATGGTGTTCGACCCAATATAAGCTGGTTCTTTATGAGAGGTATGTGGAGTAAATACTGGGATATTTAATGGTTCAGGATTTTCTGATATCATGGAAGTGAGTAGTTCACATGTTGACACGATTTCTTCATGTATTTCTTTTACGGCTGATTTACTTTTGGGTTGACTCCTTCGTATTTGAGGATTCTCCTACATATAGTTTTGAAATTACAAATACGTCATATTATTATTATATTATGTATAGTTAGCAATTTGCTAATAGCAAAGCATAAAGATATTCTTTTAAATGATCTACGGTATAAAAGGTTTAGTCTAAAACAAAAAAAAATCTATTAAGGGACTTACAACTTCTTTCCTGCTCGGAGGAACCTCTGGTACTAAAAATGTTTTTGGATCAGGAACTATGGATTTGCCCGTTTTTAAATATAATCTGATTCGGCTAAAGACGGGAGTAGTCCTGGACATTTTTGATATTTACCGTTCAACTTGAAAGAAAGTTTCAAGACCTGTAAGTATATATAATAAACAATTACTGATATTTACACTTAATTGAAATGTCTCCGTTATTCATTTGGGTGCAAAGTTTGTACTACACGAAACATTATATGTTCATAATGACCTCAAAGTACCTGTTGCGATGATATAATATAATATATATAATATATATTCTCTAAGGAACAGGACCTGTTCAACAGGTAGGTATCCAAAATACTTTAATCGACTTTAAAGTTTAAATATGAAATAACAGAATAAATAACACAAATATCGCGATATTTGCACGAATTCACGAAAAAAAACGCTGTAGACGCGAACCATCGAAAAAAAGATTACATAGAATTGAGTGGCCGACGATAATTAATTAATATTATTTTCAGTTTTCCGACTCCAGTGGAGTCACTCCACCAGATCAGATATCACACCGTTCCTGCATACGGATTTTATTAATGTAGAGAATTGTACATTTTCCATATAAAATAACTTATATACCTATAAACTTGAAAACTTTGATAAGAAAATTTTAAATTCTAATTTTATTCTCACTTGAAAGTTCTAAATTTAGGTACTTTATTATGATGCCGTTTTTTTATAGAAAAGTTTTAGTTGTTTTAAAAAGAAATTTCTCTTCAAGTCTCAATGTCGGTTCTTTTTCTTTTGACTTTTGAATGTCTCTCTCTCTCTCTTTCTTCCTCTTTCTCTTTCGCTCTCTGTCTGGCTCTTATTCTTTTTAGTAGTTCAGAGAGTGATTACCATTTGCGATGCAAACTACAGAGTAAAACAGTGAAGACGCATATTTAATATTAACATATGTGGGTAAAAAGTTCCTCATAATCCTCATCCTCATTCCTTCATTCAAAAAAAAGGAAGGCCTTCCACTTCCACCCAACAACTTTCACATCCAACGTTTCCCTCAAACTTGATGAGATAATGTCTTCCTCACTCTTTTTTCCATATACCATTCTCATATCCGTCCTCTTGAGATGCACATTTCTCGTTCTCTTTCTTTCTCTCTTTCTCTCTTTCTATCTTTCTCTCACCCTTTGTCATCGACTCAGAGTCAACAGTGAGGAGCGCATAGAACTTCTGTCTAAAATCCGCATATACCGAGTCTCCAAATTCTCTCGATTCATCCTCCTTTCTCTCACTATATATGCATGTATTTGAGAAACCTTCAAAATGTTATGGAACCGGAACAAATGTAAAGTTATGGTGAATTTGATGAAATACGCCATTTCCCTTCTATACTCCCATTCCCATATATATCAGTACATAAAATGGTAGTAGAATCTGTGTGTTTGTCCGTCCCCAGTTTATGTAATACTATGTATACGTAAGATACTTGGAGTTGAATGAGAATGAAAAGATGTAGAATGGAAGTTGTAATGTTAAAAAAGGAGAACAGTTACAGAGAGGCGGGTACACTTTACTCCAGCTGTATAAGTAAATATGGAACTTGAACAAATTCAAAAACCAAGAAACTCAAATCCCCTTATTCTCTTGTAGGATAAAAGAATTTTCTTTGTATATATAGACTCTTTCATTCTCAACTCTGCAACAAGCGAGGAGGAGTAGTAAAACGACGACGAATAACTCAAAGAAATAATTTTCCAGCTGATGAAATCGACTTCAAACTAACATAATTAAGATTACCTTAAATATGCTCCCAGTTCCCCCTTCCTATGTACATAGGTATCTGTAGGTGTACGTTGGAAAAAAAGTAAACAAAAAAGGTGAAAGAAGTTCCTCTCCATCCATTTTCCTCACTCGCTCGCTCGCTCACACGCAGAACACACACACTCACACCGGAAGAATAAAAAGACTCTCTCTCTCTTTCTCTCTCTCTCTTCTAACTAACTAACTAACTCAAACATTCCTATTCGAAAAACGGAAAATTTCAATTCTACTTTCCACTACACATTTAATGCCGCTGTAGTCAGTACATATCTTCATATAGATAGACACACTACTCATATAGCTTTTTCATCGGCAGCTGATTACATTATTTCACCTTCCTCCTTTCAACTCCCCTTTCCTACATCTCTTCTTCTGTATTCTGTATTTACAGAGTAAAATCCTCTGTAGCATTTACAAGCATGTGGTATTTTTACACATGTACACTACACGCGACTTGCCAGTACGTCACTTTGAGAGAGAGAGGGAGAGAGAGTATTCTGGCTTGTGATCAAGTGTCGTCTGTCGGTAGTCAACAGTGCGTACACTTTTATTTCGTCCTCATTTCACCAAAGAAAAAAAAACCTTGTTCATTATCTACAGAATGCGAGAAGTTAATTTAATGTAAGAAAAATTGCAGAAATGTGAACGTGAAATCACTCAACAGTATCAAATCGGCTTCAACTTCAAGTACATTCGAATCCATCGTACATTTCACAACCTCAATGAGGATGCATAAATAAATTCAGTTGTCCTTTTATATAATCCAGTAAATTTCTACATAGAATTTTTACCTTTTGAGCTTCCTATTTGCCTCACTCAAATGGCAAAAAAATACAATGAACGAAATGTCGAGAAACCCTGTCCATTTTAAAATGTCATAATATGTGCACAGAATACAGATGCACAGAGAAATAAAATCAAACAATTCAAGTTCTCACGCTGGCTCAACACAAAACAATGCTCTATTTTTTACATCGTCCCTTCAAGATCGTTTTTCTGACTGAATAGAAATATAGAGGAATAAGGAAAAAATAACACGGCATGGATACCACCAAAAAGATATCAAACGACATGACAAAAAAAAAATTCTTGAAACTTTTGAAGGAATGTGAACATTTTGTGTGGCGGTTGATATTTTATCGTTGACATTTTTTAGTATGATGGCAACAGAGAGGAGAAAGCTGCTGAAGAATAATGAGAATATTAAATGGTTGCGCCTTTGGATAACTATTTTTTCACGTACATTTATGACAGCCGACGGGCACTTGAGTGTACACAGTGTACCACACACATGTACATACACACTATGAGGAAGAGAGAAAAAAATGTGTGTGTATAGTGTGTGGAAGGCTGTTTTGATGGTGTCCGTTCAGGAATGGGTTGGGAGTGGAGTGAGTTCATGTCTGTGTGTGTGAATGTGGTGGGCACGAGAAGAGACGATATCATTTGCGATATGATAAGAGGGAAAAGTTGGAAATGTGATCCTCCCTTGGGAAAGTGTGAAGCTAGATAGATCCGGCTGTATACAATACAAGTGTGCATATATATGTATATATACGTACACAGAAGGAGAACATTCAGCATCCGAGAGAACAGAACAGCACAGCACGCAACCAAACCAAGCCAATATATTTGTCCACATATGCGACGACGACGAGGATGACGACAACGAAAGGAGAAGCGAGAGTGAGCAAGAGAAAGCTCGAGTTGGAAAAAGCGGCTGGAAAACATCAAAGAGAACCGGAGGAAGATCATCGCATCGCGTCTTCTTTTGCCGACAGAGCTCCCAAAGGGAATTTCATGTAAATATGAACATGTGTAACTTAAATACATACAAGTATGTACCAACGTATACACACAATCTATGGATATACATATGTACATACATGGACGCACTTCTGTACTCGACCGCCTTCTTTTTCTTCTATCTTGATATGAGTATCTTTGTGTCTGTCTACTCTCATCCATCGCATTTTGTCTTGTTCTAATGTAACAAGTCAACAGAAACGTTACATATATTTATTTACTCGGAGTACATGTAAAAGTGTACAAAAGCAAAACATACTTACGATTGTTGAAATTGTAGTGCACTTCACTTTCCCTCACACAATCTATTTACTGTTTACTCGACTTTTCTCTTTCTCTCTCTCCATCGTCTCGTCTCAACTTGGATTTCTCTTGGACTTTCTCTCTCTCTCTCTCTCTCTTTCCACTGTACAATCTTGGAACTGGAAAGTACAAACTAGGCAAGTGTCACACTAAAAAAATCTACTTTTTGCTTTCACCCTTTCTTTCTCCCTCCTTTCTCTATTTTCACCCGCTTTTCCCTGCCACCTTTTACACTTTTTTCTCTGCATGTTTTCTTTTTCAGTACAAAAAGCATCCCATGGTTACGTGACTTCATGCATACTCTTGCTTCATTCCTAAATTTGTGTAATCAGACGAACATTGGGGGAAATGTCTACAATTTTTAAGAACTCATCCAAATCATTTTCATCAATTTTCAATGTAAGGAAGTACATATTATTTCTGAACGGTCAAGAATAATTGAGTTCGTCAATATGGATTTTTCCAGTCACTCAACCAAAACAAATGTTTTATTATTTGCTTACTCAAAGGTTTATTTTTGTTGCAAGAATTAAATCAAATAATGGACAAAGTCTCTGAAAAAGAATGAAAATGTTGCTATTTTTATGCGGAATCGAATTCTACTGTGTTTCTATCTGTAGTTCGTGAAAGGGGATGAAAGTCAAAGAGTACTGATGGGAAATAAATGAATAATAATTCGCTCCTCATTAGACGCTTGGTAAAGAGAAAACAAAGGGAAGAAGAGAAAGTGAAAACAAGTAATAAAATTAAAATTAAAAAATGAGACAAAGGGCAGAGATGGCAGATGGTGAATGGTGAATGTTGAATATGGGTGATGGAACATGAGAAACGAGATTGTTAAAAATGTGGGTTGTATACTTATGTGTAGTAGATTTAACCCTTAACGTGAGAAGAGAAGTTGACTGACGATGAGAGAGACCCACACATACACATACAATGTACTAATAAAATGAAATGGAGAATGTATGTACCCATAATAAGTGATAAGTATACACATTCATACCATACATAAATTATATCTGTATTTAAGTTTGTAAGTGCCCCATAGTTTTTTCTTCTTTTTTTTTATGCGGAAGGGAAAAAAGTTTAATCGATGACTTTGTGAGATGAATTCATTAGGCTCTTCACGGCTCGTCGACTCAGTCCACAAGAGAAAGAGAAAAAGAAGAAAAAGAAGAAGAAGAAAGAAATGCTAATCTGTCAGTCTTTTTTTCTCCTTTTCCCACCACCAACCACCAATGATCATTTCTCATATCCTCTTCGTCATCTTCTTCGTTTTCTTCTTCTTCCTCTTCCTTCTTCGTCTATATACAAAAGTCAAAAAAGTAACTCGAGTAATTTGGTTTGCAGAACCTTTACAATCTTCTCTCATTTCTCGTTTCGTTTCTCCTCCTCATTTCTCGTTTTCGTTTCGTTTTCATTTGAGTTCGAGTTCATCTACACGTATTTATATATCTCAGCATGTGTGTGTGTGTGAGTGTGAGTGTGTTTTAGAGGAATGGAACTAGAAACTGGAAACTAAAAACTAGCCTCAGTGATGGTGTGCATATCTAATTCATCTTCAGAGTTTTCCGTGTAGCCTTCTCCATTTAATTATCCCTATTTTGACTCCCCCTTCTAATATTCTTACTTTTGCATTCTTTCTTGTTCGTGTCTCTCTCGCTCTCGCTCTCGCTCTCTCTCTCGCTCTCTCTCTCTCTCTCCTTTTCCAAGTTTGAGTTTTGAGTTGAGCTTGGGGTCTTTCATTCTTTTTCTCTTTCCGTGTTCCCCCACCACTCTCAAAATCTCCATGTAATCCTCCCCATGAATAATTAATACTTAATTAAATTACTCTTTTCTTTTGTTCGTCCTCTCTCTCTCTCTCTTTGGTTCTCTCTGATCCCTTAGAAAAAAACCTTTGAGAATTTGAACAGTGACTGGTGAGTTTGTCTGTAAATGAGAGATTCGAATGCTATACGAAATATAGACATTTCTATTTAATTTACAGTTGCACTGCACTGCACAAGTTATTTGGATCTCTTCTACACACGCATAGTCCCATAAACACACACACACACACTTGATATAATAAACCCACACACTCCACACTCCATCGTCCCTTTGGAATTCCTCAATCCAGAAACAGGAATTGAGCATCTAATTCGTATCATAAGTAGACTCGTGGGAAATGTGAAGGGAAACCACAAGAAAACCAACAAAAAAAACACAAAAACTTTTCATTGTTGGCGTTTTCTCCCTCGCTCTCTCTCTCATTCTCTATTTCTTCCCCTCTTTCATTCCAACTTCCTCTCTTTCTCTCGCCATATGCTCACTATTTATTACTCATTGATTCCATGGGCTCATCTTGATTTCCACTCAGCCTAATTATCCCAATACTCCAAAAAACTATTATTTCCCTATTAAACGTTCTTTATGAGTGCTGAAGGGGAGTTTTATCATATAATTTTTTACATGGTTGATCGGGGAGAATCTCCCCATGAGAAATGCAAATTGGAGATAGCACATGACGATTGGGATGTGTAAATGTAATGTCAAGTATGGAAGAGGAATGTGAATGGGGAAACGGCTGTCATGTCATTATGTCATTGTCATTGTCGCTGTCGCTGTCGCTATCTCTGTCTGTCTCCAAGTTCAACCGTTACCATTTACCAATTAGAAATTAGCACCAAAGGCAAAGTCTTTGCCAGCAAGGAAGTGAGAGCAAAAAAGAAAAACTACAACTAAAAAACTATGAATGTACAGAGAGAGAGAGAGAGAGAGAGAGAGAGAGAGGGACATCAAGAGAGAATAAGTAAGAAAAGGAAGAGCAGTTGAAACATTTATGTGTAATTTACTCGTGCTAATTTACTCGAGTCATTTTAGTACAATTCAGTTTATATTGGCAGGGACCGAAGAAAAAGAGACCAAGACTCAAGGAGCTTGTGGAGAAAGAAATGCGTTAATGAGTTTCAAGTTAAAAGTATAATACAGTTGAAGCGTATACAGATAGTTTTTTTGGATTCAGAGATGTTTAAGTAGAGACTGAGAGACAGAGAGAGAGATAGAGAGAGCATGCGAGGACAAGTGTGGAGACGAAGAAGAAGGAGAATGAATATAAGAAAGCAGAAAAGCACGTGGGACTAAACGTCTTATGGTGATGGAAATGAAGGGAAAAAGACAAAGACATCATCTATTCCAGACGTCAGGTCTCTTTTTTCCCTATCTCTCTTAGCCGAAGAGAATAGAGAGAGAGAGAGAGTTCAAATGAAGACGATTCAACATGCATGGCAAATTCTACACTTTCCAAAAGCATATATCGTACAATACATGATATACATAAATATCTGTAGTACTATCTGCAGTGAGAAGGTTTATAGGTTTGTACAAGTGCAAGTACGAAAAGGAAGTCTCTGTAGGATGAAAAAGTTGAGTTTTCATGTGCATACGTTCTCACATTCACATCCACATCCACATCTACAGAATGTTGTTGAATTGTGAGAGAACCAAAGAACCAAGAACCAACTGAGAAAGTGAATGCAAAAAATTGTTCGTGTGTGAATTTGAATGGATGGAAGAGTGAGTGAGAGAGTGTGAGAGAGTGTAATGTAAAGTGGAGGATGGAGATAGGGCTCCGACTTTACGTGCACTGTGTGTATATTCCGTTTGTTACCGGGCGTTTGAAGCTCAGTCGAGTTTTGTCCTCCAGACCTGACGGAGGTTCTCTACATACATTCTTCACTCCGCAGGACAACGTGCACACACTCACTAAAATCTACAATTCACAATCCTTCGTAAACACATACTCATAGTTTTATATATGCAGAGTAAAAAGAATAATAAGAAGAAGTAGAAGATTCACACACTGGAATTGAGAGGAAAAAAACCAAGTAGAAGAGACGAAAAAGAAGAAGAAGAAGCAACAAAAAAGTAACACGTGAAATCGAGCTCACATACTTTCCATTCACATAAATTTGCCATTTTTCCCCCCTTTCTGGTTTACTGGTTTACGTTCAAGTGGAAGTTGAGCAGAACATTGAGAATTTTTCCCCATTTCCCTACATACAATTTTTGTTTTCTGTTTCTGTTTCAGTTTTTAGTTTTTTTTGTGTGTGGTGGATGTGTGGTGATGTTTTTTTTTGTATTCGTGTATGGATATCGTACGAATAATTTGCGTTGGCGGCTGTAAAAATAAACGGCTCACAGTTGCTGGACTCATTTTCAATTTTCATAACACCAACATCACACCGACAACGACGACCGTGGAGCAATCACAAGCAGACGGTGGAGAGAAAGAGAGAGATTCAAGAAGCAAGTGACACTACTTTCTGTGTTTTGCGTATCTGCGTGTAAATGATGTAGGATTTCTTCAGTGAGTTTCTGTACAAGTGAAAAAATCAAAACAAATCCGCATTGCATTTTTGCATATGCCCACATTTTTTGGTTTGCGTATATTCGTATTCATTTCTCTCACTGCTGTTGAAACTTGATGAGGATTCTCTCCTTCAATAAAAATCTATTAAATAAATTTTTTACAGTGTTTTTATTATACATATGGAAATCCCCATCTTGTGTATTTAAATCTTTCCATCATTGTGTAAAGTTTAATTGTGCTACACAATTTGTGTACATTTCCGAATTCCAAATTCAATTCATCATTTTATAGGTAAGTTTGTCTTGTGGTTTTTTTCCCCATGTCGTCCCAATTAATGTTTTTCTCTAGCTAAATATCAATGTTGTTCAAATGTTTTACATGCGGGAATATGCGGGGATTTTTCATACGTTTTCCTACATATTGATTTGCTTGTTGACGTCAAAGTTTTGTTGGCAGTGAAAAGAGTGACTGACGGTGATTGGTGATTACTTGATTACCCATTTAAAATATAGGAATACAATTCCTAGTGTTTTATTTCTTATCCATCATGGATTTAGTGCTCCATGTGTAATCAGATTTCTGTTTGCATAGGAACAACCATAAAATGGTACGTTTACATGGTGCACCCACCAAAACAACTACCGATAAACGATTTAGTGATGTACGATTCAAAGTTTTATAAACGTGAAGTAAGTTTAATTATCTATAATTAAAACCGGAGAGGAAAACTATTTAGGATTTCAGAAATTTCTCGATTTTGGAGAGGAAACACGAAATTTTTGATCCTACCTGTAATATAATAATAATGAGTAAAGTGAGGTGAGAGAGAGAGTGAGAGAGAGAGAGTGAGAGAGAGAGAGTGAGAGAGAGAGAGTGAGAGTGAAGTTAGTTGTGATGGGGAGTGTTGGAGAGTGGGGGAGGGATGAGAAAAGTAAGAAAGTGTATGGAGTGTTGGACAGAAAACTTGGTTAGGATTAGCCCGTTTGCCAGTGCATTAAATAATCGCAATCGTATAATTCGGTCCACATTGACTCAATAAAAGATAACTGTGTGTGCCATTGGGCCGTAAAAGCAACGTAAAAGCTCACAGTTTGCACGTGCTCCTCTATATAAATACAAAATGATACATTCACATTCACGTTGGCAATATGAGACAAACACATTCATACTTCATAGATAGAAACAGAGTCGAGTGTGTGTAGAAACTGTAGAATGTAACATGTTATTACTATTAGAATTTCCTTTCCTTCGTTTGCTCTGTGTGTGTTGGTGTTGGGTAGACTTTTGAGCTTTTGACTCTGGCATGGCATGGACTTGACGCGAGAGACTTTGACTTTGACTTTGACTCCAACTTCGACTCGGACGTGGACTTTACATTTAGTGCATACATATTTTAGAGCAGTCCCATTATTTTTTCTTGTACTTCATGCCTTATGGCTCCTCCAGTTTATTTCTATTTATATGTAAGTCTATATAGATTTGTATTTTGGTAGTCGGCAGTTGTGAACAGTCCAGTATACGCATTTCTCTATACACTTATGTGTGTGTGTGTGTGTGAGTCAAGAGTAAAAGTAAAAAAAAAGAAGTAAAACCGTTCCCGTCAGTTCAAGCTTGGTACACATACAAGTGACTTGTGAGTGCCAGGGAAAACTCATAAAATGTCTACCTTGACTACGTAATAATTTATGGAGCGCTAGATTGACGACGGTCATTTTTCACGGTAACTCAAACCACCACCACCACCACCACCACTACCATCATCATCATCATCATCAACAACATCATCTAGTATTCTTATTTTTATTATTATGACTATGACTATGACTGTTTTTTACTTCTTTTTTGTTTACAAGACACACAACATAAATCTCTTTCCCATCGCCATCTCAATTCCAATAATTCCAAATTCCGAACCCCATTTCAAAGTAAATAAAAAAAAAAAAAAAAAAAAAAAAACTCTTCCCATTTCCGACGTCGGTACAGAGATAAGAAAAAAAACAGTGAGTTGTGAACAGTGAGTTCGGAATCGGTCAGGATGAGGAAACGGAAGTAGATTGAGAAGAAAAAAAAGAGGATGATGATGATGATGCGGCGGGTGGGAGAAAGAGAAGAGAAAGTGAAAGTCTATTATATTGGGAGATGTGAAGGCAGAGAGAGAGAGAGAGAGAGACAGAGGCAGAGAGGAGGAATGGACCGACGATGGAGTATCTTCTGTATTGGTGTTCATTCTGTGTGGGTGTAGAGACGGTGGGTTCGGTTGTTGGTTGGTCGTAATCTAATAATCTGAGTTAAGTGCATCAAAGCAATAATCGTCAACATCAGCATGAGCATGAGACGTTTCCCCTCTTCCTCCTTCTCTCTGTCTCTGTCTCTGTCTGTCTCTCTCTCCTTGTTGACGTACCGCTACCACGATTCACCTCGGCCGTTACCATCACAATCTCTCTCTCTCACATCCTCCTTTCATCTTCCCAACGTTTCATTCATCAAATTCCTCTCTTTTTCTTGTCATGTGATGTGATGTGGGGCACCATGTAACGATTGTCTATCCTCTCGACCATCCCAACCATCCAGGCAAGTCTCATCTCATATAGACGAGCATCTCCACTCCATTACTAAACTACTACACAGCACACTCACACACACACACACAGCTTCACAAGAAACTCAAGAACCCAAGAAAAATGCGGATGATGATGATGAGTTTACATATATGAGCATACGACGACAAAAAAAAACTAAGTACGAGGAAACATGAGAACAATGTCCATGACATGGATAAAAAAACACAGACTAACATGAAGAATACAGATATGTTGTTGTACGGACGACAGAGGACATGAAAATATTTAAAGAAATGTCCATATTTAATATTTCCCTGGGCGAACATTCCCAAAGACATTCCGGATGACATCCGGCTGGACGATAAATAGTAAACACGTCGTGAGGGAAGTCTCTCATGACGAAAGTTTAGAGGTCTACTGTCTCGTCAGTCTCGTCGTCATTAGTTTCTTGAGACAGAGTCTGGAGCCTTGGAAACGACAAGTGTCTGGACGATAGATAGATATTGAGTACACGAACTATATACGACAGAAGAAAGAATAAGAACACAAGAAGATGATGAACATTGTACATTTTCCATTTCCATTGGTCATGCTAGAGAGTGTTCATAGGATTACTATGGCTATGGCTATGGCTATTTGCCCTGACGATCACGATGGTCTCGGAAAGTATTATGATTATTACAATAATGATTACTCGCGACAGTCTCAGAAGTCAGTAGTAAAAAGTTAAAGTATGGAATTAAAAGAGTGAGTGTAATTATTATTATAGTTTGAAAGTCAACCACTTTCATTCTCAATTCTCCTCATCACTGGGCCACATTCAACTTTTACATTCCACTTTTACTTTTACTTTTCCTCCTCGTCTTTATACTGTACATCTTTTTGAGGGGAATGAAAATCGTTTTCCATCGTCGCCGTCATCGTCGTTGGTCGTCCGCAATCATTACATAGCTACTTACTTACGTACACACGAGATACAACACCAAAAAGACTACTCCCAACACGCCTACACTAACTAAATACCAAACAAGGGCGAGAAAAAAACGTATGTATCTGTATGTATGAGAAAAAGAGCGTTCCCCAACTGAAACGCTCGTCAACGTGTAAAGATAAACATTAATATTTTGGGAGAACCGATGACGTGACAACATCTTGAGTTTTGACTCTGAGAGTTCCTTCCTCGTTTTGACTTTGTGACTATGTGTATTTAAGGTTGTACACGTTGGAAGTTGAGAGTTGGAAGTATGAACTGGAAACTCGGAACGAACCTCTTGCACGTATAGATAATAATTAACAACCATATCGTCATCGTCATAACCGTTAGGAACTTGGAGAACTAGAAAACTAGAACTCGAGTCATCATCATCCTCATAATCGCCTTCTTCACTCTAATAATCGTCACCATGGAACATCATTACGGACCTAATTACTCCTCCTTCGTCTCTCTCTCTCTTTCTCTTTCTCTCTCTCTCTCTCTCTCTCTCTCTCTCTCTCTCTCTCTCTCTCCCAACTTTACTCTCTATCTTCTTAGTTTTTGGTCTGGAATATCTTAGAAATTATGTATTTCATAAAACAAGAGTAAATTCCCTACATTTATTCTCAGGGGTTTGTGAATACTTGAATACACGTTCCGTTTTGGGTGCATTTCATTAACTTAGTCTTTATTCAAAATTCCTCATGGATTTCCATAAAAAGAAAGAAAGGAAAAAAACGTTCGATTGGAATCAAATATCAGATGTGCAAAGGATGCAAAGGATTGTAAATGTAAAGGAAAACATCTGTGGAATTGAAGTGTAGAGTAATAATTGAATAAAAGAAATTGTGGTTTCCCCAAAAGTGAGATCTATAAAATATTTACCATTCGTCGTTTTTGTCGTTTTTTTCAGTTGACAGTGAAATAAAAATAAAATAAAGTTTTTTCGTGGTGTGTAAAACTCGGAGAATGTGAGCTCGTATTTACAGATAGAAAAAAAGGTGGGGGGGGGGGGGGAGAGAAAATGATCATTCTGTGACTTTGTCACTGAATGGATGAGCGATAAAATTGGATAGAAAATGACATAATTTAATTTATGATGATGAGTCAAGTTGAAGCTCCAGTGGAGCATTCACAACATTGGAAAGAGCATCAAGTTGATGTGGAGTAGTGCACACACACACACACACACCGTTGGAAAAAAATAGGGAAGTTTTTGAGACAATCGTAAAAATTACGAATGAACATGTCAAAAGTTTAAATCAAGTCCCGAGTTGCTCGTATATAAGCTCGTATAAACTACTACTAGTACCAGAAACTAGGATCAAAAGCAGTAGAAGACAGAAAAGTATGTATAGAAGTCACATTGAACCTCATGTACTTGAACTCTCGTCGTCATCTTCCTTAAACAAAAAAAAGGAGAAAAAAAGAAAATGTATCCGAATCTGAATGTCTCGAACGGGGAAATTCTCTTTCTACTCCATTCATCTCACTCATGGCAAACAAACACACTCAAATGACTTCCCACGTGACAGATAAAAAACAGTGCATTTTTTGACTCGTCCAACTATTTGACAACCCTCCACCATCGAAAACATACACTCACAAACACACACACACACATCGTCGACAATTTTCAACTACATATACTTTCTCTCAATATATTTCACACAGACTCAAAACAAAAACCTATACATATCGTAAAAAAAGCTCTACGCATTTTCTTTATTCAATTAGAAGAAACTCCTTCGTGTATTTACCTGAAAAAATTTGTCATGTTGCAAGGAAAAGGTAATTCCTTCATGATTTACTCTGTACGATACATTTTTCAAATTTTTCCATTAAGGAAAAAAGCAAATAAATAAAATAGAAAAGTTACATAGATGACAATTTGCAAAAAACATTTGTAAGGAATTCTTGTCACATTTTGAAATTCCTCTACTAAGGGATTGTGGAATCATTGCGACAAAACGCAAAGCTCAACTGACCATTAGGAGATTTTAAAAGCGTCTGTCGCAATTAAAAACGTTAGCGTAAAAATAAAATGAGGGAAAGTTCTACACAATGTCAAATACAAAAGGGAATAGAGGAGAGAAATGTGAGCAAATGATCAGGGCGCAATTGAAAATGAAAGTTTTTCGACAACAACAGCAACAACAACGACGACGACGACGACGAAGAATTGCTCAAAACTCTGATTTAATCATTGGCCAGAACTTGGACGAGAGAGAAAGTAAACAGTGAAAGTAAACTAAACGAAGAAAGTGAAAGGATTTCCCCACATCAAACCTGGGCTGTAACAAATGTAAAGACGCAAAAGAGCAAACGGAGATTTTTTATACGTATAAGAAAATCGACTACAATACAAGAAAAGAGACGAGAAGGTATATTTCAAGGGAAAGTGGAGAAAGTAGATTTGGGCTTGTAAGTGTAAGTGGTTTCTTGAGGGTGGGTAAAAAAAGAAGAGAATCTTGATGTTTTTGGTCCATGTATGTGATTTCCTTGTGAAAGTGATTACATGTGTGTGTGTGTGTCTGTTTATACGAATGTATACGTAGGAGTTGAACTGAAACAGAAACTGAAATGTTTATAGTTACACACATATATATATATACTTGATACTATCTATAGACCATGTGAAATTCCGGTTGACTATAGACCATGGCAATGGCTTGGCCATTGAAATAGTAATAGTAATAGTAATCTATTGAATATTTAAAGGATTGCCCAAAAACTCGGAAAACTTTTCGGACGCCACTTAATGAAATAAACTTTCTCTGTGGCTTTTCTCTCTTGGCTAATGAAATTGTGCAATGAGCCGAATAATAGAAATATGACTAACGAGAGAATCCACCCGAATTCAAACTCGAATACGAACACAAATACGAATTTGAATCAGAAATGGAACTCGAGTCACAAATCCAAAATCCACACACTCTTCCTCACCGAGTACAACTCGTAGAATAATAATAATAATAATAATAATAATAATAATAATACTCCTACTACCACTACTACTAAAATACAAACACTCACATTCACATACCACCATACATTTCTTCAAACTATGTACTACTACTACCTCCAACGAGTTTTGATTTGTGAAAATAATTTTCTGTCTGTCTCAGTTTCCTTCTCTCTCTCTCCACTCGGTCGGTCGGTCGTCGTCCTCTTCGTAATAGTAGTTGAGAATAGTAGTAGTATGAGAATATCTGAGTGTGTGTCTCCACCACAACTATTTTACGCCTCAACAAATCCACTACTAAAACTCAGGAGCTATAGAGAACTAGAAAGCTAGAGAGCATGAGGAGGATGAGGAGGAAGAGGTGGAGGAGGAGAAGTAGAAGCAGAGCCCCAAATTATTTCAAAACTTTACCATCTGTATGCTCCAGCAAATCTCCAAAGCCCCCAAGCCAAAGTCAAAAAGTTAACTGGTTAAAACTGGCAATTCAAATCAAACCAAAAACTAGAACTAGAACCAGAACCAAACCGAAACCAACTCAACTCGACTTTTTTCCTCCTCATCTCTCTCTCTCTCTCTCGCTCCCTCTCGCTCTCTCCACTCGGCAGAAATTTTCATTTTCATTCCCAAATGAAAGTGAAAATCCAAAATTCCAACGGAATAGGAATAGGAATAGAAATGGGGAAATCTCCATTACTCCAAGTGTAAGTTGTTTTCATTTCCACAGTGGATAAAAGTAAAAGTGAAAGTCGGGGGGAGGAGGAGAGGAGGAGGGAAAGTTTTGATTTTAATTGTAGTTTTTGACACACTTTATTATTATTATTCTTACGGCCTCCACATTCAAGTATTCAAGTGTGATTGCGGCATATCCCAGGCCATTTACCTATAGAAAGTAGGCATTTAAATTCAAAGTATCCAACTATTGTTCATTACTTTTCGCTCTCTCTGTATATACACTCGTATATCTCTGTACTTCTTCATCCTCCTCTATTTACTCACGTTATTTCTTCGTATGTGTCTGCATTAGTACGAGTGTGTTTGTGTTTGTGAGAGAGAGAGTGAGTTTGATGAGTGTCATCAGAATTCTCTGTACGACGTTTGGCGTGTGGTCATCTATATTTGTACAAGGTAAAAGGGAAAAGAGACAGAGAGAGAGGGAGAAAGCAAGTCAAGTTTACAGAGAGAAGAGAAGAGAAAGCAAGAACAAACATTGACTTAAATATTTCAGCGAGACAAAGAAGAGAAAAGAGTCAGGGACAAAAGAACCATCATGTTTTATTATTTATTTTCCTTGTAACTCTTTGCGTGTTCTCTCCAACTCTCCAACTCTCAAAGTCACGGAGATGGCAAAGAGAATTGGTTGTTGGTTGTTGGCTGTTGGCTGTTGGTTCGTCTCCTTTTAAATCCAAGTCAATATAAAGTCAATAGCCTTGTCTAGTTTTTGAACGAGAGAGACAGAAAGAGAGAGTAAGAGAGAGAGAGAGAAAGAAAAGCAGACAACTCTACAGTACACACTGTAAACTTGATACAGGAACTCCAGAAATAGAAATAGAAACAGAAGGGTCCAGAGAAACTCAAAAGTCTACGGTAGTGAAAACTCTTGGGAAGGTTTGGAAAGTGAAGAGAGGAAGAAAGAAAGAAGGAAAGTTTGGAGAGAATGTAAATAGAAAAGGAGGAAGACGAAGAGGAAGAACAAGAACAAAACGGGGGAAGGAGACCGACCACCACACACATAAATAATAATAGAATATCATATCAATTTCCTTGGTAATAGTACATTTATTTAAGTAGAGAAATGAACTTGGCTCTTGGTTCTCCATCGTCATTGATTAATCGTATAAATCTATTCTAATCCGACCGATAAGTTTCCCTAGTGTTTTAACCATCCTCAGTCCGTTGAGTCTCAGTCTCTCTTTCACAAGAGCTGAAAGAGAGTAAAAGGGAGAGAGAAAGAGAGAGAGAAAACGAATGAGATTGAGTTTCCTATTCTCACATATATAATAACCAAACCAAAGAACCAAAAGTTCTCTATACTCTACACGCTCTCACTCTCAAACTTAGTCTGAGAGTACTAATCGGAGTATGTAAGTATTTGTATGTACGAACAAGGACATGCGATTAGTTTGCTTAGGGAGCTGGAGAAATCCTGATGAAACGGGAGAAACTGGATAGTTGATAGTTGTGTGTGTGTGTGTGTATCCACTTTCCCTTTCACTCTCTCTTTCTCTCTCTCTCTGGGTCTTTCAGCTCTCTCTCTCTCTCAACTCTCCATCGATATAAACAACAACTTTATTAGTTTTCTCTCTCTCTCTCTCAACCACTCAGCAGCAACAGTAACGGTGGTAGGAGTAGTTGGAGTACAGGAGAAGCAGTAGTAGCAGTAGCAGCAACAACCAACCAACCAGCAACAAACCAACAAGCTGAAACTTGTCAATTAATTCAGACTTAAGTTTTCTCAAAGGTAATCGACGAGTCGACACACAACTTTCCCTATGCAATCCAACAACAACAAATCGTCTCCTTACTCAACAACTACAGTACAGTAACAGTAACAGCAACAGCAACAGCAACTTTCTATCAGAGTAAACGGCCATATTAATTACTGTTTTATGTAACCAAAACTCGGGCTTGGCCTCGTTTTCTCCCTTTCAATCACAAAGATAAATGAACCTCCTTTCTCGGTATCTCCCCTTTCTATTCTATTCTTCCTATTATGGGAAAATGACGTGACAGACAGTTGACAATCGGGACTTGACACACACACACACATACACACAGATAAACAAATGGACAAATAACAAATGCCAATGATGAATTCCCCAAACTTCCTATCCCTATGTTTGGTAAATATAGTAAATTGTAAAAGCATGTATTTTTGGTTGTTTCTCTCTCTTGTTTTTCTCCTTCCTTCGTTGCTTTGTGAGGAAATCAGTTGGTGTTTCGTAAAGGAAATGAAGCAGAAAATCCCTGAAATCCAAGTGAAAATCCTCTTTTTTTAAAAAAAATCTCCACAAGCTTTACCTCCTCTCGTATCAGTGAATCCAGGTGTTTTTAGTCACGGCCCAACTCTCACACACAATCCAATCCAAAGACAGATCAATAACAACCACCAATAAATAAATTCTATTCAGTCTATAGTTAATTAAATTGTGTTGGTTGGAGATGGAGGGGAGAAAAAAGTGTGTGGTAAATGTGTGAATTTTCACTCATTGGGCATTTATTTACGTGGGATTTATAGAAATTTCTCAAAAACAAAAAACAAAAAAAAAAAAACAAGAAAAAAAAAAAGGAAATTCCTTGTGAATTCTTTTTCTCATTCATCTTCTTCCTCTTTCCTTAGTTTCAGCTTTTCTTCTCTGATATTTTCCATTTTCCTGTAGGAGTTGTTTGAGTTGTTGCTTGTTCGTCGAGTCGAGTGGAGTTGAACAATTAGTGAGGTGAGAAAAAGGAAATGTGGGGGAAGTGAGAGACAGAGAGAGAAAGTATGTGTGTTATGTGAAGAAGAGGAAGGGAATTGGTGTGAGAGTAGTTTATATGTAGTCCACTTCATGAGGACGAGGACAACAAATTTCTCGCTTAGAATCCGGCTTACTTTGAGTTTAGGTTGATGAGCAAGTTGGAGTAGTTTGTGTTCACCGAGTGTTACACTCTATTCTATTCTATATACATAGGGAAAAGAAATGGAAAGAGGAGTGAGAGCAGAGACCTGGAAATATAGAAAGCGAGAGAGAGAGAGAGAGAGAGAGAGAGTGACGGAGAACAATGGCAATAGTACGGTCAAAGTGAGAGCGAGAAAGAGAAAGAGAAAGAGAAAGAGAAAGAGAAAGAGAAAGAGAAAGAGAAAGAGAAAGAGGAAGGGGAAGAGAAAGGGAGAACGAGAAAATGGGGAAGTACGTGATCTTCTCGAGGAATTTCACCGTGGCCACTCGGGCTTTTGCATTTCCTTCCTCCTCCTGTCTTCCCTTTCATTGTAGTCTATTACCACCAAGACAGTTGCCCCTACACAATGCACGAGCAAATACAAATACACACACACACACACAGACAGAACCACTCTCACTCTCAAACAAACAATACTAATTCCGCTCAATTTCTAGCACTTGCCCCAACCTATATCAACTACGTTACGATACAACAGCGGATATCCTTATATGTACACTGTACACATGCATAAGAGTCGTCGTTGTCGGTACATTTCCTTGCATTTCTGTATACATCCCAACCGCAATAGTACAAATACAAACACACACACACACACACAGATAGACACACCGACAAGAGCCCCAGACGGCTCAGTGAGAGAAAAACGTGGGTTCATTTACGGATATAGCCAAAAGCATTCAAGCCGAGAGCTGGACTGCATCATTGTGATTTCTCTTTTCTCTTTTGCTCCAGAGCCAGACCAAAAGATTCACAAATCACCCAACTGATCCACACACACACACACATACACATGCAGGCACAGAAAGGGAGAGAGAATGAGAGAGAGGCTCACAATATACAGGCGGAAAAACGAACCCCCCCCACAACACACAATAAAAAACACAGAGTCTTCTCCTTCTCATCACATGGAAAATAAAAAATCCATCATTTCCCCCATGAACATGGACTGAACTCTTATAAATAATGCATAAAATACTTTGCTTTTAATCAGCTCGGATTTTGGATTTCCGTTTTCCGATTTCACATTCGGTTTTTTTATCAATCAAACAAACCTTTTTTTTGTTTGTATCGTATATTCATTCCCCTGGCCATAGTTATTTGTATCTGTGGTGCTCGAATATGTTTGAATTTATTTCCTTTTGTTTTTTTCAACATCATTTTTCTTTTTCTATACGTATTTGATTTCTCCCCCAAAAATTCTCTAGAGCTTCTTCTTCGCCAAGGTTCTTTTTTTTTGGTTGGACGGTTGCAAGTGTACGAACTGACCGTGAGATCCAAATCTCATGTTGTTTTTTTTTTCTTTACCTTTTATTTTGGATTATTTTAGCGAAAGTGAAAAGAAAAAAAACATAGCTCATATAGTACTTCCACGATGTACAGGATTTTGTGTGTACATATACGGATTTGTTTGTGTTGGGTTTGTTTGTGAATTATATATTTTTTTATGCTCTTTTGTTTTTCTTTTGTACAGAGAGCCGATTAGAGAGATTTGGATATTCGGATGGAGGAATTCTGAGCGGGTCGGGGAACAAAGCGAAGAGAAATCGGATAGAAAGCGAGTCAAGACACGGACCAAGTGAGACCAACTGAAAAACAAATATAAAGAGACAAAGAAGAACAAGACGACGAGGACAAGCAAGGACGAGTCGAGTCAGTCTCAACCATAATATAACCCAACAATAACCCAGCACCAGCCCATACAACAAGACACACAAAAAAAAACGGTGTATGTGTAGAGTGATATAGAGAAAAATAAATTGCACTAGAGAAAAAATCGAAAAAAATACTGCATGTAAGTATGTAAGGAAAGGATGGAGGTTGAAGAAGAAGAGTGACATTATATTATTGAACGAACGAATAGATAGAACGTGCTCGTTTGGATTTTGGATTTAGAATTTAGAATTGACATTTCTTCACAACCTCTCCTCGTTCACTGTGACTTGTTTTTTACTCACTTACTTGGGTCAGGATTCAAGTCACGAAACAACTTTGGAGTAGTTTGTATATTCAATTAGAATTAGAAAATAATTAAACCTTGTGGGGAGTCGTCGTCATTCAAATCCAAATCGAACAAGATGGTTGATTAACTCGGAGTATATTGTGAACAGTGAGTGACCTCAAGTGAATAACGACAACTGTCGTCAATTATTATGTACGTTCAAAATGGTGCTTCGATCATTGAACGATAGTTATTGGATTTAAAAACTACTTCAATCTCAAAGCACTCACAACCACAAATTCCAAGTTTCCAAATTGAAATTAAGATCATATAGTTTCAACGGTGATTGCAAAGGAGAAAGTCAAAAAAAAAAAAAAAAAATCCAGCTGTTCCTAAATTGTCTAAATCTTTACACACATCAAAGGTAAGAATTTGTTTTTCAAAATTACATTATTTCTTTAAATATAGCTTTGGATTAATTAATTAATTGGAGTTACCATGTTCAGCTGGGGGACATATTCGAAAAAATGGAAACGGATTAAAGATATATAGAAAATGTCTAATAAATATACTTTTAAAAAAGTCGTCTCATGAGAATGAAAAACATGTACAAAAGTTTCCCTTTACAAATTGAAAAGGATTCGAGAATATTTAGAAACATCCTTGCTCAATATACCTACATAAATACTACTATGTACAAATTCGTCGTTTGTAGTCCCTGGATTTGCACACGTTTTGATGTAAGTAGATATGGAATTATGAGGAAAGAAAGTTGTCTAGTTGGTCTGTTACTTGTCCAGAAAAAACGAGAAGGACATCCAAGAAAAACTAAACTAAATAATTCAATAGGATTGTTGGACTAGTGAGTAGGGTAGAATTTGTGTGTGAATTATTTATATTCACATACGTTTTTAGTGTACTCATTACTTGAGTAGTCTCAAATGCAAAGTAGTTTTGCATATAGACTCATCGTGAAATTCCAAGTGCATTCCCCCGCATTTGACCGAATTTCCACAGAATTCACAATCAAATATCTATAATATCTGTATATTTTTCTTATAACATATTATGACGAAACAAATAACTCCAAACGTTCAAAAAACTGTCACGTTTTACCATTTTTTGCACGTTACATCTGCAAAGTTAGTGACTCCATTAAACCACAAAATATTATTTTTAATTTACATAAAATCATAAAAAATACCCGGAAGACGTGTCTTTTGAATTTCTTTATGGAAAATAGAAAATACCTATATATACTTTCCATCAGAGTTGATACAAAAGAAACAAAAAACATTCCATTTAAATGCTCCATACAGTCATAATACTAAAAAAACATTTCATATTTCTTAATAATAACTATTATACACACTGGGAAAAGTGACACACGCACATTTGACCTCATTCCACGAGATACAGATACATTTTATTGTTTCAACGTATAATTTCTCTTGAGTAAAACTCGGTAAAACACAAATAAATGTCGGATTCTCCATATTTAAAAGCCATTGTTCGACCTTCCAAATAAATAAATAAATACATACTCCAGAGCCGTCCTTCATAATTAAAGTAATGTGCTTTTTTTTCGTTATGTGGAGTTTTGGACTTTGAATTTTAAAAATTACCCATATAGTTTTAAACATGACCCTCTGGAAATTTCCGTAATATCTGATGAAACAGCGTGTACTCGGGACATTTGATGGTATACACAAATGAAGGGTTTCTCTATTACTGCTTTTCGCTTTCTTTAGAAAGTTAATTTTGTTGACAAACACCGTCGACGGAGAATTTTGATTTGATTCATTTAAGTACTTGGTATTCGGTTATAAAATTTCCCGGTTATAAAATGGATGGGCTATATTTTTCCGAACGAACAACTGAGGAACTGGAATTGGAAATGTTTGTCTCTCTCTCTCTATCTCTCTCTCTCTCTCGCTCTCTCTGGTTTTCTGGACTTGGTATTTAATAGAATTTGATAGAGTCTTAAGTTAGTCAAAGACTGTGGTGATTCCAAGTACTGCACTTAATGTACCACATTAGTAATTCCTTTAATGTTCCATAATGTTTCGTTTGACTCAATCATATTTACATCCTCCATAAAATATTACCCTTTCCCCTCTTTATATCTGTATATTCCTACATATAGTTATTAACTTTCTACGATTCCCCTCTTCTTTCTGTCTGGACAAGATTTTCCAAGGGTTGAGGTGAGGCGGTGAGGTGAGGACGTTCGTTAGTTCGTGCTCCTGCTCGCCAAATATCAAATTGTCAATTTTCTCAACAAGTCACAGAGGGTGAAAATAAAATGAATCAGAAAGTACAATATGAATACTTGGTTTGGAATTGGAATTGAAACTGGAATTACATGTGAAATATTTAATAGACTTTTCTTATTCTTCAAAAAACATATATATATATACTCGTATATTAAATCAGCTGGTTACTTTTTTTCAATTTCAATTTAAAGCCTTTCACATTAAACATTTGACAGATTTCAAATGACGACAAAGGGGCAAGAAACGCTCAATGTTTTAGTATTTTGTATTTTCATTTCCATCGTCCGTCTAAACAAAGGAATGAACAAAGTTAGAATTTTTCCATTTGGATTTTAAATTCTCAAATATTCCAATTCTCGGAGATTCTGTACATAGAAATGGGGAATTCGTCGATTCTCCCTCAAAATATGAACTGCAAACGGCAGGAGAAAAACGTAAACGTACAAACGTAAACGTGAAAGAAGAGAAAGAAAGTGTTCTCTTCTAGGGAAAGCTGTCAAAGCTGTCAGATTCTTACGAAATACTTCCCCCCTCCCCCCAAAACATATAACACAAATAACGTGGAAAATACAACATTTTCAGATCTCTTGTGAATTGCGAATTGGGAATAGTAAATTGTAAATACACAAGAGCTATATAAACGAAATAAAATATGATTGTGGAGCGTCAACCTGCACCTGTTAAATTGTAAATTGTAAACAGTAAATAGAATTTGAACACTCGATTCTTCCATCTTCCTTGTATGTATGTGATGAAGTTGAGCGAGAGTTGTCATCGCATCGTCAACACGTCATTGAAAACCAGTTTGAGTTTGTCTGTGTGTTTTCCACGTTTCAGACGTCACGTTGTCACCAAATTGTTTCCTTCCGTTTCCCCGCATCCACCAAACAAAAAATCCAAACAGAACACACAAAAAAACTTAACTCTCCCCGATCAGATAATACGAAACAAGAAACAAAAAGAAAAAAAAGCAAAAAATCAAAAAAGGCAAAAAAAAAACAGCGACCCACATGATAAAAATAAATAGAATATGCGAAAAAGAATTTCGAGTCTCCTTCATCATCACCCAACAATCTCAAACAAAGCAGTCGAAGCTGAAAACTCGTAGGAAATAAAAAAAAAAACCTTTCGTCAATGTACAAAAGCTCAAGTGTATTTGTCTATTTGTTTATCTATAAGCCAGAGAGTTTTTCTCGTAGAACGACGACGACAAGGAGTATCCAACTCGATCTCTTCCTCTTTCCCTTGGCTTCTCTCTTGTACATATACTTGTTATTGTTCTAGTTGGAGTCGGAGTTGGTTTCCCTTGAGTTTGTCCTTAAATCCCGGAATTGAAAAGGGATTCTACACTTTTCTACTTGTGTTCTTACTCCCAACCAAACCAAACCAACTATACCAAAAATACCGAATCGATGATGAGTATATTTTCTCTCTCTCTCTCTCTTCGTCTTGTTTGCACCGAGTCTCCTGTAATAGCGTATGCATTTGTATGAACATTGAATTTGTTTTACATGTCTCTCTCTATGACATTCTATACATTATAATACACATTGGTTTTATTATTATATTGGCGATGGCTGTTTGTATGAATTGCATTGAATGAAATGGAATTGACATGACAATGACAGGGGTAAGTGCTGTGCCAAAGAAAAAAGAATGGGACAGACGAGGATGGATTGAAAAGAAAAGAAATGAGAGAGAGAGAGAGAGAGAGAGAAAGAGAGAGGAATAGGATTGTAATTTTTACAACAGGGTGAGAGAGTGAGTGTCTTTTAAACATTTTTTCATTCATTCCATCTGGATTTTGCACATATCCATATTTTCTCCCGTCTGTCTACATGATATTATAAGATATATATATATTTTTTACACTTGCCAATTGATTTGGCTACCAAGAGTTGGATTTCCAATTGAAATGGAAATTTTGGAAAAGAAAAACCCCACAACAAAGCTCAGCTAAAAACAGGGAGACTTGATGACATGAAAAGCCAAGGAAATTTTCAAGCGTGTAAGTATACGCTGGAGAGAAGGGAGAAAGAGAATGGGAATAGGAATAGGCGAAATGTGTATGTATATTCCTTCCATGATTCATCATGACGATGACTTGAACTTCAAGTGTAGACAAGACAAAAGATTCAAGACGGAGAAAGAGAGAGAGAGGGAAAGAGAAAGAGAGAGTGGGAATGAGAGAGTGACGCAAAGAAGGCAAGAGGTTGACATGCATGGATTCGGATTTACAAAATACAAAAGAAATAGAATCTACTCAATAAAATAAAGGAGACCATCAACAATTCTTTACCTCTGTATATCTCGTCCATCCCCTCCTCCCCCCTTCTTCTTGTCCTATTTGTGTTTCGAGCCATTTCATTTCTGGTCAATAGTACAGATAGATCCTAGGACTAGATAGACAGACGAAACAAGGGCAGGGGAGAGGGACAAACCAACTCCAAAGACTCTTAAAAAATGCAAAAGAAGTAGATGGGGAAATGGAGAAATGTGTATTTGAGACGAGATAGAAATCGAAGGGAGTTTATTTAAGAAAAAACAATCGAATCACGGCTGGGATACGAAATGTGAAATGCGAATAAAATGATGAAATACAAGGAATAGAGGAAAGTGGGAAGCTATCAAAGAGCCAATAAAACCACATTTACCATTTGTTATTTATTTGGGAATTTGCATGAATTTCCCATCATCATATACTAGTACTGATGTTATTTGGGCTTACGTTCTGATGCTTGAGAATATGACTGAGAGAGAAAAACAATGTAAATGTTGATGAGCTCCTGTAGGTTTGGTTTGTCTTGTTTTTCCTCGTACTCATCATGGACAATCATCGACAGAGTCAAATACCTTCCAAACAAAAGCCTATATATTTCTGTATTAAGAATAATAATACAAGAAAAACATCTATAGAAAATGTACATACGATATGCAGTTGACTCTGTGTTGCTTTTTGTGTGTATGTAAGTGGAGTTTGGATTATAATTTGTTATAAATTATAATGAACTAACCAGGAATGAGGAAATTTGATGCTTATTATACATGAATATATGCATGTACTCTCATCTTTTCCTCCTACGCTTTCCCTGATTTCCTTGAGCTTCCAACTGGGTTCTTCCCATATCGGCGTGTTTCCGTTCTCTCTTTATTTCTCTCTTTCTCTTTCTCTTTTGCTGTTATATTATTAAAAAAATGAAGAATTTCCACGAACATTTCCTTCTCTTCTGCCGTTTTTGCCTCAGATTTTCCCTCTATATCTCTCAGTTCTTATTATATATACTCTTTCGTAGTCGTAAGTCCTTATTATTTTTCACTTGAGTCTCCTTTTGAGTACCTTCTCCTTCCACCAATGGGAAATGGACAAAGACAAAGACAAAACAAAAAGGCCCTAAAAAATCCGTACTTGGTGCGTATATTTGAAATAGGAAAATTTCTTTAACTCATTCTCTACATTCTATACAAAGATATACAGATATGGAGTGCCAACAAGGACGAGAGAAATGAGAAGCGAGAGAAAAAACACGAGGAGAACACATTCATTTGCCTTTCAATTTCCATTCTCATCAATGCAATGAGCGTTTTCGTGAACTGAATTCTCTTCCAATGTTTTTTCATTTAGAATCTCTCATTCAACAACCAACCAACTCGTGCATTTATTTATTTCCTTTCATTTCCTTTCATTTGATTTGATTTGATTTGAAAGATACCTGGGGAAATACTGTACAAGTTGTGTTCACTTTCTCTCTCTCTCTCTCTCCATCTTTGCCTATACACAAACAACGTAGGGCAAACCTAATATAAAGAAGGAAATTGGGACTATAAACACAATAGGAAATTCTACAAGTACACACATTATCCAAAATTAACAGTACACAACGACACAACAACGAGTGTTGAGAAGAGTGAACAATGAAGTAGTCATATGAACGATTTGTATTACGATAAAACATGTCTGTACACAGATATGCACATCCAAACTGGAAATTGGAGTTCAAACTACAGATAGTCTACACAAAACTCGCATTTATCTACAGAACAGACTCATCGTTTCTGTGGAATAGATTTTAGACTGTTCATTTTCTCTCTCTCTCTCTCTCTCTCCCTTTCTCTCTTGTAGAGTGTAGAGTGTAGTGAGTAGATAGTAAACGTCTCATAATAATATGCAAAACGAGGAAAAATAATAACGGACGACTGACTAACACTCGGCACTCTCCACTCGCTCTCTCTCTCTCTTCCTCTCAATTCTCTACGTTCTGCCTCACGCTGACGCTGACTCTTCATTATGTCAAGAGAGTAAGAGAAAGAGAAAGGACAGAGGGCTGGAGAGAATCTCGACTCGACGAACTGCCGGCAAAAAGGATTAGACTTCGTACTTACAAAGAACCATCCACCATATAATTTCCGCTGCCTTTCTCTCGCTCTTTCTTTCTTTCTTTCTTTCTTTCTTCCTTTCTACCACTACACACGAACAGATACAGAATCAGATATGAAAATGAACATGTAAAATGTTCAGAGTTAGATTTGCTGTGTGAGCCATATTTCGTATATATTTCCCCCATTTGCAGTCGTCATCTACACTCATATTTAGTTATATATAGTCAAATATGTGTGCACATACAGATACTATTACTCCCTGCTCCGTCACTAATAATATAAGGGGGAAAGCTAACAGCCGTAAGCCGTGAGAGTAAACCGTAGACAGGGAGAAAGAGACGGAGGAGAAAGTACCGTAGGTAATGTATAGCCATGGAAATCAAAGAGAGAGAGAGAGAGAGACAGAGAGTGAAAAGTAAAAGAATTCTGTAGCTCTTGGATCTGGATTCATATCGTGAGTATTTGTGTGTATGGTATGTATATTAGTGTGAGCGTATTGGCATGTGCATATTTATATGGGAAGTCTTAACCCCAAGATCCACGACTCCAGACGACGGCCAAAGAATGAAAAAAAAAAGAATAGAATAGAATGAGAGAAAGCCGAGAGTCTAGAAATATGAGGAATGAACAACTCTCTCTCTGTGTAATGTGTATGTGTGATTCCTAATTCCAATTTCCCAATTCTTCCTGTATATTATACACAATAAAATATATATGGTTCGTATAATCTTTTATTCAGTCGTGTGTGGACCGTGTCTACTTCATTCTCTCGCTCTCTCTCTCTATCACTTCATTACCAATTTAATCTAGTTATGGAATCTACAATGAAATTTACGATGACTTATACCATATTTTAAACTACAGACATGATAATTACACACATTATTCAATCTTTCAATCTTGACTGCTGACTCAACACAAACTCAAAATCAAATCCACACATCTACTCATTATTATTATTATTATTATTATTGGATTCGAACAGCCACCAGTACTATTCGTTAACTTGAATTAAATAGCAATAGCTGGAAACTACACAAATGTAAGCATAAACTCCTCATACAAATATATGCACATACATACAACATCCATTGAAAATAGGTATAAAGTGGAAATATCTGTACAAAGAGACAAACTAGACTAAACTTTGAACAAGGGAAAGTCGTTCCTCAAAAGGATTCTTCAGCGTTACATTCATAATAATGACAAAAATGAATATGAAACTGTGAATAATATTTACATTGAACTTTGATATTGCAATAGTGAATAATGAATAGTGAATAGCAAGAGAGAGAGAGAGAGATGACAGTCGAGCAGTCACCAGTTGCATCACAAAGGAAATTGCAAACGCTGTCAAATTAATTGGCTCAATTTTCTCCCGTCTCTCTTTCTCTCTCTCTCTCTCTCTCTCTCTTCTCATGTAAACTTTTTAAAATTGAGAATGTGTGTAGAGAGAGAATCCAGAATCGGCGAAGGAGTTTCTCTCCGTCGGGGGGAAAGTTGAAGATGGATGATGGATGGAGATGTTATTTTTGGAATTTATGTAGACATTGAGTGAAAGGTGTGTGTTTGATATTGTGATTTGAGAAGGAGACAAGTTTTTGAGCAAGCAGTCTATGATTTTGATTTTGATTGTAACTGTGACTGCTATGACAAAAGTATGTGAAAATTCGGGAAGAGAGAGAGAGAGAGAGAGACAGAGAGAGAAAGAGGAAGAATAAGGAAAGGGAAATGTTTAACTAGATAATTATAGGTTTTAGCTAGCTCCCGAGTGCACACACTCCATCCATATTCAACACACTCTCCTCACATTCAGCACCTTTTCATATTTCAAATAATATGTCAGTACTCCCAACTCTTTTCTTTCTCTTTCTCCCTCAGATTACTCAAGACTAATATTACAATGGATTAAACAACGTTCAGACTACACAGACTCGAGTTGGAATTGGAATTGGAAATTCATTGGTGTAGGGAAGGAGCAAGGAAAAGGGGGGGAGATTCATTAGAAACTCAAACTCTGTAGCCATCGGAAAACAGATGGAAAGAAGGAAGGAAGGAAAGAATGAATGAATTATTTTTGTACGTAAAGAAAGAGAAAGGGAAAGAGAAAGAGAGATTAGACATGTGTACACATAATCATCATCGTTTCATATCATATCCTATGGATAGATCCATATTCAAGCTCAAACTCCAACTTACCATATCGTGTATATCCTATATCGTATTATTCATATAGATTATAGAAAAGAGTTTTTAACTCTCAACTGTCAGCCACTCATACATGTACTCATGGAAACGATCGAAGGCACAAGACACAAAACGGAGCCCCACGCCATGCCATGCCATGCCATGCCAATAGCCAAAGTAAAATGTAACTCTTTCCCGTTTCCCTCTTTTATTTTTCTCTTTCTCTCTCCCTCTCTCTCTTTCTTTTCCTCATTCTTCAGTCCCCTTTCTGATTTCCGCTCTCTTTTAAACTAAGAACCAAAAACCGTCGTTGCTTTTCTTCGTCGTCTTCTTCTTCTTCTTCCTCTTTTTCTTGTACTTTTGCCTTTCCGTTCTGCTCTCTTTCATTTGGGAAACTCTTTCTCTCTACATTTCTTGTGCCCATAGCAGTTGCAGTAGCAGACCATCCAAAATCAGAACGAACCCTTGACTATTCCCATTTTCATTGTGTACAAAAACCACGAGGAGAAGAAGAACCCAGTTCCTGTCACGTACATACATACTGTCAATATGTATCCAATGTGAAACATTATGCCATCAAATTATAATAGATTTTTTCCCTTACCTTCTTCTTCTTCTTCTTGTTCCCTTGAAGCGGGAGAATGCGATCGGATGTGAAGTGTACATGTGTGTGCATATGGCTATTCAACTCATTCTTTACCCGCATGCTCCACTTTGACTTTCTCTTTCTTTCTTTCTGTCTTTCTCTTATTCTTTCGCCAACATTCAAGTCCAATAATTCCAATAGATTGTACACGAGGCCATCCATAAATACTCAAAAGCACACAGGGGCAGAGCTTCCATATATTCGTAGGGAGAAAAAATCATTTTCTTCTCAGTTCCTGAATTCTAAAGTTTTCTCTTCAACTAGAAAAATGTTTAATTAAAACGACAATTAAACTATAGAGAAAATAATTTGAGGACGGGATTGAAATGAATTGACTTGAATTGGATTGAATTGAATTGACAAACGTTATTGAATGTATTGTACAAAGAAAAGGGGTTGAGTGGAGTTGAGTGCGTGGGAAAATTTATATTGAAAGTCTCTCTCGTTGAATTGTGATGTTGAATTGCATTTAGTTTCATTACATTACATTTCATGCCATGCCATTGACGCGAACGTTAAGGTTCGCGTTAAGCATGGCATTGCACTGTATTTTGTGGATGTGGGTCTGTGTGCTGCTGTCAATGAGGGAAAGAAATTGTGAGTAGAAAGAGAAAAAGAGAGAAAGAGAGAAAGAGTGTCTGTGTGTATATATGGAATGTAGATGGATAGAACAGATTGAGGACGCCAAATCGAAATGAGTGTCTTGTTGAAAGTTATTCAATAGTTGTCTCAACTCTCAAGTGATTCTTCTCCATCCGTAACTTATTCCGTATTTCCATTCTTCTCCCTCGAACCTTCTTTTTTCTCTTTGACTAAAAAAAATCCTTTTCTTTATTCCCTTTTACTTTACGATATCTTTCTTCTCGTTCTCTCTCTCTATTTCCCTAGTTTTCTTCTTCACTTTACTTTTTCCCTCTCTCTCAAAAAAAAAATTCACATGTGAGAATTGGATTCCTTAATCGAATCAGCATCATATTTTATTCCCAACTATTAACGATCCGCCATATAACCAACCATATTATTCTCTCCCCTCCTCATTCTTATTGTTACATTACACACCGGATGTATGGATTTATGGAACTAGAACCATTCAATCCACATACGGAGGGAGGTAAATATGTCAAGTTGCTCTCCATTCATTTCATGGTCTCTAGGTCTCTACAGATATTTGATATTCTATTGTCATTGTTATTATTAGTATTTTTATTATTATTATCTCGTAAGAGAACAAGGGAGCAGTCTGGTCTGAATATTCTCTTTCTCTCTCATGTGCAATACGATTCAAAGTCTAACACAACACACACGCAGACACGCACGCACCCAAATGATTCTCTAAAATGTCCCCCCCGGAAATCCTTGAGAATGTGCAAAAGATAGTGAAAGTGTCCTCTCATCGTCAAAACTCGGAATGGCATGAAAACCTAGAAGAGAACGTGCTGTTTTTCTTTATGGAGTGACGGGGAGGGAAAGAGAAGAGAGGGAGAGGGAGAGAGAGGGAGAGAGAGGGAGAGAGAGGGAGAGAGACAGGAAAAGTCGTGCTAATCTTATATCACTCATTCCATGCAACGATTTTTTCTTCGTGTCTAATTAGACGTTATCACATGGCCATTGTCATCTTCATCTTCATCCTATTTGCTAGTTGCTATTTGCTTTGCTTTCTCCTTGTATCAATTTGGATTTCATTTTGAATGCTCACCCAACGTCTGAAGCGTTGACTGCTAGAGGGTAAAAAAAAAATTCCCGGCTCTTAATGCGATTAGAAGGGAAAGTACTTACTAAACAGAAGGGAGAAAGTAGAAGAAGAAAATGACCTATATAGTTGAAACTCGGGCGGTACCACGTACGTAAGCTGTAGATATTGAAACTGTATTTGGAATGTTGGAATGCAGTAAATTTTGAGGTGAGGAGAATGACAAAGACAGGGAGGGGAAAAAGAGAGAGAGGAGAGAGAGATGAGAGAGAGAGGAGAGAGAACGTGTGCAGCCACTATCTCCTGTCATTGTAAATACTCGTACTCGTACTCTCACTCTCCCTCTCACTCTCCTGGATGGCGAAGAAGGCAGGAGTGAAGAAAGGGAGAAAAAAGAGAAGAAAAAGACTTGTGCCTCAGAGGAAGCGATGCTTGAGCAGCACTTGAGACTTCAACGTCAACTCAACCAAATGATAAGAGTTTTTCCACTCTCCCCACCTTCTCTCTCTCTCTCTCGCTCTTTCTTTCTCTTTCTCTCTCTCTCTCACACACACACTCACACACAATGTCTATTATTCCTCTCCCTCCCTTTCTCTCACGTATACAGAAAAAATGCGAGTATTACATCTGTATTTTATACTGTCCACGCACACACACACATACACTTTCAGTTCTTCACGACTGTCTGTCCGTCTATGTCTGTTTCTGTATAATCCAGCCATACCCATAGTCATGACCATAGAAATAGAATTCGTTCCAGACTGGCTCTTCTCTCTCTCTTGCTCTCTCTTTAACGTGGAGATAGTCCGTGTTCAATGAGCAATGTGGATTCTGGCTGTGGGTGTACAAGAAAATAAAAAAATAGTGTTTGTGGGGCTGATGCTGATGTTGGAAATTGTATTTACTATTTATATTCGTATATATTTTGGTAATCTTTTGAGTCGACTCGTGTGTGTGTTTGTGTGTGTGTGTGGATGTGAATGTGAATGTGGATGGATGGAAATGCGAGGTGATGATAACGAGCGTTTCATTTATGCCTACAGGGTAAATGAGAACCTTCTACGTCTGTATGTGTTTCTCGAATAGAAATGTATGATAGTGAGGATGGTGAAAGAGAGAAAGAGAGAGAGAGAGGAAAGGAGGGGTGGATTCATAATACTGAAGAGTGCGGAGTCCAAGACAATACCGAGACGGGGAACAACAAAAGCGACTAGTAGATTGGGATTTGGTTTTTTGATACGGAATACGGATGCATGGCAAACTGAAAGAGAGAGAAAGAGAGGTTGAATGAAAGGAAGTAGTCGAAAGTCACAAAGTCGGAGACGAAATCCGAACGTCCGGAGATTCTAAAGACAGAGAGAAAGAGAGAGAGAGAGAGTAATAGGAAAAGAATACACACACATATCGTATATGGAGAATTGGTGACAGCTCCAAAGCTCGAAAAGGGCGATGTGAAAGAGGAAAAGCTGCCGGCTCCACATTCACCAACTATCGAGACAAAGGAGGGAAAGAGAAACGAACGACGAGGAGCGACGACACAGTTGAGATTTGAGATGAACGAGAGAGAAAGAGAGCGAGTGAGGATACGAAGAGATCAAATGCCCGTGTTATTTTGCCTGCTGCCTTTAAATTCTCAGCATGAAGTTGATTTTGTGACCCAAGTCAAAAAGCTCGAGCTCTCCGTCAAAACTAAATTCAAATCCGAATCCAAATCTTGATGATTCCTTCAAGCCACTGGCTTTCTCTTTCTTCCTCTCTCTCTTCCTCTGTGTAATGTCATCATGCTGCATTTTCCAACCCGCATTTCAACTCATTTCCTATTTTCCTCCGCCTCTCACTCTGTTTATCTTTTTTCTTCCAGTCTTGACGGATTCTTCTTCTTTTACTTCTTCACATTCGTCTTTTCTCCTAAACTGCATCAAGTTTCAAGAGTTTCGTGAGCATTTACAGAATTTCGTTTTCGTTCTTTTTTTTGTGTGTATTTCGTATTTAGACGAGATGAGAAACTGGAATTTTTTTAAGAGTCCTTTGAAAATTTCTAGACTGACTTGAGTCAACAATTGCGCTGATTTGACTACAAAAGGAACTTCCTGACTTTCTATATACATATTTTCATTTCACTTTATTCATTCGCTTTTACCCAGTAATCTTCAGAGTCAGTCGTCCAGGTCATGGATACCCAGGATTTTACTTTGAAATTCTTGACAGGTTTATCTCTCGCTCTCTCTCTCTTTGAATCCCTCCACTTTTTACTCTGTGCTTACCCTTTGTTTTCTCATGGACAATTTCGATTTCGATTTCGATTTTGTCTTGTGCATTGAAAAATCTAGAAATTCCCACGGTGTCACGGAAAATAAACGACGTTGAGTCATTTGAATTTGAATTTGAATTTGAATTTGAATTTTCAGGAGAAGGAAATGAAATACAAAAAAAGCCGGAGGACTCTCATCCATGTGGATTTGTATTTAATTCCGACTTTTTACATAGAGTTTCTTAGGCAAATCCAACAGAAAAATGCCAGGAGGGAGAAACACAGTGGAGAACCGAAAAAGTTGTCTCTGTCTCTTTCGTTGTACGCCTGACCAAATTCGGCGATTCTTTATTGTCCAGATTGCATTGGTACAGAGACGAGATTATTATGTGGACACATGTTGGTCTGTTTTTGTATTCGGGAGATGTCTCACAGTTTTAAAACTCTCTCTCTCTTTCAGGCTTCTGCAGTTTACACCGATACAGTCAAATCCCTTCTATTCTGCATGCATCCTTCATAACTCTATGGATTTCCTCTCTTTTCCCCGTTTTTCCTCTCTCTCTCTCTCCTTTTTTGTCCTTATTTGACAAGCTCTCTCTCTCTCTCGTCCTATTTCCCTGGTGTATGTACATGGGGAAAAGCTGTTGCTATCCTCCGGAAGAGAGTCGAGTGTGTTGCGTGGACGCATACGGGTCTCTCTTGTTTGTACTTATTTTTTGTATTTGTGTATTTGCCTCCAGTCTCCAGTGTACAACAGCAAAAGAGAATGAAAGCGAGAGAGAGAAAGAGAGAGACAGAGAGAGAGAGAGAGAGAGAAAATCTGGCTTGAGCCAACTGTTTTTTTTTGCTTGTGTGCTCATCGGGCTTTTTGATTTTGGATTAAATTATGGTTCTTATAGTCAACTCCACACACAAACACACGAGATAATAATATGAAGCATTTCCTTATGTACAGCATGTGATCTGTGTGTGACGTGAGGAGTTTGAAGCTTGTGGTCTGTGGTTTGAGAATCCAGTCAAGTGTGAATTGTAAATCTTTATGCATCGAGTTTGTTTCACGTTCATTCGTTCATTCCTCTGAGCTTTGTTTGTGTCAGACTGAACCCGAGGACTCGAGAATAAAGTAAAAAAAAACGAGAGGAAAAGGTGATGTGCAAACTGAGTATTGGGATCTGAAGGAAACTGAGAGAATCCTTGTTTTCCCTCTCCCCCTGTTTTTATTATGTTTATGATGACATTCATGGGATGACACAGTTTGTCAGTTTTGTTTCGTAGGAGTTTTATTTTGGCTCTCCTTTTTTCCTTCCATAGTTTCCTCTCGTCCCGATATATATTTTTTTTCGTCAATCGGAACAGGAACAGGAGCAACAGCATGAGCCAAAACATTTTCAAGACTCTGAGAATCTCAAATCCAAATTTAAGAAACAAGAGTCCACTGAATGTGAGTAAAGTTGGTTTGAGTTGAGTGTCCATACAGTTTGATGATACTTGGGAAACATGTTGTATTTTGAATTTTCCATGAGGATATACAGACTGTAAAAAAACAGGGAAAAAACGTGTAGCTTCAAACTCACCACAGAGTCAGAATATTAATAAGAAGAAAGGCTTTTCCGTTATCCTTATCGAAACAACACACTTGCTCTGATTTTATTTTAGTTCATCATCCATTTCCCTCGTTTTCGTTTACACCAGAGAAAGAAAATCCTTGTTTCTCCACACAAGAATTTGCATTGTGTATATATCCACTCAATTAAATTGCCAATAAGGGACTTGAATTTGAATTTTTTAAATGCAAATAAATGTACGAATATGTATTATTCGATTCCTTTTTTTTAACATGGGACAAGTTAAAAATATCGATAGTTGAATAGAAAAAAATTCCGGGACAGATGGCCAGCACCAATAAGTGAGAAAATGGGATTTCAAATGACCGTTTTCTGCTCACTTGACATTTTTGGGGGTGATGGCACCAGCAATCAAATGAAATAATAATATATTGGGATAATGCAGACAATACATTGAGCTCATGATAATAATATACGTACATTTGGACTCATCCGTGAGGTGAGGATAAAGTGTGGATTTAATTTGAAAGTGAAATGGGTTGCTAGAATACGAATGCATTGTGTTTTCATTAAATCGGATTCGACTGTATTGTGGCTGGATTTTGAGTGTGAGTTGTCGGGTTTTATCTATTTCCACATGTGAAAAGGGAGCGAGAGGGAGAGAGAGAGAGAGAAAGAAAGAAAGAGACAGGGAGAAGGAGAGTTATCAAATGAATTGACATGACATATCGACTGCCGACTGTCTACTTGTCCACGGCCACACGATGCACATTCGTAATAATAATAATGATGATAGCTCCTAGACTGGTAGATTGTATGGTGAGAGTTGAAAGTCATAGGAACAGACAGAGACGGAGAGAGAGAAAGAGAGAGAGATGATTCAAAGGATGAGATACCCACATAAATATACAAAATACAAAGTCTATGCACACGATGGAAAACTTAGTCATCAGTTTGCTCTCATCCCCCCTCATTCACTTCACTCACTCATTCATTTAGGTTTTCCTGAGTTTTTGGCAAAAGAGCCAGAAGCCACACACGCTTTCAGTCACCTTTATCCTTTCATGTGTGTTCGTGTGTGTGTTTGTGTGTGTGTTCTCTATATATCTTTCTTTCATATGGAAGTCTTTTTAGTTTTAACAGTGTGAGAGATGTACCTTGAAATTTTAAAGGCTCCACCCATGCACTCACCACAGAGCGATGAGAATGAGAATGACAATGAGAAGAGTTGGAGACCGACAAAAACAGAGATACAAATTTTTGACTTGGACGACTCTCAGTTTCAGTTTCCAAGTCTCTCTCCGCAAATCAGACGAGGGAAAATCCAGAAATCCAAGCCAAAGCTAGGAATAGAGTTAAATACATATACGATAGAAAAGGAGAGGAGAAGAGAGTGGAGATAAGCAAGTTTTGATAAAAGCCATCCAATCTCTCCTTCATTTCTCTTACCCGACTTCGTACCGTACAAAAGTTGACTGAAACACACACTCCACTCTCTCTCTCTCTCTTTCTGTTTTTTTGTCGGATTTGGTGTGCAAGTTTTGTTCATGGAATGAGAAAGAAGAGAGAGAGACAGAGTTTTGGGACTTTGGTGATATCTGCCAAGGATTTATCTGTTTGTTTCTTCTGGAATTGCTAAATGGTTCAAGACACGAAGAGATGACGGTTCATGGTGACACTCACAGAAAAGACTCTCACAACTCTTCCACTGTATATTCCACCATTTCCACTGTGAACACGTTGGCAAATAATTTACTCGGAAGGAAATACTTACACACACACGAATTTAGAATGTGAAATGAAAACTGAAAACTCCTTTCCCCTGAACACATTTAAAAACGGGATTCTCAAGTTGTCTCAACCTTCAACTCTCGTTTCTCTCGTTGATATGACATCTGACATTTGTTCTGCTTGCGTTTCTGCACTGATGATACAAGAAATATAAAAGGTGCATGCTCTCATAGTTACAGATAGGAATTACAAATTGCGGTCGTCTTCTCTATGGACAGTCGTCTCCAATAAATAAGTAATAAATATGAATAAATGAACAGTCAACTTCCCCCGCTGTTCATAAACTAAGTACATATCCTGAGGTATTTTGTAATTTTTATTATTATCCTGTCTAGACATTGCAATTCCCTCGTCTCGTCTCACTTTTGATGGGAAATCAAACTCGTATACAATGCTGTAAAAAAAATTCCTATAAATATCGTACAACTACAATAAAAAGAAACGAACAGAAATAAAAATAAAAACATACAAAAAAAATATTGACATGGTCAAATCAGAAATTGCGGTTTGATAATCACAATAAATATTTGAAAATAGAGGGAAAAGTTGAGGGAACTATTAAACATTAAATATGAATATGGAATTGATTGAAAAAGGATAAAACGCACCATGAATGTGTGTTTACTTAGTTTCCTCGTTTGTACTGTTAAGGATTCTCCGTTGTCCGATTAAAAAAATAGTAAATGCATGTGCGGTAAATCTAAAAAAAAGTACATTTAAGGAAAGGGAAGAAGAGGAAAAGGAGGAAAAGGAGGAATATTGTGGTGTGGATGTTTGTGTACACAAGTTCTCAATTTCCTCCAACATAAAATAAAATTTAGAATCAATTTCAAAGGGTAATAATAATAATCAATAGGTTAGTTTTTTTTTGTTCGGCAGTCCCATTCTCATTGCATGTCCCTTCTGTGCACTATTTGTGTTGTATTGTACATTGTACAGGCTCTTCAATTCAATCTATGAAAATACAACAAACTATACACATTGTACAATGCGAGGACATTTTCAACGGGTTTACATTTTCATAAACTTTTTTTTCTCGCTCTCTCTCTCTCTCTCTTTCTCTCCTTTTACTGCATGTGCTGTACAATTCAGAAATAAATCGTTACTCGGGAGCTGTGGGCCATGAACGCTTTCCCTTGCGCCGCTTGACATGTTTGCATGCCATATCCAAATGGCAACGCCAGCTTTCACTTCTACTCCATATAAAATGAATCGACGTATACGAGAGAAAGAAAGACGAAGGATTTCTCTAATTTCTCCTCACACAGCATTCGAATTCGAATTCAAATTCGACAAAACCCAAGCCAAAAGACCTCACACATTAAGGTACACGGAAACACTTCTTTTCTCCTGCTCTTTCCGCTACCAACATTGTTTACACACGAACATATATGCGCAAACAAACATACAAACATGATTCAATCGCGGGTAAAAGAATGGTAGTGAAAGTCTTCACCTGTCCTAAATAGCCCAACTTATCGTTTCCTCAAAGTCCGGAATTCCCCTCATCGCAAAGGCATCATCACTTTTATTATTTCAAATCTTTTTTCCTCATCAAACGAAATTCGTCTCATATATTTCAACACCAATCATTGGATCATTGGAATATGAGCTCAGATATTTGCTAGTTCCATTTCATATTCAAGTGTCTTCAAGTTACATGAATATTAGGGAAATGTGTACTCGTATATTTTCCATAGTTTGTATTTGACAAGAAAATTATTATGCTGACGATGAGGAAGAGAGGATGACATGAAAAGGAAAAGGGAGAAGAGAGAAATGTGAAGAGAACTGTGAAGAGGGGAAAGGTAGACGAGCGAGAGAGAGAGAGATTGGATAAGGACAAGCGTAAATAGAATTTGAATTTATGCAAGATTGAACTGGGAGAAAATAAATGGTCAGGAGAGAGAAAGAGAGAGAGAGAGGAAGGCCAAGTCACTTTCCATCAATATCAAGTTGAATGTAATATAATGCAGTCAATATAGTCGACAATGCCAATGTCAATATCAAACACACGGTATAAATACGATACAATCATCGGCAGTGTGTAAAAAACACGTATGCTCTACCAAACGGAATTATATATATATATGTATAATGTATATTGAAAATTTCCGATGGATTCAATTTTTTCTCTCTTTTCCCCGTCCAATTTCATTTCCCCTCTTTCTCTTTCTCTTTAACTGGCAATGGCTTTTTCAATATTTTTTTTGAAAGGAAACAAAACTGTAGAAAATATATCGTACATATATATACAATACTCACAAGGATTTGGTGTGTGTGTGTGTGTGTGAGTACAGAATTTCTTCTAGTTGTCAAAACTTGTTTGGATTCCCATCGAGTTAGACTCACAATCAGCCAGTATGAAAATAAAAACAAGAGACAACATGCGATGAGAATAACTATTTTATTTATTTTAAAAACCTTTTTCTAAAAGGGAAATTCTAATATCTGTACAAATGTTTCGTCCAGTGACAGAGGGTAAAGACTACTATAAAATGAGGGGATTTTGAATTTACAATGCGGATGAAGTTATAATATGGTGAAGTGATGATGGGAGAGCGTAAAAAAACTTTGAATCCAAATGACTTTGAATTTGAATGGGATTTGGTGAATGTACGATATATCGTAGAGATATGAAGATTGGTAGTCAATACGTTTTGTGCATGGCCATTCCCACCACACAAAAGCTAGACTCAAACGACGACGGATGGAAATTTTCAAAGGTACTTTCTCTCTCAAGTGTGCCAATTACAGAGAGTAAAGTCGTATGTAATATTTGTGGGGATAGGCTAATTAACTGCATATGGTAATATATAAATTTGACGGGTATTCCTTCACACACACACACATTCTTTCTCTCTCTCTCTCTCTCTCTCTGTGTCTCTCTCTCTCTCTCTGTCTCTCTCTCTCTCTGTACGCAATCCTTCTGAGGATATGCACCCTATTTGAATTCACTGTTGGATGGGTACTAAACCCAACACAAAAGCAAAAGCTAAAGCTGGGACTAGTACTAGGACTGGATACAAATAAGCAAATACCAGTACAAAGGAACTAGAGTGAAAGAGTGAAAGAGAGAGAGAGCGAGAGTCTGAATGCATTTACGCAGGGACTTGTAGTTGTTGGCTAGAGAAAGGTCGAGTAAAACTGGCGTTGTGAATTATTTAACTAGCGCGCCTAAATTATTCACCGAATTACTCGGTGGCCATGCTCTTGGGACAAGGAGAGAATAAGGAAGAGGAAGAGAAAGAGAGAAAGAGAAAGTAAGGGAGTGAGTGTAAAGGTAAAGCCATCCGCGTTTCCATGTTCCATGTTCTACATTGAACGTACAATGTTTAGAATGTAGAAAACTACCAAAAAACCCAAGCCAAAGAGGTTTTTTTCTTCTCCTTCTTCTTCTTCTTCATGTCTCCAAAAAAAAATATAAAAAAAACTTACCTTTCTCCTGTACTTTTCTTCTCTTTCGCTTTCTTACTATTCCGAAAGAGAAGAAGAAGGAAAAAAAACAAACGAGGATACACCTGGCTCTAGTTTCAGTCTCCGTTTGAGTTCCTGTACTTGTACTTTGGACTCTTTAGGGTCTCTTCAATACTCGACCATGTGCATCTTCACATACGGTCGCTAAGGATTCTTTTCATGTTCTCTCTCTCTCTCTTTCTCTCTCAAATAGAAATACATATGGTTTTTTGTACATGTGTGAAAGTGCGTGTGCATTTCTGTCTCGGTTCTTCTTTGACTCATCCAACAAGAGAAATGTATATATATATATATATCGCATATATGTGCTCAATCTATTTACCTGGATTTACTTTCCACTTTTCCTTTCTTACTCCCACTTTTCCCCCCTTTAGATAAAAGCCGAGTGGAACGAGAACGAGACGAGCATTTGGATGCGCATAGAAAAAATCCTTCCCGTACTCTCTGTACTTTACTCCCAAGATATATTGTCATATTTATTTACCATCACATCACACCAATGAATTAAATATACACAGTCCATTTCAAAAATTCCACCATACTCCAACTACTAAAGAATTATAAAGCATCATTTGAATGCCGAATGCAAGCCAATCATATCCATAGTCCACTTCCCTTTGCACAGTAGTACATATTTGGGGGGAATTGTGACAAAGTTCGCTCCTACATTTTTTGTTGTACAGACAGAAGAAGAAGTAGAAAAGAAGGGAAAGGGAAAGCGGAGAAAGGGCAGAGTAAAAGCAGAAAACGAAGGAGAAGAAGAAGAGGGGAAAAAAGTAGATAAAGGGATGGTAAATGGTGAGCAGTGGATTTTCTATTATTTTGTATTTCCCATTGTAAAACCGTTACATCGACTCTCGGGCTCAAACTGAATTTTTCAATAGGCTTAGTCAAACTTTTTTTTCTCCCTTCTCCCTTTTCTACTCAACATGCAGATACAGAAGGCCCACTCTAATACAAATACCCACCCAAAAAGGGAAAGGAAAACGAAAACGAAGACGAGTACAAAGAATATGTGGGAATGGCGTAGTTGGTCGTTGGCTGGTAGTGTAGTGCGTTGGTGTGAAAGAGCTGAAGAAAAAAAATAAATGTAATGTAGTTGCAATAGTGCAGGAAATTGCTAGTCACTCTCCCTACACACACTATAAAAAGTAAGCCACTTTCTTACTTTGATTTTTATTCTACCTTTTTTTTTATATCCGTACACTTCACACTTTGTACTTTCTCTCTCTTTCTCTACTTTCACCATTTTCTCCTCGTCTTCTTTCTTTCCTTCTTCTTCTTCTGCTTCTTCTTTTCTCCTTTGAATCTAATAGACAAAATCCCAAATTCAGTTGTACATTTCCCCAAATTGTAATATGGTTATAGATTGGGAATTGAGGAGAATTCATGATAGAGAGAGAAAGAGACTGAGAGAGAGAGAGAGAGAAAAAAGAGAGAAGAAGTAGAGAATTATCATAACAACTTTGACAATTTACACAATCCAAAATTTGACTTGCTTAAATTTATTCCAAACATTTTTCTCTCTTTTTCCCCTCTGTGTAGAGGCAATTCAATTTTTTTTATATGCGATGATGGAAAAGATTGAAATTTTCTAATTTTGTAATAAAAATATAAAATAGAAAATGGGGAGGAGAGGATTCGACATTTGAAGGAGCTCTCGTTCAATGACTGATGAGGGAACGTAGATGAAAATCGTGGAGGAAAATGAAGAAAATTCAAAACACTTGAAGCAATGAAAATGAAATATACAGATAGGATAGAAAAGAGAAAGAGAGAGAGAGAGAAGGAGGGAAAGTAGGTGAACAAATGGTGGAGTGACAGGCAGTCGACGGTGGAATTTTCAAATTAGGAGCAGTTCAATGTCGATAGAAAATGTCAATGTGGATGTCGAGGTAGTTGTGAGGAGTCTCTCTCTTACTCTCTCTTGAAAGGAGACACAGAGAGAGAGAGAGAGGTAGAGAGAGAGAGAAAGGAGGGAGACAGGCGGAAAGGGGAAAAAAGACCGGAGAGGCTGGTGGAAGGAAGTTTGCTTCAAGTGGCAAGAGGAAGGTTTCTTTTCACAAGTCGTGCTTTTAACCTGAGCTTCCTTTTCTGCTCCGGCTGGTTGGTTGGTTGGTTGGCTGTTGGCTGGCTGGCTAGCACGAGTGAGAGTGAGAGTTGTGTGCTGATACTGATTCGGATTCTCTGTTCTGACTCAGTCAGAGTCAGTCACGGAGTCAATCTGATACATGGAGAAAATGTAGGGGAATGGAATGATAGGGTGAATGTTGAATGGTGAGGAGAGAAAGTGAGAGTGAACGGTGGAGAAAGAGAAGAGTGAGCAGGCAGGCAGTTCCAGGAAAACTCATAGAGTGAGAGAAAATGGATAGATTGAAGGGAAAGATGTTGTCACCGTCTCAAATTTACTGCCATGTAAATGATGCAAAAATTTCTGGCTGGGAGTCTAGAGACTCCCCATGTGCGAACAGGGAAAGTGAAATGGGGAAACGGAGAAAAAGAGAAACGAGAAAGAGAAAGGAGAATTCCGAATGAGGATTTTCGTTTCTTCTCTCTCGTTTTCGCTCTTGCTCTCCTTCTCCTTCTCTCAAGGAAATCATATGAAAAACTCTTTTACTTTTCTCTTTCTTCATGTGTTTCTGTGTGCAAATGTGTGTATGTGTGTGTGTCCTCGTTTTCATTCTTTAGCTTTGACTCTGGTTCTGGTTCTTGTCGACGCCGACAAACGACGAAAGAGACGATGAAAACCATGAAAAAATCCTTATGAACGATCCAACATCCACCATCTTAATGAATATTTTAAAACATGAGTTTTTTTTCAGGGGCACTGCTGCTTTTTGAAAGTCAAATTCCTGTTAGACACAAAAGAGACTGGAGAACACAAACTTTCCTTTTTTTCTTCTTTTCTGTGTCTTTCCCTTTCTTTCTCTCACTCTCTCCAATAGAGAATCGAAACGTTTCCTTCTTGTTCACATTCCTTAAAATAAAAATGACGCCAGACTTTCCATGCGTAATTTTCATATGAAATCAGTGTGGACCAAAGACAAAAAAAACCGGGTTTTTAATACAATTTCTTTCGAAGAATCGACAGTGTACATAACTTTCTCTTCAAACATTTTAGATTTGGAGTCTTATAGTAAAACCATATTATTATATTTGAGATTTGTTACATTTGGGATTCATAATATTCATGACATGGATAAGATAACAGAGAGAGAGAGAAAGAGAGAACTGGGGAAAGTTGCATAGCGTACATGTGCAAGTGTGTGTGTGGATTTGGTTACACATGAGATGTAGAATGTGGGTTACGAAAGGAAATTTTACAATTTACAATTTGTGTCCTCGAGCTTCTCGCTAGGCTCAATTCCGAGTCAGAAAATGCTCAATACAGATACAGAGAGAGAGAGAGAGAGAAAGAGAGAGATTTAATCCGCATGTAAACGAGACGGGGGAGAGAGAAGTGTAAAAGGAGCTCGAGAGTTTGACTGTAATAAGCTGTTCAATGTTCAATGTGACAAGATTAGAGAACGACGACGTCAACTTTGCATAAAATTACTTTGTACCTGCATTAAAATGACAGATTTTCCGAGTGAGCACGTCCACCATACAATATTCATAGCTCATGACACGTACATATACAGTATACACATGCACATGTTCTTCACTCTATGTTCTGTCCCATCCAGCCACTCTCTCTCTCTTTCTCTCCCATCCTCGTCCTTACAAAGGCTTCACTCATAACCTTGTCTATGTATGTACAAGGGAAAATACATGGGTATACTCCACAGGTATATCAAATGGAGGGTGCATATCTTATAGAGAATGCACTATATAAGGGGAAATCTAGGAGAATGTGAGATGACGGAAATACTATTGTACATTACACACGGTACATGTACACGGGATCGGTAACAAAAGCTAGTCATAATGTGAATCCGAGCTTTGGGGTTCTATTGAAATGCCAGTTGAATGGTTGAATGAAGACTGCTAGCGGGACTCGAGACGACTGTATGTGTGTGTGTGTGTGCATGTGTGTGTCTGCAGACTCGAGACGTTTCTCATGTTCCAAGCTAATAATCATAATCATAAATCCTAGTTCAGTTCGCTTGGTTGTCGGCTGTTGGGGAGAGAGAGAGAGAGAGAGAGTCAGGAGTTTGGGTAGTTGCTACATACACACTTTCTCTCTTTCTCTCTCATACACATAGTCGAATAGTTAAGTTCTCATGTATTCTCGTCGTAACTCAGAAATGCTTTGAACCGTGTACTTGTAACGTGTAACTACACAAGTCTTTTCATTTGATTGTTGATCCTTAATTCTCTCTCTTTCTCCGTTCAGACTAATTCTAAAATCCTGAATGCCAAAAAAAACTTCACCACAGGGTTCAACCCATTTCACATTTAACTTGCATTCAATATGATATGAAAATTTCTATTGGAGTGTACAGATATTCTCCATTCTATCAGTATCAGTAGAGTCTACACACAACACACAATAAATAAACTACATCATCTCCCTAGTCCCAGTAATTCCTTATTATTATTATTATTATTATTATTATTATGCATATAGTATCTGACAAGCCTCCAGTCAGGTTTGCAAGTTTACATACCAAATGTCAATGTGAAAGTTTTTTTTTGTTTTTTCTATGTGCCATATCGGATTTTATCGTTAGTTGTGAACTAATTAATAATTTATAAGATACAACAAGGAGTAGGAGGCTTATTCTTATGGTATTGTATTCAATTCATTCAATTGTATTGAATCAATACTGTCGACTGGATCTGAGAAAAAGAATATTTTTCTAGGTTTTAAACTCGGGGTGCGTATTTTTATATATTTTGATAGATAATTTAGATGTTAGGGTTGACAGTTTGAGTGGTAATTCGAAGAGTATGATAAGAAAAAAAGGGTAGAGAGTGGATAATGCAGATAGATTGTTGGATTAAGCTTCCGAATTGTGATAGGAGGAGGAATATTTCCTATAGAGTTTAGCGTGTGAAGTGAACTTGACAATTTTGAGTTTGATTTGGAGTTCCTTCCATTGGATTACCATTGGATTTCATGACAAGTGTGTATTTTTTGGTCCTTTCTCCCTTTTGATATTTCCTATTCAGTATTTGCTATTTGGTAGCAACTATTAAATTCGTCAAGTGTATTTATATTATATTTGTAAATCCCTCGGATTTGGGATCCTTCAGAATTCTCCATCTCAGAATCTTCCATTCAAAATCCAAAACCCAAAATCTGGTGCGAATCTGACGATTAGTCGACATGCGACAGCCAAACAACATTCAACGTTCTCCAAATATTTTCCTAGCACGGGGACTAAATTATAATTATAATTACGTGCATACCACCCGACATTAGTGTAAGCACACAAGTATGGTACCTTTTCCAGATACTCGTGCCCATTCCCTATATATGCAGTGACTACTATCCTCATTGTCAGTGGGAGGGAAGAAACTCTCTGAATTTACCTGTCACGGAATAATAGGTAATTGGAGGGCAATTTGTAATCTGTACAGTACACAAACATAAAATTATATATATGATACACACAATCAACCTGTTGTTGCTCTTCCTATGTATCTCTACCATATCTATTCTGTAGTATGTTCAATTTGAATTTGAATTCAAATTGAAATATGAAGGGAAAGCTCTCAAGAGAGCCCCATATTAGTTTCTGTTACGATAGAAACTTGCCGGGCATTGTCAACTCTCTTATTTAGTCCTATACGTACACTGATAGTCGATCGTGGATCGTCTACACACTTTCCGGAAAATTAGTGAGGCCTGTATAGTGAGTACATAAATGCAGAGAGAAGGACAGAGAGTGGGAGAGAGAGCGAGAGGGAGGAAAAAGAAATTGGCAAATGGCAAGTAAATTGCGTGGCCTGTCCATAAAATGGATCATTAAATCGCTTAACTGAAAATGATCTATTATACTTGTAGTTTCCATGTGTCATATGGCCACCATGTCCTATGAGTTATGATATTGTGCACTCTGAGTCCCGTAGCAAGTCCTTTCTCCCCCCTCTCTACTCTCTAGTCTCTAGGCTCTACACATACCATATACAATATCCCAACAACATTATTATTATTATTATTATCATCATCATCATCATCGTCGTCGTCATGGTCATGTATAGGATATTTTTTGTATTTATTACCCATTTACTCATGTCATACCCAAACGATTGCTATTGGATTTCCCACTGAGCAGTGAGTACAACTAAACGTTCGAATTCATTTTGACAACTGACAAAGAATCTGTGACTACCAACTACCAATTTCCTCCATGCACGGGACACACACACACACACTTATAAGTAGGAACATCAAGAGTTAAGTTAACGTTAAGAGTATTTATGAGAAAGGGTTTTTAGGTATTTTCGAGGGTGCTTACTGCTACACTCTACTTTCCCTTACCGACGATTTACGATTTGTCAAAATGACATTGTGGATAAGATATTATACTCTCATATATATACTTTATAGCATTTATCCCACAAATTATGGAGTGGAGAACACTCTCCAGAAGCTCCACCATATAATTCATACAAGACGACAGCCTTGAGCTTCTCTCCCCCCCTTCCCAAAATATATACTCACACTCTTCCACCACAACGAGAGCAACAGTCTGTAAGTACGTAGTCTTTTTGCTCACGATTAACTCTCGACTTTGTTCTCTCTCTCTTTCTCTCTTTCTCTCTCTTTCTTTCTCTCAACCACAAACACTGACGACCGGCTCAGCGTCCACAACAGAAAAATACTAAATATCTTACTCATAATTATTAGTCCAATGCAACAAAAAATGAAAACGGGATTTTTACTGTGATACTGTAATGTAATATGTACGACAATGCAACTGTGGAGCACCAGAATATATAGTTTGTGGGAAATTTTATTGGCAACTCAAAATTGAATGATGAAGTGGACCACCAACGAGGGGTTTTGAAGGTTCACGTTGATTAGTGTGTACAAAGTACAAAGTGAAATCGTAAAATAATTATGTGGTTCAAAATTGGAGAAAGTACATGTACTCTTGTACATATTCCCCTCCTGTATTTGTATGTTGCGCTGTACAGTTTAGTGCGCACATTTGTTGGCAAGCAAGGGCAGGAAAGGAAAGAGAGAGAGCGAGAGAGAGAGGAATTGACATGAGTTTAGACAGATACAGAAGGGAAAATGCTAGTGTAGTCATTCAAGAAATTTCCATGTTGGTGCGCTACAAGATTATAGGTTTTGTGTTAGTTTCACCTGAACTTCCAAAACTATACCAACTATGGACGATCATACTACCAACTACTGCCAACAACTGCCAACTATATATGTATGTAGCAACGTTTCTCCCCTTCATTATTCCCATCTCGCCTTCATTTGAGAATATAATAAGGGTAAATATTGACACTTGTCGAAATGCCGGCGATGATTTCCATCCCATTCAAAGACTTTCCCTCACTTTCACTCGTACATATAAATAGCTTGTATGTTGTGTGTATAGTTTATATCGTATGTATTCAAATTGCTCGCTCATTCTTCTACTTACAGCTGACTGACTTTCCCCTTGTTGTGTTCATATATTCACTCACTTTTAGTTTTTCAACTGACTTTTATTTCACCTAGTCTGCCATATGCCATTTCGGATATTCAAAGGGGAGAGTTGTAAATTTATATGATGGAGTGACACACGTATAAAACTTTCCACCTCTTCTCGTCCTCTTCTTCCTACTCCTCCTCCTCCTCCTCTTCGTTCTCTAATTCCAAACCTTGTTGTGCAAATAAACGGATTTTGGGAACGAAAACAAGTGCGAGTGCGAGTGCGAGAATGAGAATGAGCAGAGGCAAACAACTCCCATTAAGAACAAAACTCGAGAATCCATTTATATGCACAGATATTTCACTGCACTCCAAATATTTCCAACTTCATATTTACCATTTCCTATTCCTTCTCCAGTACACCGTCAACTCTCTCTCTCTCTCCGTTCCCACAGTTTCACTCCTATTAATAATCAATCATTATTTCGCATGTACAATACAAACACAAACACATGTAAAACCAGCCAAAAAACTCTGTCTCTCTCTCTCACTCTCTGTCTTTCTATTCAATTATCAATTTAAGCAGCACAACAATTATTTTTCGAGTACTTTTATTCCACATACATCAAATCTCAACTTTTCCACTATAAACAAACTTCATTTACATATATATTTTCTATTTTCATCACCAAGTTTCAGTCTCAATCAAAAAAGCAAAAAGTTCTGTTACAACTTCTATAAAAAAATCGATATCAATTAGTATAGTATTTACACTGTGAATCTTAAATCTATAAAAACGGTCAACTCCTCAGATAATCCAGAACTTCAAAACTCCAGAATGCAAAAAAAATAAATATATATATACACGATAAATTGTCATATTTGGGAAGAAAAGGGGGAAAAAATGAAGAATCTTCACTGTAACTCACAATTGGACTGGAAATAATAAATAAGATTATCGTGTTTGAGGAGCATTAGAAATAGAAATTAGAAGACAAGGCACTAAATGGCTTAGCATTAGCTCGAGCAGAGCAGAGAGATTTGAATAGAAAAAGTTTCTATATTTTATGAGGAGGTTTGTCTTTTTCTCTCTCTCTCGCTCTCGCACTCCTCGTTCTCTCGTCCCCCTGTATTTTTTATGAGGATTTTATGCTGATGAGAAAAATCAAAGACGGAACACACTAGAGAATGAATTCATTTCATTTCGGATCGTCATTGTGCGATTTTCTGATAGGCGAGAGCGAGAGAAAGAGAGAGAGATTTTTTTTTTTGGATGGGAGAGTTAATCCTTTTATTCTAGTCCCCATTCCCCATTGTAGTTTTCCCCCGTATATGTATTGGGTGAAAATTTCCCTGTTGTACAATGGGATGGGCGTCATTATCTTGTGTACGACATCCGACAGCAGCCTCTTAGTTCAAATGACTATGGGAAAAAGTGTGGATGGTACAGTGTGTGAGGGTGTAGATATGAATGTGTGTGTGTGTGACGGGGGAGGGTAAATGATGTGTAGACTCTCCATTCCATGTGTAGCCGTCGTATGTACATGTACATTTACATGTGTCCATGTTTGACAGAGAGAATCCAACGTGTTCTCAGACACGTTGAGAAATCAACGTGTCTAAAGAAATTGTAATTTCTTTTAAGTGAAAAGAACACAGAGAGAGAGGGAGAGAGAGACAGGCAGAGAAAGAGAGAGGAGAGAAAACAAGGAAATAAATAGAAGGTAGAGGGAGAGGAATTCTCTGAATTTTCTGCACTCATCGTCAGAGACGGAGAAAAGAGAGAGTAAGAGAGAGAAAGAGAACGAGAGAAAGGAAGAGAAAAAGAGTGGGAGGTGGTGGCTGTAGTCGTGTTAATTGTCAAACAGAGAAGAAAAGAGCCGGAAGGGAGATAACGAAATGGAAATGGGCACGGGGCAATTAAAGCTTCGTTCCTAACGGTGCGTTCCAAACTCCAAGTGTCCCTGTCGCTCTTCCAACTTTCCTCTCTCTCTCTCTCTTTTTCTCCTTTTGTTTTTTCTTATTGGATTTCACCAGACATTTTTCTTTCTTTTTCTTTTTCCTTTTCTCCTTCTCTGTCTCCTTTGTGTATTTTCCAAGCGGCTCTTTCACTCGAAGAATTTAAATGGCATCCACTCAAATGTCCTCAAAAATGTCGCCTCTCTTCTTCAGTCTCCTCCCTCATTTCTCATTTCATTCGCCACCAGACCATTTGTAAAAAAATAGAACACTGCCTTTCTCTAAAAAAAAGTTTGTTTTTGTATTGTTTTTCCAATTCCCCATTTTCTATAGTAATCAGGATGGAATAAGAGAGAGAGAGCGGAAGTTTGATGAGTTTGAGCGACCTCATTTAGTCGGGTTGTCTGTTCCTGTTCAACAATGTTCACCAAGAGCATCCATCAACTTGGATTTGACAGATTAGAAGCACATTATAATGAATTATACAAAAGCAGAAATGAGCCACCAAATGTCACTCGAGGAAATTCAACTTTAATGAATAATTAATGAGCAACTTTTGTAGGTTGAAAATGTTACATTTTAAACGTTATTTTGACTGATCGTGCTCGTCATGTTCTAGTTGATGTAAAATACTATGTATGACAAGTCCAAAGGATTCAAATTCAATGGGAAAGTAGAAAGAGAAAGTGTAGAAAGTGAAAGGGAAAGCAGCCGGCTGTAATTTTCCGGGTTTGACTGCATAGCGACACACGTTTATGTTCCAGTCAAAATATTAAATCCATATTTAATACGTTTGCAGTCAGCTCGAGCAATAGCCAACAGCCCGTCATTTCAAATTCAACAACTCGATTACCATTATCAAGAAAAAAAAGAACGGTATTGATCTAGAATTAATTCTTACTTGCTTGCGAGCTTCAAAGATTAAGGAAATAAACTCAATAGTTAAATAAAGTATTTAGGCGAAAAATTAAGTGCGCAATTGAATTGTCAATCAAGTGTTTTATAAACACTGCTTTTAATTATAGCGATGTTGAAAAAATTTGCATAGGAACTAAATTTTGCGAATTGTTATTTGTAGTTTTCGTCAAGGTTAGTTGTTCAAAAGAAGTTTGCATTGGAGAAATGGAAACATTTGTTCCGCAGAATTTAATTTGCAAGTTGCCCATGCAAACAAACTCGTCAAATTATGATGATCAAAACCACTTTAAATTTGCACGCAAAGAAATCTGGTTCGTCTGTACAAAATAAAAGACCCATAATAAATAAAAGGTCATTTCTAATTCACATTCGCATTCGCATTCACATTCGCATATATGCAAAATATAGTTGACTTTCCTCCGGGTGAATACTACTAATGGATTAATTTACCAGGTGCTTTTATTGCCCAGAGCTCAGATGAAATCAAATGAAAATTTGACGTTTACATACATGGAAATGGAAATATATTGTACATATAGGTAATAAATAAGGACAACTATTGGATTATAATTTCCGCTCTAGAAAAATTAAACCTTCCCCCCCCCCACACGAAACACACACAGCATCATACACACACAACTAATTGTGAACAGTCAAAAACTACTTCATTTCATATGTACAATCCTAATTGTAATGACTACGGAGAATTGAGGGAATTCCAAGTCAAAACAATCATTGAATGATTTTAATTTCATGTCCACAGCACAAGTTTCAAAAACGATTGTGAACTGCTTTTGTTTTTGTGCAATACATAATTATTATTGTTGTAAATTGTAAATTGTCCTGTATAAATGACATTTGAAATGGGGATTTGGATATGTGAGATGAGATGGACAATATAGGAAAAACAAAGGCTGACGAGAGAGAAATACATAGAGAAACTATATGCATGTATGTACATACGTTTTGAGTTGAGAAGTGCTCAGAGAGCTTGGAAAGCTTGGGGAAAGGGGCAACAAATCATGGATCGCGCAGCATGGATTTTTCGCCGAAATTCCACAGAGTTAAATTAAGACCCCGTGATAAGATACACACACTATGAAATTAACGAATTTCCTTGGACAAGCACGCGAGCGCTCTTGGGCACACCCCACCAGTCAGTGGCAGTGGCCCACACGACCACGACTACGATACAATATATAATAATAATCCACATCATGTATATAATTTTCAAATGTACGATATGTGTATACGATATATCCATTTGTTGTTCATGTACGTACATATTGGGATTTGGTTGTTTCACTTGGTACATTTAGTATTTTCAGTGAGTGAAATTAATGAAAGGTACAGGCGAGATACAGATGTTAAATAATACCATTTTTTTTCTCAAACATAATAATTTTTTTTGGCTCGTTGAAATGTGTGTGTGTGTGAGTATTTTGAGGATAAATGCGTGTGCATGGGTTTTTCTTTCTCATTTTTCTATTCGTTTGGCGTTTGGCTGCTGTTGGTTCCTGGTTGTACCCCCAGACTATAATAATAAATGTTAAATTACCATGTCAGTTTAGCTGTTCCCACTCATAATGTGAACAATCATGAGGGAAAGAGAGAGACAGAGAGAGAGAGAAAGAGAAAGAGAGAGTCTCAACAAACTTTCCTCGATATATTTCTGTGAATATGTTCAATGCACAGCCCAACCAGAACGAACGATCTGACTTGGGCTGGACAAAATCAAAATCAAGACAAAATCGGGAGTAGTTCTCCAATCTGATAAGCAATTAGGATTCCTTCATGCGTGTGGATTTCTCGACTCCTTTCAAAGAAAAAACAATCCCTTCAACGTTCTCTCCTTTTCTCTCTCTCTCTCCTTCAAATTGGAAACCCTTTTTTTTTTAAGTTGAACTTCACAAACTTTCACGAGGAGAAAAACCAATTCTAAATATATATAAATTTGATATTTGATGTGATTCAACTTTTGACAATGCAAATGCACACTAAATGCAGTCACAAAGTAAATCAAAATGTGGTTACTGGTTGAGAGATTCAGATTCACATGATGATTCACATGGTGATGCTAAAGGTACAGATATATCATTCTGAATAGGGAATAGAGTATAACAAATCAAATTTTTCGGTGTGTAAACATCAAGTGAGAGAGGATTTGAAGGGTTTTGGGTTTCGAGGAGGGCAAGTTTTTATATTCTTTCTCCATTTGGAATGGGAATGGATCCGAAAAGATATGGAGAACCTCATCAACGTCTTGAAATCGGCTTGACGTGAGATGACAACAGACCAAGACATGGCATGACTCGACATGGACACGACAACCAACCCATCACTTTGCTCCCGAAGAATTTGTTTGAAAGTTGAGAGGAGTTCAGTGTTGAATGTTGAATGCAAAAAAAAGATAAAGTTAGAGAGTTTCTCTCACTTTTCATTTCTCTCTCTCTCTCTCGCTCTCTCTCGCACCCCACAGAACAAAAGCGACCACAGATAAATTCCAATCGGCTCTTTTCCTTTCCTCTATTCCCTTTTGCTATGCTCTTTTCCTTCACTCTTTCTAAATGTTTCATATTTGTCAATGAAATTGATTGTGAATTCGGATTTGGAGAGTAGAAAGTAGACAATGGACTCGATTGCACGTGAATTGTGAATTTCCCTTCATTTTTTCCTATGGTGATGGAATGAAATGATGATGATGATGGGGAAGATGATGAGTTGAGTTGAGGAAATTGTTCAAGGGGAGAGAAAGTGAAAGCCGTGAGTGAGCCCATTAGCACCAATCAGGCAAAGTACAAGCTCACGCTCAAACATCCTTCCAGCCGACACAACTCCAAAATCAAAACCCACCATCAGCCATTCTATTTTCTACCGTCAAACTCCTCTCCACAAAAAAACCATCCCGGCTACTATTACAGTCGACTTCACAGTCATCTCACCACATGGTTTTGTACTTATATGTATCGATAATTCCCCTCATAGAATCATTAATTATTACCATTATTGTCGTGCAGTAAAACTCCGGAGAATATCTGATCTGACAAAAGTGTTGTTGTGTAACATCAGTTCCAGGTTTTACAGTAAAAGGATTTTGGTTGTAGAGGATTCGGACTAGCGTATTTCCTGACAGTCTTTTTACAAGGAGAAATTTATGGATGGTCTGAGACTAAAACAAAGTTGGCTATTGTGTTTGTATGTATGCGACGTGTGAACATGTTTTGGGGATGGAGTAAATTGTGTGTGTTTTATGATGACATGGTGCATGTGAACGGTACATTGAATTAAGGGAAAGCGAGAACGAAGGATCTCCTGAACGTCATTTTGTAATCAAGAGGTGTTATCAAAAATTATCATCTTCATCAGGAGTCCAACTCCGACCTAAAAAACAAAAACAAATAAAATCTAAAAAATATACTCAAAGACCAAAAGACTAAAGACCAAATAACAAAATGACTGCAATATAATAATCGTGTAAATTGCTCTGCAATGGAATTACCTCCACCAATCACACGTTTCTCCCGTCCAAGTCCTGTGATTATGTACAATAATAATCACAGAATTTGCATATTGATTCTCACATTTTCTTCTTTCTTTGTTTTAATACCACACACCATAATCCAACAAATCTAGAATTCAGGACTTAGCCATTCGGGAAAATTTGCAGGTAATCACAGTGAAAGTCTCCATTTCAAAAATATCTCATGAATATTTGATCGCACTATACAGATGTTTGAGCATTTTTTGAGATTGAAAAAACAGAATCTGTTTTCTTGTTCCTCGCCATCGCATTCAAATTGTAAAAGCAGAATTTTTTTGCAGGGAGTTTTTATTTAGAATTAATCGTCATCACAAAATTGGCAATATTATATTTGATTATTACTTGCGGGAAAGTGCTGAGAATGGGCCAGACGTTGTTCATTGTTCCAGGAATAATATTTTTTGTAGTCTTTATTATATTGTAAATGAGAACTTTTGTGAGGATGGTAAAATGAAACAAGAACATTTTTTGGCTCACATGTGTGGAGTGAGTGGAAATTTAGGCGGGCAGGTGTGCCTTCACATTTAATTAGAAATATGACAAATGTTCCTCGAAAATACGGTGAAAGAATCAGGGTTTTCCCATTTTTTTATATCCGAGGAACAAGCGACATTATACGGGATTTGGAAAAGTTTTCTCTCTGTGCTGTAGTGAAAGTAAAACGCATAGTTATTCTTATTATTCTTATTATTATTACATGTCCTCGTTAGAATACAAACAACACAACAAAACAAAACGGATTTACAACTTTACCTAAATTCTAGATGATGGGCTACAAAAGTCACACACACACACACACACACACGAGAAAAGTCTAGAAGCGAATGTAATTTGCAATTCATTCTGGTGTTCCACCTTGCCAGATTTCCATCTCTCCAATTTACTTTGTTGGTTTATAGTTTTCTTTCAGAAAAAAATCATTTTTGAGTAGCATATGCCCATTAAAATTTTTGATAACTGCATTTACCATGACTATTACACTACGGCTTGATTGGCTTGTTTTGTTGTCAGAAAAACAAATACATATAAATATCCATATATATGTATATATATATATCGTATGGAAAGGTCAATTACAATTACTAATTCTATTTGTAAGCTGTTCATTCCTTTGATTATGATTTGGATTTGAACTGAATCAGATTTCACATGTCATGACAGCCATAGTTGATTCAACTCTTTGAGATTGCCATCGTAATCTATCGAGCTCCAAGTCTTGCATGTTTCCAATTATTCTGTAACCATATGTACAAATGTACATATTTACCTGTACAAAGTGAGCAAGTTCAATTATATTATTCATGCAATCTTGCGAGTGAAATTACACATGGGGGCAAAAAAAATCAAAACTATCGTATACCATGTGAAAACAAATGTTACAAAACTGAAACTGAACAATCCGCTTTTAATTTAAGGATTTGAAAATGAAAATCCCTCATATTGAATTTTGTGTAAGGGTGTGTGGGTGTGTGTTGTATGAAAACTCGGCTCATATAAATATGAGGGGGAGCACTATTAACTATATACATATAAGCGTTGGGACTATAGCAATAGCCATAGCACTAGCAGGCGGGTGGATTTCATTTATGACCTGTGATTATCATTAAGTTGATTGTTATGATTTGTGATGGATGGTCGGAGGGAGTTTAAACGAATGGAGGCGGAGTCCCATTTGATTTTATGACTCCACTCTGAATCAATTAGATTTTTCAAAGTCACACAGTCCCCCCCCTTCCCCTCACTCAATTCTATCCATTTCCCAACCTTCATAGTCGCATTTCTCTCTCTGCAGTTTCTATACTCTCTACAAATACGAATCTCAGTTGTTTTTTGTTTTTGTATAATTATTGTTAATACCTCCAACATAATATAAATAATGAACCAAACTACAACTACAACTACAAATATAAATACAAACACCAAATCCATCGTCAGTCATTCAAATTCAAAATTTGCATCACGCCGTTAAGGTGAATCCACTGTACATACAGATAATTTGTCTTGAATAGAGCTCAAGTGGGAAATCCTCCATCTATTTTTTACAAGGACATATGTGTCTACAGTCTTGTCATTATTTCCTCACCAAATGTTTTGCCTTTCCCAAATTTGCCAAAGTTCCAAAGTTTCGAGTTTTCTATCTCTCCATAGAGATAGAAATTCAATAAAGAATATGTATAGGTAGAGGAAATTCAAATTATTGGAATAATTTGGAGTTTGGAATTGTGGATTGTGGAACTTTTGTATATAAAATGATGAGAAATCCGTGTGTTGATTTTGTGGAGAAGCGCGATGAAGGTTCAGGCTCTTGAATGTGTGTACATGAAGAGTCCTCATAGAGAATTCGAGTTCTGATTTGAACTCTGCCCGTGTGAGAGTATGAGTATGAGAATGGGAAATTGGGAGTTGGTAGTAGCGCCCAAGAAACGAGGAACGAGAGAAAGAGAGAGCGAGAGACCCATAATTTAGGCATGTCAAAAAGTGTTGTTTACGACCCATGCAAAGCAACCATCTCCAATTGATTCACTTTCTCTTTCTCTCTCTCTCTCTCTCGCTCTCAGCAACTGTAGTACAGCTGTAGGGTCCGCCTCATTTCAACTCATACAACGTGTACAAAGTATAAATTTCTCTCGTTCTCTCCACTCTCAAAACACTTTCACGTTCTCTCTCTCTTTCTCTTTCTCTCACTCATAAAAAGGATTTAGGATTTGGACAAACACAATCCTTCAATTTTAATTGCACGAATTTATTAAGCTAATAATAGGCCATTAATAATCATGTCTATATTTCTTTACATTTTTTATACATTTCTCGCTGCTGCTGCTGCTGCTTTCACAAAGCCCCAACAAATACATACATTTCCATGTTCTCCTTTTATATCATAAACACAATTTAGTACAGCAGGAACTACTACAGAAGTACATACAATAAAAACAAAACCACTCAATTGATTGCCATACTCACAACAACAACAACAGCAACAACAACAACGACAACACCAACGCTTTCTTCTTTATGGGGATTGACCCCAAAAAAACAAAAAATCGACAACCCAGAACCCAAATTCCTCAAATGGTGAAATAAAAACCAAAATCATGATATGCAAATGTTTGTATGGAAAACAAAATATATACAAAATTATTCATCTCACTTCATAAATCGACTGGACACTTGACATTGGCATTGCCACAGTGCTTATTATCAGATGAAAGTGGGAGAAAACTACTCCCTAATTGCCTTTTTTGAAATATCTCTATTTGTTTTCCGAAAAACCCCATGAAAAACCAACCGAGCTCGAAATATTGTTGTAACATGTACATACTCAATTCTTTGTGTGTAGTGTAGAAAACTCCCCATAGAAAATCATGGCTTTTCATTTGCATTCGAAATACGAAATGTGAGAAATAGCTATAGAAAAATGAAAATGACTCCGTGACGGATTATTCTTCGCTCAAGTGTTGCCTTCAGATTCGTGGAAGGAAACAAAAAATCGTGCTTTTAATAATCCACGTCACACTTCCAGCTCACTGCTTGCAGTCGCAGCCGCAGTCGCAGCACACACCTCGATTCTCGATGAATAATGAAAGACGAGTGAATGTAAGGAAAATAGTATTAGGTCAAACCTCCGGCCCAAATCCGGTCTCAGTTCGAGTTCCGGCATTTTTTTCCCTCTCCCATAGAAAAAAAACCAGTCTGTCCATATGTACAAAAAAAACGAAAAAAAAAAAGTTTCTCCTACTTTCTTGTACTTTCCCCAGAATTATTTCATTTCATTGTTGCATTCTGCATTCTAAATGTCTGTACATATAGATTCAAACATACATTGTAAATGTGTACCTAAATCCCACTTTCATTTCCATATTCATCGATATGTGTGAACTGGATACTATTTGATACACTTGTTATATTTTCCAGACCAGTCCATACAAAAGTCCCAGACAAAAAAAAATGAGTGAAAGAGAGAAAGAAGAAAGAAAGTAGAATGTGGAGAGTCATTTATATTCGTATATTCCAACTTGGTCGTTATTCGTTATGTTTAGGGAAAATAGAAAATCCGTTTTCTCTCTCTCTCTCTCTCTCTCTCTCTGGCTTTCATTGTGGATGCGGGAGGGGGAAAGGGAACCAATTTTCTCATTCTATGAATGAACTTAGAAATGCAGAGCACGCACAACAGCGCAATGATACATTGTACTCATTTCCTTTGCGTAATAAGTGTAACCGCACTTATGCTCGCTCTATACGTACATAACATACATACCACAGACACCCAAGTCTATTCTTCCTGGTATAGAATCTCTCTCTCTCTGGATTCTCCTTCTCTTGTGGTCCAAAGGAAAGCTATATGGAATATGCAATTTCAAAATATAAAATGACTAGTCGAGAACGAAAGAGAGAGAGAGAAAGTGTGTGAAATATATAATATAGTTTTGTGGAGTGAAGTGGACGCGAATGATGTATGATATCATTTAAGGCTCATATACAAAAGAGGAAGCAAGAGGACAAAAAGTAGGGGAGAAGACGCTAAGCAACTCTCTCTCTCTCTCCTTATTATTCTCTCTCTCTTTTTCTCTCTCTTTTCACCCAAAAAAGGAAAGGCGAGAGCCCACGACTGGAAACTGAAACCTGAGAGAGAAAAGGAGAGGGAGAGAAGCAAATCGAAAGTGAGAGAAAAGAGTTTTCTCTTGGTGGGTTTGTGGACTGTACGAACTGCCAGGGAAAGTAGACAAAAGTGAAAGTATGTGAATATGTGTGTGTGTGTGCATGGGGAAATTCCTTCGACTCGCGCCCAAAACCCCAACCCAAACTTACAAGAGCATGTTACCCTTGTTCTATTTCTTGGCTGTTGGATGCAGACACTCCACAGACTATGTACTTTTCCTACTGTCCTAATCGGTATAGCACAAAGTCGTGGGTCGAGTTTAAGTGTGAGAAGTAGAGATAGAAAGAAAGAGAGAGAGAGAGAGAGAAAGATAGTAAGTGGAAGTGTGTGAGCGTATGAACGGTGAAAGTTCCACTGGATGATTTCTCCGTGAAACAGAATAGACAAGTCTACTTTTCTATCCCTTTCCCTTTTCCTTTGCTCAGTCTATGTACTTTTACTTTGTATGTATTTCCGGATTTTGTATCTATTGGATGGAGCGGATATAGAACGAAGAAATGCGAGAGAAAGAGAAGGTCTCTCTCTCTCTTTCTTTGTCTCTCACTTATCCACTTTTATAATCTCAACTCATGGAAAATCCAAAACCCAAATTCAAAATTACTTGTGTCACTTCAAAGGTTTCTTCAGCTTCACTTTCTCTCTCTCTCTCTCTCTCTCTCTCTCTTCGTCTTTCTCTCGTTCCTCAGTGAAAAGAGCCCAAGCCAAAATCCTTACCCTTTCCTTTCTGTCTGCTTAGTCAATCGAACATCCAAAAGGATTTATCCATCTAATCTGAATTTCAGCCCTAATTCCCTCTCTCTCTCTCTTTCTCTCTCTTCCTCCCTCTGAATTCTTCTCGGAATTCAAATTTCTACTCGAACGCCAATACCAAATACCAAATTTCAAACTCTCAAAGTTGAAACTCCAAACACTCTAAAACACTATAGATATTATCAGTCTCCTCGCTAACCTTTTCTCATTCTCATTCAAACTCTCATCGTCATCTTTAATTTCATCTCCTTTCCCTCACTTTCCCTCCATCAAGGTTTAGATTTCCTCCTGGAATCCCGATAGACGTCATTAAATTAGACATCTTGATAAAATAGAAAATCCACGGCAGGAAATAACAACAACAATATTCCAAGCACCAAGAGAAACGTCCTCTTTTTGTCTCAGTCTCAGTCACATAAAAATTAAAGAATTTTTTCAGGCGAGAGTATATTGAAATGGAAACGTGATTGAAAACCGAGGGAATTTCTTTTATGAAGGAAGCAAAGTGGTCAAAATTATTGTGAGTTTGGCCTGAGAGAGAGAGAGAAAGAAAGAGAGAGAGAGGAAAAGAGGTGAGATGGAGTGAAGACTTAAATCATATTACGACTTAAATTTACGTGTGTTTGTTTGAGAACCTCCTTTTTTTCTCCACCGAGCGCTTCAGTGTCTTCAGCTCACTTTGAATAAAACGGAGTGTGGTGGTTGCTAATTCGGGGTCTGAACGACGTTTCCTTCTCCCTTCTTTCAGCAACCTTTATCCTAGAACCCTCGGATTCCTCCGTCTTGATCGTCTCCTGTCTATGTCTAGAATCTCGAGTTGTGAGTCGTCTTCGAGATGAAAAATAAAGACCAGAGAGAACGATGCTTCCTTCCTTCATGTGCTAGCTTGTGGTGGAGAGTGAGAGCTTGAAGGATCTTTTACCCATATGATTACGTATATGATGTGCTCCCGGTTTTTTTTCTTCTACTTCTTCCTTCCCTCGTTCGTTCATTCCGTCTAGCTTTCCCGTCGCTCTTGGCCTAGACTGAGCCCTGACGGTAATCCGTCGGATTTTAGAGTATATTTACGTTCCATGAGACGTGCAAATAATCTTTTATTTTGGTCACGTCAACTTTTGAAGATGTCTCAGGAGGAGTTCGTTTTTTCTGGAGAGAGAGAAAGAGAGAGAGAGAGAAAGAGAGTGAAAGTGGAAAAAGTCGAAAAAAATCGAGTCGGTTTGAAGCGGAGGAGAAAAAAAGAAGAAGAGAAAACGGAGTTAGGAGAGCCACACACACACACACATCCAAACACTATTAAGGAACGTATGTACAACGATTGGGATTGGTCGGCTATGCGCCGACTGGGAGAAAATCTATGTAAAAAGCAAACGAGAAGACTTTCATCTCCCTTTCTCTACATGTATGCTCGGATTTTCTCCCATAGCCAAAAAAAAAAAATACTCGGGGAAGAAAAACAGAACCAGAACTAGAATTCGAATCAGAACCACCGAAAAAAAAACTCAACCGGCCTTTTCTCCGTCGTGGTCTCGGCAACAGGAAGGAAACGGGAAAAAAGTAATTTGTCCCTTTTTTCGGGGAAAAGGAAAAAGCTCAGTTTGCTCCTTATGCTTTGCCCTCTCTCTTCCTCTTTTGTTTGTCTCTTACTTATTTTCCTACTCGTTTTCGCTCTTTTACGTCTTTTTCGTCTTCGTCTTTAGACTGTGATTTCCATCACGGTCCAATTGAGGTCTCTACATCACAAAGCAACCAAGAAATCATTAAAGTAACTTCCAGCATTTAACCGCAAATCTCGCTCTTTTTTCTTTGGTCTATTTCCCAGATACATAAATGAATGACAAATGACTAATGCACACTTACTAGTAATTTTTGTGTGAAGTTGTTGTGTGTGTGTATATATATTTTGATTAATCCACAATTGATTTCCCTCCTCACGTTGCTTTTCACGAATACATCGTGTTGGAGAAATATTCTAGCTGTGAGGAGAGAAATGGGAAGAAACAGAAGACGTAACAAGTCGAAAGTTGTCCAAGGAGTTTTTTTTTCTTTGGCTCTGTTGACTGATTGAAAATGACGGCTGGTGGTGGGAGTTGAGAGTTGAGATGGGACTGTGAGATTGTGTTTGAGTGTGTGTGTTTTGGGTGGGGGACACTAAGAGTGAAAGTGTAGAAGACGTAGAGGGGGAAAGGGGGAGAGAGGAGAAAGTAGAAGAAAACGAAGAAGGAACGAAGGAGCGAGAGAAAGTCAAATGTTTGCTCGAGATTCAATTGAATGGACGAATTCCACGCTCCACACCATTCCCATTACGAAAGCAAAAAGGCAACTGCAGGAGACAATCAAATGAACAAATGTTGTATTTCTATTTGATCGCATTGCCATCAAACTCAAACTCTACCGACTCTCACAAAGTTCCCTTCAAGTGTGCTTACTTTGCCCACGCAACACACACAGAGTAAAAAACACAGTCGATTTCCAAACACAAATTCCAATTCCCCACTCCGAATCCAAATGACTTGAACGTCTTTTATTTAGAATTACCTCCCAAGCCCCGCATTTATCTGGGTGACTCGAACGAACGAACGAACAAACATCCCACACTTGTCTGTACACTTGAATCTTTCCATTTCTATTCAATTCTCAAGTCGAATTGGGTTCAACACAATTCCACACAAATTAACATTAACACCTTGCCCATTTTCTTGGATTTCCCTCAAATATTTGGATTTCTTGTTTATTATTCAAAATGTTCAAATGCTGGATGTTTTAAAGTTAAAGAGGGAAAAGAGAATTAAAGGAGAGAATTGATGGGGAATGTAGGATGATCTTGAGTCTAGGAGTAGGTGAGTAGTGAGTATCAATAATGGCTTTTTTTCTTCAGGAGTTGATGCTCCGCTTGCAGATGCATATGAAGGCGAGAAAGGGAGAAAGAGAAAAGAAAAACGGCAACTATTTAATGTGCACATAATAGCGTCTTTGTAAAATGTATTTGTTATTCTTCGCTTTCTTGATGGCGAGAGGAGAAAGTCAGACAGACAGGAAGAGGGAGAGAAATGGGATGAGATGTTTCCCACTTCCTTTCAACTGCCGCCCTCGAATCCATCCAAATCGACATCCGACATCAGCAGCTCTCTCTCTCTTTCTCTCTTTCTCTCTCTCTTGTGCCAGTTACAGTTCGAGTTTGAGAAAAAAAGCAAAGTATTTTCTTCTTTTCCTTTAGCGTGAGCTGATGTATGTTTGTGTGTGTATGGAAGAAGTGGAGGATTATGTATACATAAATTGTTCGTATGTTCAACGCTCAATGTTAGGCATTCAATCTTAATCTTTATCTTGGAAATATGCAGTAAGTGTTTGATCTCTTTTCTCGCTTTCTCCTGTACTTTGGGGGTATCTGGCAGCATTTCAACTTGCCTTTTCTCTTTCTCTATCTCTCTCTCTCTCTACCTAGTGTAGAATGTAGACTATGACTATAGAAATGTAGAAGTTTAGAACGTAGATTTGCATGGAGACGAGAAGGATGGGAGATGCAATCCGGAGTATTCTAGACATGATCCTGCCAAAAAGCTTTCACTTGCTTTCACCTTCTGTCCATCAATACATTCCAGTCGATCCTCATCCACGCCCATCACATCCAAAACATTTTCTATAAAGTAGCTCTAGTTAGAGAAAAATAGAGAGAGAGACGGAGAGAAACAAGGATCGGGTGAAAGTTAGTGAAAATGAGGGATGTGACGAACATCCTCATACATTTCTTTTCTCTCTCTCTCTCTTATGCTTTCTTTTACTTTTACTCCCTGACTCAAACATAACCAGCAGCAGCAAAGCAACCCGAGTACAAACAACCAAAATACGTGTTGTTCCTCATGTTCTCTCCCCTCGCTTTCTGTTGCCCCCTTTTTTCCTTGTTCTTGTTGTCTCTGCACGGATGACGACATGACACGGTCTCATCCTTGACACTTTTCACTTGATCATTGTACAAACCATCCTTTTCCCTCAAGTGACTCTTGAATCCCAATTCAAATTCCCATAATACGCTGCATATTCCTTGTAATTTCTTTAATTTATTAATTTGTTTACATAAAGTGGAAAAGAGGAAAAGTTGGATTTAAATTTTCGGGGAAAGGGAAAAATGTATTTTAATTTTTTGCTAATGAATCCATCGACATGAAAGTTCGTGGTTGATGCATGAAAAGTTGGGGAAAAGGAGAGAGAGAGAGATCCATTAGCAATCCTATACTGTCAATGTACTGATGCTGGTAGAAAATGTAGTTTTTTGGGGGTTTTTGCTCTGGTTTTCCACGTGAGTGAGGAGGAATATCCGATGCGAGAAATCGTTGACATGAGAAACGAAAAGGGAAATGAAAAGGAATGACGGATGGGATGGTCAGTTGATGGATGATCGTGATGGATGAATATTTGAAATTCATAGCAATGTCGCAGAGGGTGGGATAAATCTACATGCATCAAAACATACACAGACACAATACACATGGTACATACAGATAGAAGGAGAGAGGGAGTAATAGTAATAGTCCTTCACACTTTTACTCCTTTTATCTCTGTCACTTCCTCCTGCTGTTGTTGTGTAGATTCTGCATGTTAAACATTCTCAAGTGCCACACATGACGCCCCTCATTTTTGCTTGCCTGCCTGCCTGCCTCCGAGCCATCTTTTTCACGACACGTTGACAGTCGGTAACCATCATTTTTTATTTCATATCTCTCTCTCCCCATGTGAGATTCTCCATGTGACCACTTTCTGACCATCCAATTCTTTTTATCTCTTCTCTCCCTCTCTCTCTCTCTCTCCCTCACATTCTTACGATCGCTTAAATATTAATGCACTACTTTCATTGAGTAAGGGAAAAAAACTCAAACCCAAAAAAGGGTCAAACCTTTTCCCCCTCGTCTACTCATCTCCATCTAAATCCATGGAACTACAGATAAATCCAATTTTCAACCCAAAAGGATTTCTTGTCCACAAAAATATTCCAACGTCGAGGAGAGAATTCACTATGAATTTGTCTACTTTTAAACTGCAGTTGCATTGATTTGAGTAAGTTGGAATATCGAATATCAGTAGACGGTTTTTTAGTTAGTGAGAGTAAATAAAAGCAAAAGCAAGAGCACACAGGTGAAACTAAACCTAAACGGTTGGAAAATTATACGCATTTACTACTCTTTGCGTTCCCTCCCATTTGCATTCGATATCATTTGATTTCCTATATAGATATACATAGATATAGGAAACAGGTAGAATAGAAATGATAGGGTGACACTCTGGAGGCTGGTACACACAAACACACACGACACACACAACTTTCTTCCACTTCAGCTGTCACTGTCTTCTCAAACACACAACGATTACGAAGGAAACTCGTGCGTTTCACATGACCAAAGGGATTCCCTATGCTTATCCTCTCTTTCTCTCTCTCTCTAACTTTCTCTTTCTTATATGCTTTCTTCACACTTGAGTCTTCTTCCTAACGGGTAACAATAATTCTCGAATATCCGGACAGGAAATCCTGATTGCGGAATTTCTAATTTCTTCTCTCTTTCTCTCTCGTTTCTGAGTAGTGAGTGCAATCGCTAATTTTCATTCATTATTACCCCCCCCATCTACTATCTCTCCTATCTCCCTCATCTAACTGAAAGGTTTCACGTCGAAGGGGACGGCAAATGGCAAATTGCAAATGGAAATGAAATAGCCGCAAGAAATAAAGGGGGCGAAAAAGAGGGGAAAGAAATAATCGAAATAAATACATGCAAATGTAATTTTCTCCACATACGATATCTTTCTCTCCGTGGGTTGGTTAAATGGGAAAGGAAAAAGAAATGAAGCAAAATGTGAGAGAAAAGAATTTTCTCCTTCCCTTTTGTTCAACGTAGATGTATACAAAACACCGTAGACAGTACACACACACACACACACACGGAGACACGGAGAGTTGACGGGGGAAAAACGTGCACGTGGAAATACAGAAGCAAGTATAAATACAAATATGAGTTTTAAATGGAATTTTTTTCCGGGTTTGCCTGGGTGCTATGTGTAAAGTAGAGGGAGCGAGAGAAAAAGAGAGAAGGGGAAAGCATCAAGAATTATGGAATGGGAAGAAAATGGACAGAGTGCATGGGAAAAGAATGATACTACTTGTTTTACAATGCTGAATGTGATGGAATTGAAAGGAGAAAGAGAGAGAGAGCATGAGATAGGAAACTTGTGATGTCTGATAAGAATTAAGAGAGCACGCCGAGTCAAGGCGAAAACGAACAAGGAGAAGAAGAAGAAAGTGACGAGGAAATAGCAATAGCATAGGCTTTGTCTATGTATATATACGGATATATATCGTATATGTCTATGTGTGTCGGAAGTAATTCTGGAGAGAGTCAGGTGTTGTGATTCCCTCACGTGAGCTCCGATAGTCAGCAGTCAGCCAACGATACTCTTCCTCCTTTCTCGCTCTCTACATATTTCTCCATTCGAATTTGAACAAAAGCTCTCGGCTCGCACAAGCAAAGACTCAAAGTAAAAAGCAAAAAGCAAAAAAAAAAAAACATGCCTTTTTTACATGGAAAGAATTGGGGGAAAAAACTCGGTCGTGTCCGTACTCCTGGAGTTGTACCTGTATGTACAGACTAACTGAATATTTCTCTATATTAACTATTAAACAATATCTTTAGTTTCTCTATCATCATATCATTTTTTACTTTCCCTTTTACTTTTACTGTTTACTTTCCCTTTTACTCGGGAAAAGTAAGAGACGTTCTCTCTTTTGCTTTCTACCACTTATTTTCATAATTTCCTCACGTGTTTCCATGCGAATACAAATCAACTATGCAAAATGCACAAAGCAAAATATCTGTACGATATATAAAAGCACTAAAGTAAAAAAAGGACAGATGACGAATGTGTCAAAATTCAAATGTGGAATATTTTATTCCGAGTATCAAAAGACTCGTGTCTGTCTCTCTCTCTCTCTCTCTATTTATGTTTGTAGCCTGCTGTGAGATCAATTGTAAATCGGGGAAAAGTCAACTGTTATTATGATTGTGTATAATCAATATACATCCATAGTAGTTTCAATTTCAACTCGGATGATTTCAAAGTCATCTTTTAGCTCCAAGCTCTGAGAAATTTCCATACTATACACCAAAAATTACATGCTTTCATTCCCCATTTCTTTTTTTTCTTTTCACGCTCCCTCACTTCATCCAGTACTTTTCAAACTGTCAATCGACTACATTTTTAGGTATTCCTATTGAAAACTTGGGACCTTCGTTATACATGCAAGTTGTGCATCAGGAAATAATACGATTCCGCCCTGAGAATGTCGATGACATGAATAGAAAACAAAATACAAAAAAAAAAAAACCCGGAGAGATATAAACGGAATTGTTGACTAAACTTTTCTCTGCATAAATGACAGGTACAAATGGGAAAAATTTAAATAAAGTCACGAAACCTTATTTAGTTTCCCTTGGTTGGGGTCTTCAGTTCAATTCAGTCCCTTGTCCTTGCCGTCGTCGTCGTCATCATCATCATCATCATGGTCCTTGTCGGTAGTCTCTCTCGTTTTTTTGTATGTTCAAAAATTTGAAAGGCAATGAAAAATTGAGCGCGTGTCAAACTTGGATTTTCAGTTGAAAAAAAAACAAACCTGTCACGAGTTTCAGGAGCTTCAAAAAAAACTCAACAAGAAACAAGAATCCAAATATGGAATGATGGGAAATAAATATCTCTCTCTCTCTTCATCAGTTTTTTTTTATTTTCCCGGAATAACTCTCATTTTTTCTCAGAGAGAGAAAGGTGAAATATCCATGTGAAAGAATAATATCGTAGCAAGTACAAAATACTTCGAGAAATATGGATAAATGTGAATTCGCCATGCATAAAGGGAATAACTGTAATGAGTCAAGTTTGTTTTCTATTTATCTGTATTCCAGTTTTTTTTTCCAATGTACTTATTGTAAATTGTGAATATAATATAGAAAAAAGTAGAGGTAGGAAAAGAGGGGGGAAGGAGAGTCAAAAGAAAGTGTACGAGTACAGGGAATGGGAAAGAGATTGAGGGTGTGAGACTGAGGGTGTTGGGGGGAAATATATTGGGGAAATGGGTATTTTATAATTGGTTGGTGTTCATTTGGGAACATGTGTAAAGTGTAGAGAGAGAAAGATAGAGTGAGGAAGAGAGAGAAAGAGAAAGTGACGGTGTGGTCGGCAAAATTTCCCTTGCTTTCCCTCTTCCACATGTAATAAAGAAAATGGAATCGAGAGTGATAAATAAAGACGAAGGTTGACATGCTTTGTTAAAAAAAAATCCCCTTGTGTAATTTCAATAATTTATGTTCGAGTCAAGATGAATCGAAAAACGAAAGCACCAACGAGAAAAAAAACTGGGGCTACAGTAAAGAGAGAGCGAGAGAGCGAGAGAGAGAAACAGAGGGAATGGAAAGCACCTGTGAATTTATGCTGCATTAAATTAACGAAAAAGAAATTGCTATAGAAAAAAAAACCAAAAAAAGGAAGAGAAAGAGAGGACAAAACCCCCATTTTTTCTTGGCTCTATACTTTGCAGAAACAATCTAGAAAACACACACACACAAAATGCAAGCAAACTAAGAAATTCCTGTACATTTTTTTATTCAGTTTTTCCATAATTATTTATTCATGCAAAATATAAGCAAAGAAACTATAGAAACTACATGCAAAATATAAGCAAAGAAACTATAGAAACTACATGCAAAATATAAGCAAAGAAACTATAGAAACTACATGCAA
>JAIUND010000009.1:0-230379 GCA_034699125.1 Gisinianus flammeolus | reverse complement strand
GAGAGAGAGAGAGAGAATTAGCAAATGTCACTGCTACCTGCTACCCTATACCATTAGATTCTTTAGGTAACGTTGTACATACTCTGCACATGCCATTGGGATGGTTGGTGAGAGAGAGAGAGAGAGAGAGAGACTTGAATGATCAGTGCGAAAAAGATGGATTTCCATCTGACGGCTCAGACCATGGGGAGACTTTTTTTCCAGGTGAGAATTTTTTTTGTGTGTGCTGTACGAGAAAAAAATACAGAGGAGTCTACATCTACGGTGGAAAAGGTAGCGTTGTGACTTCACTTGGAAATTCGTATGAATGCCTCTACTCGGCTCGTGGCAGGCAGGCAGGCAGAGGCTGGCTGTGTGAGGAAAGAAAGTGCTATCGATCTGTACAATTCAAAGCATTCCCAGGCTCAACTCAACTCAACTCTCAAAGTCATACGTACTGTACGCTACGACTACGAATACGAGAACGAGAACGAGAACGACGGAGGATGAGAAAGAGAAGGAGAATGAGAGAGAGATGGAGAGAGAGAGAGGGAGAGAGAGAGAGAAAAGTCAAAGGGAAATTCGTACATATAAGAAATGGAAATCCACTTTACTCTTTACTGTATTTTATTTGACTGTACTTTATATAGTTAACGGTGGTTAGCCATGAGTTGAAAAATTAACAAGTGCGAGTCGTTTCTTTTATCTATTGGCGCTGTGTGGGTAAATCTAATTCCAATGCATACGTTGGGGTCATCATCATCATTCTTGATTTTCTCGTAGAGTTCAGAATTTCAGAATGCATAGATAGAGAGATATAAAGAGAGAGCGTAGGGAAATGAAGAATTAAAAAACATCTCTGTATGGAGTTGTGTGTGTTTACATGCGGGAAATGACTAATGATTCGAGTACAGTCGACAGTTGTTGTGGGCTCAAAATAATTAATGTATTTATAATTTAGCAATGAGGCAGATATGGATTTCAAATGCTCGCTGGTCTCACTCTCTCTCACCACAAAGTAACTTCGTACATATAATAATTAGATATATTCTATAGGTAGAAATTAAAACTTTATCTAAGAAATCTTGCAGTTTTCACATGCTAATTTCATTTTTATTCATCTCATTCCTCTTCTTCCTCCACACCTTCACTTTTACCACCACCGAATTCCAAGTAAATTTATTTTGTGCGTTCTCATGTAAAAATCATTGTCATTGTCACCTTTGTTGTTGTTCCGTTTTTTGTCTTTGTCTTTGCCTCAGTCTCACAAAGAGGTTTATAACAACGTGGGTGGTCACGGAATTAATCGTACGTTGTTTGACCAACATCAGTGATGCATGATCATTAGTCAAGAGTAATTTGTCCGTCCAGAATCTCAATATCGAACTTTCCTCTCATTCTTATGTAAGATATGCATAAGAATGCACATGCAACCAAATTCAAATAGAGATCGAATTAACCAATACAATTTATTGTTTTAGACTAAATGTATGGGGATTCAAATATTCGATTTTTTTTTTTTTGATTGACATCTTCTCGCTGGATCTTATGGAATCGAACCGTTTTTTCGTGTGTGTGAATTTGGGAAGCCAGTCGGGCCTTGTAATTCGATAGCTTGAATTTGAATTTGAATTCGAGATTGAGCCTTAAGCAAGCCATTCGAGCTTTTCCCCATGATTTGCTTTCATTTTTGCCAATGCAATGCTGTTCGCCTATATTGCATTGCAGTGCGCCAACTCTGAGCTCTCAACTCTCTCTCTCTGTCTCTGTCTCTCAATTCAACTCCACAACTCCAACTCAGGAACAGAAGAACCTTCTTTACGTGTATTTTCTCTTGAGTTTCTCGTTCTCGCTCTCTCTCTCTCTTTTTCTCTTCAGAGTTGTCGTTGGAGAGTATTTTCTATACACAGTGAACTCTTGCCTTGTTCTTCCAGCTCCAGTTTTCCAGCACACATATACGATTCTCATTCTCCCGTACTTTCTTCGTCGTTCTTTGAGTTCACATCTAGTTCTAGTTCTGACTTTGGTGAAGCGTCATCGTCACTTTTTCTACTCTTCCAAAAGTAAAATTCACATACGCACAACAACAACAACTTTGCAATATCAACTCTGATTTAAAAATAAAAACAAAAAGCAAAACAACGACAAAACAAAAAAGTTGAAACAAAACGTAAGAATTTGTAAAACGTAAAATTTGTTAGTTTAACTGTTCGCAACTATTGTTTACGTAAATCCACACTGGATTTTGGATTCATTTGTTCCTTTGGATTGGAGTTGAATTATTTCCCAATTCGGATTTTGGATTTTGGGTTTTGGAATTTGGATATCGGATTTGCAGTCCCGTGTCTGGAGTCTTGTGAATTTTCTCTCTATTTTTTACATTATTTCCCTTTCTTTCTTTCTTTCTTATTCTTGTTGTTGTTCTTCATTTAGATTTTATACATTTAAATAGTTTAAGTTTTCTATAAGGATTTCCACAAAGTTTCTTCAATGAATCTTGAGGCAGATCTTGATTGTATTGTACAAAATTTAAACAAAACGTTTGTGGACAAAAAAAAAGTGTGGGAAACCAGACGTTGGTTTTGGGTAGATAAAAGAGAAAGCCAAATCGTGTCTTTTTTAATATAGTATAGCAAAAAAAGGGGGGGAGTGAAAGAAAAGTACTCTAATTTCAGTTACAAATAGAGGGAGAGAGCTGAAGACGAGTCAGTACAAGCTGTGGCTGGCACGGTTTGGTTTGAGAGAGTTTTATCTTCGTGCACTCCCTCTCTCTCCGTTCCTCTCTTTGTATTTCTCCATTTCACCATAATCTGACCACACAAAGTCGTTGAGCCAGTCGTCATTCCATTTTTCAATTTCCACTAAAATTTGTGTAGTACTTTCTCTCTTTGCAAAAAATCGCTTATTTTTCCTACAAAATGGATAATGGATTTAGTTTTACTCGTAAATGGTTCACATATTGGAACAAATGAAAGTAATGTTTCCATCACCATTACAAGTAATTATTGCTCCTCCAGTCTCTTTTCTGGCTCCAGTCCCCTTTCCCTTTAATACATCCCTATATAGAATTTATAAAAAGATACAAAGCGAACAAAATATAGGATAAACTAGAAAATGACCAAGGATTTTGTGTCCTAAAACTTTGGCTCTGGCTCAGAATCAGTTTGAGAATTGAGTTTTTCCTTTGTCTTCTTCTTTAGTCCCATTGGCATGTCCTGTTTGATTTTTGTTTACTCTTGGTTTCATTTCATATTTTTTTTTGTCACCACCAATTTCCGCCTCACTCTCAGCCCAACTCTGAGTAAAGAACTATAGACAAAAAAAGAGGGGCGAAGGCAGTCTTTCACAACAACTTTTTTTTTTACTCTTTCAAACTCTCAAGTTTTCGATTCTCGATCGTTCTTATCGTTCACTCTTGACACGGCCTGTTGTTTCTCCTTCTTTTTTGTTACTCTGGCTGTTGATATTACGAGGAGAGAATTACGGTATAAGCGCCGTCGTCGTCTCTATAGATTTCCAAAAAATCTTTTACCATTTTTTCACTCTCTTTTACTCTGAACTCTGTTCTCTCGGTATGAGACGGAAACTCCCCAAAGTCTCATAGTTTTTTTGGACTATCGAACGAGTGAAGGAGAGAGAGAGAGAGAGAGAGAGCGGAAAACATACGCGTAGGAGTAGAAACTCGTGTTAACTGAACCCATCCCGTTCCGTTTTCTTTTCTTTCTCTTTCTCCACATTTTGCTTGTTGAGTCCAATGTTCCACATTGGAGATTTCCTTTTTCCCCTCTGGAAAACCTCATTTGCCATTCACAAAATATTCATATTTATATTGCATTGCATTGTACAGCTCGGAAATGTGGGGAAGCAAAGAGCAAACAGGATTGGGAAACCAAACAAGTTTGGACGAAAAAAAAAACGATGGGGATTTTAACTTGATTTTCCCCTTTTCTATCTCTGTGATAATATTACAATATTATTAACATAAGTTTGTTAGATTTTTAAGAGTGTGGAAGAAAGAGTTGATTTAACAATGAAAATGAAGAGTTTTGTCTCTCTCTCTTCTTCGTTGCTTTATCCTTGTCGTCGTGAATATTATTTGGTTAGAGCTGCCAAAAACTACATAGAAAAGGAGAAAGAGAGAGAGAGAGAGAAAAGAAAAGAGACGAAAAAAAAATCCCTTTCTTCTGCTCAATGCTCGACAAGCTGAGGAGGGACCAGGAAAATAAAAGGAAACCCTCAACTGCTTGTATATTCTATTCCATTCTTGTGCTGGGCTTCGAGTCGAAGTTGAAATACAGTTTTGGCATACCAGAGTGGATTCCTATGTGTGTCTGTTTGTCTTGAGTCTTGAGTTTCTGAGTGAAATAGAGAGAGAGAGATAGATAAAGAGACATAGAGAGAGAGAGAGAGAGAAAGACAGAGAATGGTGACGGGTTTGGGGATTCAAAGTGTACACAGTTGTTGGTACAGATTGTAGCTGTAGTTTTTTTGTGGGAACAAAACTGGAAGGACGGAGCCGGAGTTGGAGATAGAGATTAGAGAGCACATTGAGAAGCTCAAAAGAGAGCGAGAGCGAGAGAGAGAGAGAGAGAGAGAGAGAGAGAGAGAGACTCCAAAAAATAGAAATGTACAGGATGGACATGGTGAAGAGATATAGTGAGAAATTATGCATGTGTGTAGCCAGTGAGAAAAATATGTGTAGAATATGGATAGAATTACGTCTAGACGGAACGAGAATGTATCTGTAGTTGAAAAAGGAAGGGAATCGAGAATTCACATGAATGTTCTTGCTGTTCTTGGAGTATTTTCTAGCGTTTGTAGTTTGCCGTCCCGTTTTAACTAGAAAAAGCAGAAGGCGAAGTAGAAGAGGCACATTTATTTATGTAGATTGAGAAAGAGAGAGAGAGAGAGAGAAATAGGTGAGTTCCTTTATATTCGAAGAGAGAGGGAATAAAGATTTAAGAATAAGGAAAAAAAACAGGATGAACAGATCTTGAGTTACTTTGAGAACATTATTTGCTCCATATAAATTCTTGTTGACTTGTTAAATCGGTAAGTTGATGAATCGGGGATGTGAACTCTGGAATTCGGGTTTGAGAAGTCAAGATTTAAGAATTAGAATCCTCTACAGTACAGATGGAATGCAAACTGAAAGGGGGAGCGGTAGAATGATTTTGAAGGTTTCCTTCCAAAGAGGCTCTTAGTTAATTCTCTGTCCAGGATGATCATCTGTTTTGGGGTGTATTTGTCCATGAATTAAATTTTAAATTGTGAATACAGCTCAAGATAAGTCAAAGTGGTTTGAACTTTTTTACTCTTCCTTTCAATCTTATAGTTTTCAGATGACTCTCTCTGGTTTTGGTTTTCATTTTGTATTTTTTCATTTTCTCTTACTGTTTTGACACAAAGTTGTGTGTATGTTTTATTCTATATGTGTACTTTTTGGATATTGGATAGTCCGTTTCTCCCTGCCATTTCTCTTCTCCTGATCCAGCCACATTTGTTTGTCAACTAGGATTGGATTTTGGATTTGAGGAAACTTTTTGAAATCTGAGCATCTCTCAGATGTATGAAAGGATTAAAGATTAAACTGTGTGAAAAAAGTTGAGAGAGATAGAGAGAGAGAAGGAAAGAAAGTCAAAGTTGGTGGTTGATAGTTGATGGTGACTGTTAGTGGATTTAGGCCGGCTGTTGAAAATACTTCAAGTTGTAATTTATATCCTTCAAGTGCTTACTTTATCTCTCCCTCTGATTTCTCTCTCGCCCTCATCTCTTGAAAAAGTCAAAGCCAGTTTGTTTGAATCAGAATCTGAATCAGGAGAGAGAGAACGAGAGAGGAAGAGAGAGAAAGTCAAAGTCAGAGTGTGAGAGTGCTTAAGTCGACGGCTGTGACGGGAACGGCAGGAACTTAACTGACTAACTTGACGTTTGGTTTTTTCCTTGACTTGACACAAGCTTGTGGTGTATGTATATGTGTTTTCGTTCGTGATGGTGTAAATACACACACACACACACAATGTTTTAATTTAGTGCACTACAAACAGGGGAACGAGAGAAAAGAAACTGAAAAGTTATCGTACTAAAACAATCTTCTATATTTTTCGTATATTTCGTTTTTCTCACCATACGAAAACGTAGACGAGAGGAGCAAAGAGAAGAAAGGTGTTTGCACGGTAAGCTCATCAAAATGCTCTCCATAAAAATAGACTCCGTCAGAGAGGGAGGTGAAGCCGAGGAGAAATGTTCTATCTAGTTTCTTGTTATTCCATCATAATCTCATGTGTTTATTTTCACTTGATTATTTTTTATGCTCACCCCAAACACACACACACACACACACACACACATACACATGGAGAAAGTTAGCAGATCACATCACAAGGATTCACAGGATCCTGGACCTATTGAGATTAATGGACAGCGGTCCATTATTTTCATTATTTCCTCGCTAACTTTGGTCCTGGTTTTGGTCTTAGGCTTCTTCTGTTCTGTGGTTTGCTGTACAACAAGTTTGGCGATGGCTTTGATCCAGAGTTTGACCTAGATCCAGAGTTCTCTTTACTCGAGAACCAGAATAGTTTCCACTAGCTATTTGTTTCAACCATTCCCAAAATATGTAGACAAAACACACCAAGAAAATGATTAGGAATCGCAAACGGCACTAGCGATTGTCGAATGTGTATTTATTTAGTGAATTCGCCTGATAGTTTGTATTTTCGTTGCTTAGTTCCTCTCTCTCTTTCTCTCTCTCTCTCTCTCTATTGCCAACGTTAAAGTTGTCAGTTGTTTTAGATAAGGAGTCCATTCTATACATCATACTTTTCCACCAGCTAAATATGAAGGCCTGCTTTTATATTTATACGGAGTTACATGTATAACGTTGACCGTATTTGATTTGTTTCGGCCTTTCCTTGTGTGTATAAAACGCCATGGCAAATGGCGGTAGACAAGTTAGAAATGCAATTTGTTCCCATCAAAACGGTAATCGGGTAACCTCGATAAAGCAAATAGAGACCTGACGATCAGCCAAAGAGAAAGAAAGAGAAAGCGAGAGAAAGAGAGATGGAGAGAATCCTCCGAATTATAGAGATACAGACATGGCTGATGTTGTGATAAGATTTCTCTCGCCTCAGCCTGGAAATGGGCGACTACGAGTTGTATGGAAAAGGGGAATTATACAAAAAGTTAAGCTGTAGAGCTATATCAGTAAAGGAGCGGCTATGAGTTGTGAGTAGGTCATAGTCTTTATTCACTGGGAACCGAGAGAGAGAGAGAGACAGAGAGAGAAAGAGGGGAAAAGGAGAAGAGAGAACAGTAGAGTACAATCAATAATCTACAACTATCAGTAGTACAAATAAGAAAATTTCCTCAGTTCCCGAGCAGCAAACTCCCGTAAGCCATTACCGTAGCACTAGCACTCCCATCATCGTCGTCCTCATATCGTCATCATGATAAAATGTATGAGCTAGTGAATGGTGTGTGGAGTTGGCTTTAGATTTGGCTTCCAGCTAACTCCAACTCCAACTCCAGCTGCTTCCTCGATATCACTATCTTTTTTAACCAACTGCCTGAGCACACTTGAAACTCTTTCCTGAGCCATTGCAAAAGTGTAAAAGCACAAGAGAAAGAATTAGAGAGAGAGAGAATTTTCTGATATCAACTATTTCTTCGCAATCTCAAGTTTTTTTTATTTTACTCGTTGTTCCTCGCTTTTGTTCCATTTTCTTTTCTTAGTATGTTTTTTACTGCTCTCACTCTTACACCCATCCCATAATAATATCGATAATTCGATTAGCTCTGCCTCTCCACAGACATTTCTCCGTCCTATATCAAAATACTACAAGGCCATTTTCATTTTATATTATCTTACACTGACTTTTATTTAATAGGCTCCCGTTTATTGATTTCCTTCGTACAATATTCCTTCCAATATTCACACACACACAAACAGTCAAGATCCAGGAATATAACATTCATCGACCATTCTTTCTTTCTTTCTCTTCTTCTCTCTGTCTTTCTCACGTCGTCGCCTACAGTTTATCCAGCAATTAGACTCGCTATACACATATAAATAATTAATATATACAAATATATGCAGAGCCTCGTCTCTCAATATCTCGATACATTTTCCCCAATCACTTGTGATATGAACAGAAAAGTGAGTCATTAGTCTAACGATAACGACGATCTAATGAAATAAATTATTAAGTATTTTGATTCTCAGGGAAAATGGCTAGTAAATGGCGAAATAAAATTGCAGCCTCAATTGTTGGATGATTTTGGGTTCATAAATTCAAAAATGTGCGATTGAGGGAAATAGAAAGGGATTTGTAGATTGTAGATATATGTGTGTGTGTTGATTATCTCTTTAAAAGCTCGAGTGTGTAGACATGAAAGTAAATACATTGAGGACATTTAAATTCTGTGTGGATTCCACGTCACAAAGTCGACGTTTGACAGTCGACAGACTGACACGAATCCAGAATCCACACACTTAGACTCAAACTCACACACGACATTGGCGAGGATATTGATATTCTTTTGAACATTTGAGCGCGGTGATGATCGTGTCTTGTTAGTGTTATGGTCACGAACAAAGCTTTGAATGGGAGGAACGATGACGGCTCCGCGTGTTCTCCATGGCAATCTCTCTCTCCTCACTCTCTCTTTTTCGTTTGCTATTTAGAGTGCACAGTATAGAATGAGAAAGAGAGAAAGAGAGAGAGAGAGGCGGCAGTAAGATTTGGCATTGAAATGACATTGTATAAAATTACTACTGGAGCATAATATTATCATTGTCATTTCAATGTATCTTACATAGATGAAGGAGAGAGCTACACGCTACATGGCAATGGCAAGAGGGTCATCATCGTCAGTCGAGTCGTAGTGAAAGTCGTAACATCACAATCATTGAGCGATTTCTCTCTCTCTCTCTCTCTCTCTCTCTCTCTCTTTCTCACTTGAAGATCCTTGTGCATGCTCTCTCCATATGAATTGCAAGACCAGACATTTTCAGGACTTTTGCTGTTCGGATTTCAGATTCGAATATTTGTCAAAGTTAGACGTAGAAGGCAGACGGAGAGAGTATGCACACCATTGCTTTGTATTTTTATGGAGCCCAATGAATCCAAAGTTATGCCATGCAATTCAGAATAGAGAATTCTGAGTTGAAGCTCAAAACTGAAACTGAAACTGGGACGCAGGGACTTGTCGTAGAAGTAAAACTCAATTCTCAAGTTGAATCTTAAATGACTCACAAGACCTCCCAGAAACTTATGTAACGCTCAATTTTTTTAATGTTTTGTCGTCGGTTGCTCTTCAACTCTCTTTCTCTCTCTCTTCTGCCCTCATGTGTGTGCTGTGCGCATCGAAACGGTAGGGAATTGGAAGTTTAGTTTCTGCCATATCATGAAAAACTTCCACTCTTCTACATCTTCTTCTTCTTCTTCTTCTTTTCCCTCTTCTTCCCCTTTTCGGTTTTACTCTTTGAAGAGAGCTCCAGCTTGAGAAAATCAAATTGAGACTTGCAAGCAGTCTCAACTGTATATTTGTACTTGTATACTTGTTTGTGGAGCTAGTTTAAACCAAACCGCCATCCTTCACGTATAACACAAAACTACACGACCAGATTGGGACACAGCGACATCAGTCTAAGTATAAACAGGCTTTAGTATTGCAATCATCATTAGAAATGCAAAGCATTTGGAAAGTACACAAAACTCAAAATACAGAGAGAGAGAGAGGGCGAGAGAGAGAGAGAGAGAGCGATATCGTCAACCATAGTGATGAGACTTGAGCATGCTTCATTATGCCATTCATACTTTTCTTTCTTTCTTCTTTCTTGCTTTCTCTCTCGCTTTTCCTTGTCCTCCCGCTTTCCGAGTTGAAAACGCTAATTGAGAACATGTACTTGAATACTGTTCCTTATTATTTCGTTTTGAATGCACTATTTTGGAACACGCATTCATTTCCCCCATCTCATCCCATCTCACCCTGTTAAAACTACCAATTTTCAACTTTGAGTACAAACAACCACATTAATATAATAGTGGGTTCAAGAGACATGACGAAAGAGAGAAAGAGAGAGAAAGTTTTTCTAGGCATGACATGGCAAGGCAAGTAGGCTGTCTTAGTCCTACTGTCAAATAGAGTCTCTGTCTGTATGAAAAGTTTCGTGGCTCAATCCTTGTCCACGTCCATTTCCCTACTTTCTCTCTCTCTCTCTTTCTCTTCCATCTGTTCATTTACTACCATTTTCATTTTCATTCCTTCTCATTTTCGTGCAGAGTTTTTGTATTTGTATTTCCTCGCGTTCCTTCTTCTTGTTCTTCTTGTTCGTTCATGAAGTAATACTAAAGATAGAGGAAATTTGTTCGTTTTTTTGATGAACGCGACCGTCTTCTCTGAATCTCCCTTCATTATGTCTCGATTGGACTTCTCTGTGAGAGTTGGTGTGTATCGTATTATTAGAAGACAGCACACGTTCAGTGATTCAATGATGGGACATGGCGTAAGAAGCTCTAAATTATAAGAATGTCGCTCCGAGTCAAGGAAGAAACGAAGAGAAACTCGCCAGTCATTGCGTAATAATACTTTTAAATGTCAAAGAGGCTTCTCTTCTGTGTCTGTCTACTTCGCTACTTCTTTTTCCCTCGCTGTCTGGTTCTGGTTCTGATTCCATTCCTTCCAGTTCCCGCACTCTGTCTGGAGGAGGAGGAAAAGACAAGAAGGGAAATAAGAGAAATTAATTCCCCAAATTCTGTAGATTCTCAATGCTGGCGATGAAGATGAAAGCTAATATGTTTTCCTGTACACTTTCACTCTAAATTCGTTCACTGTACAATATTAAACACAATCAACTGCTGTTCTCTTTTCACTTTCACTTTCTCATTCTCATTCTCTTTCGTCATGTTCTCCGGGTCTCGTTTGTTCCGCTCTCCTCCTCACCAACTCCCAACTCTCTGACGCTTATGAAAATGTGCAAATAGAAAATAAACAATTTGACTGTCTCTCCATTTGCTTTAGCCTCTGTTTTTTGGACAATATAATATACAGATAGAAATAGAAAGTAATATGGCGAGGAGTGAAGTGAGTAGAGTTGAACTCGGGGAAGAGCTCAGGACAAATGTTGAAAATAATGCGTGATTAGTGCGAGAGACAAAAGGAAATTCCTTGGAAAGGATTAATTCATTTAATTTCCTCCTCCATGATACTAGTCTCTCTACTATCTACTTCAACTTCAACTGTCCTTTCCCCTATTGAAAATGGAACAACCGTACAAAATACAAACGCAAACGCAAAAGCAAAAGCAAATGCAAATGCAAACACAAACGTATAAATTTAGTCCATCATCCTAATTTAACTAAAGTGTAGCAAGTAAGAGAAATTACTTCTCTGTCTCTTTCTGTTTTCCTCCATTTTCTTTTCTCAATTCTCGTACTAAGATAATTATTTTACTCTCTCTCTCTCTCTCTCTCTCTCTGTGTGTGTCTGTTTGATGATGAAAAATCCATGTGTAAATGTAACTGTCTGGATTCTAGAACATTCTATAGCCAAAGGAGCTTTTTTTTTATCACTCCCGACTGATATGAGACATTTCTCATTTAAACTTCCACCCCAGACAGATCCGAACGCTTTGAAAACGTGTGCGTTCACTTTAGTGTCAGTTATTGCTCACAAAGTGTGTGCTTTCCTCCACACTTAATATGCAAATCAATTCACTTGAAACGAAATGAATTTAATTACAATATGTGAATCGGATATGGCTAAGTTATAGCTCTGGGAATATAAACATTTCCATTTGATTGCATGTCAATGCATATATACTACGCCCATATCTGTGTATATAATTTCCTTTCATTTTAGTTTTCCTCCTCTGTCTGACTGTGACTCTGACGTCATTCGACTCGAATCTCGAATCTCAAATCACAAATCTCGAAATGAATCCAAAATATACGATAGAAAAAAAATCCATGTGTATACATAAGATGATGAATTGTATTGATATGAAAAGACTCCATTTGATTTGATTTAGCATGTAAATAATAAATTTTTTCTTTCTCTCTCTCCCTCTCTCTCTCTTTTCTCTGTGACTCGACAACGAACAGGCGAGTCTGATTTGAATCTAAACGACCCAGAGCTTGAAGAGGCAGCAACTCGTATACAGGCTGCTTTCCGGGGCCATCGTACAAGGACGTCTCAAAAAATGGCCGGTACGCCATGATTATTATTATACATTATATTTATTACCCAACTATTACTACAGATATTACTATGACTTGACTCTACATCATAGAAATTTGCACAAGCTTGGTTATATGTGAATGTATTGGAATTCAATAATCTATTTCCCTTTTCCTCTTTCAGATAATGCCGAGGAAATCGACATCGACCTTAACGACCCAGGTGAGAACCTTTTTCTTTCTTTTTATATACGCCATATCGGTATTTGAGTGTTATCCATACATTTCTTTTCTAGCTTCCTTGACTCTCTCTCTCTCTCTTTCTCTCTTTCTCGTGCTCTCTTTTGGTTCTGAATCTGCCCTTGAAATATCTTCAAGTTTTCCCCTCAATTCTCAATTTGTCTAGTATCTTGAGGGGAAACGTGTCTGCGTGTAGTATGACTTGGAAATTGTAATAAATTGCCAAGTCCTTGGTATAGGGCAAATTGTTCATGGATCTTGATGTCAATTATTCAATTACCATTACATATTATTGTAGTTCCCAACTGGAAATAAAAATGAAGGGAGCCAGAACGAGAGAGAGAGAGAGAGGAAGAGCAAGAGAGAGAAAGTGGAAAGTGGAAAGGAAGTAGGAAAAATAGAAAATATGTATTCACATATGTGGGTAAACTAACTAGAGTATGAGGAGAGTGCATATATTGTATTGTATTGTATGTAGTTGAAGTTGTAGATTATGTGAGTCAGTGGCAGTCAGAAGGAAATCGAATCAAACACCTCTGTGTCTAGGTAATAGGAAATTATAGTAGTAGTAATGTGCATAGTGCTGGGAGTGGGAGAAGGAAATGGAACATACTATATATGTACATTGACCTCATACAAACAGACACACATCGTACGGATGAAGGTAGTGAGATTTGCTCGAGAGGCTCGAGGAGCCGAGTAAAGTACATAGAAGACTAATGGAATGGCATTCATGAATAAATCTGTCTACTCGTAAATACTGAATTACTTGAATTAGGAAATAACGAAAACGAAATACAAACTACAAACTACAAACTACAGTTTACTATACACAGGCGCTCTTTCTCCATCTCTATATCTCTCTCTCTCTTTCTCTTTCTCCAAACAACCTACATTAGCTAGTAGCCATCAGTTTATTATGGCTACAATGTGGAGCTGAGTAATTCCAAGAATACATACATATCTACTCACAATTCTCTCTCTCTCTCTCTTCATGCTGTACAGCAAAAACTGAGACGAATGTCTGTATCTGTATTCGTACTGTATTTCGTACATTGCATGCATTTGAGGGGAGAAAACTGGGAGAGATTAGGAATTGAGTCCTTTAATCAACCTGAATTTATTTTCATGTGTGTGTGTGTGTACTCAAACACTCAAATGTAGGTACAGTTCAACTTGATGTATGTACATCTGTCTGTGTCTGTAGGATATCTATAGAAAAGTTTTTTTAAACTAATCGGAGTCGTCATGGTCATATAAAAGAAATGAAAAAGCTTGTGGAAAGTAGAAAGTTGGGTTGGAAGAAATTAAATGGATCGGATCGGAAGGAGAGGTTGACAGGGAGACAACGATGGTCGAGGATTTGTATATGTATTTCCAGGATAAATTAGTTTGTTCATATTGTTTTAGTTTGTAGTTGGTAGGAAACTGTGATTTTTCTCTTTCTTCCCCCCACCCGACTTTGACACTTCTTTTCTCATATATCCTTTGATAGAATTTCATTGTCTCCTCATTCCATACGACATGTCATTTGGGCCATGTTCACAGTCAACAGTCATCCATATGCGGTGTCTGTAATTTGTAACATTATAAGCACTGGAATATCACCACTATACTGCAAAGTAATAGGAAAAGGAAGAAAAAAAGTCTTTTTTTTTCTCTCACTGTCTTTGTACTCGTGGCGACATTTAATATCCACCTGTCTCCAATCATTACGATCATTTATCATCGAGAAAATTGTCCATCTGATTGGGAGGAAAGGAACTCGATCAGAGAAAGAGAGAGAGAGAGAGCGTGGACAGGGACGACATGGGAGGAAAGGAATGATACTATTACGTACCTAGTGACAGGGGAAAATAAAGAAGGAAAAAAGTCATCGTCGTATATAGAAAAGAATGGAAATTGACAAAGTATTTGGCTTGACATTTATTTGCTCTTTTCTTTTTCTCCAAGTTTTTTTTTATTCCTCCTTTCTCTCTCTCTCTCTCTCTCCATCCACTGTTTTTTTGTTTGGTCTTTGGTCAATACGGAATAGACGAATGTACGAATGGACTTTGGATTGTAACATCCAAAGAGAGAGAGAGAGAACGAGAAAGAGAGAGAGAGAAAGAGGAGCTGACTTTTAGTCTTTTATCAATATCGATTCTTTCCAAATTTAGAAAAGTTAAATCAGTGGACTCAACTAAGTTGGGATATTTTTCATGTCTATTAGGAAAGTCTCCATTGTCCGCGTCCACGACGAAGATATATCATTGTGTGTGTTTGTGTATGTATAGAAAATATCTGTAGAGTGAGAGAATCCTCCAGAGTTTCCATCTTATTATATTTGTATCCTCTTACGAGTGAGAGAGAGAGAGAGCGAGTGCTAGAAAAGAGATTCAGAAACAGAGAAGAAAAAGAGAGAATTAAAAGGATCTTGTCAAGTTCAGCCAGTCACAACACCCTTCTTCATTGGCCCAATTCAGAAAAAGGAGTACAAAAAAAAAACTCAACCGAAAGTTGGTTGGTGTTTTTTTTTGTTGTGTTCGAGAGTTAAAGTTGCAACTGAAACTCTACTAATTCTTTTTTTTCCCTTTTGTTTCTTTTGATATTTGCAGAAGTTTCGCATGCTGCAACGAAAATTCAAGCATCTTTCCGTGGCCACCAAGCAAGAAAGGCTGCGAAGACGGATAAAGCTGAGGTTGAGCTTACCGAGGAAATGGAGAAACTGCAAACAAATAAAGTGAGCTTCTTTTCTTTTCACATATTTCACTTGTCCTTTTATTCTTATTCTTTTTCCTTTTCTTTTTCTTACATCTTTACAGATGGAAGACAAAGTCCCTCCTATTTTTATTATACCTATATTTCTATATATATTTTTTGTGTACTAGTTTTTTCTCTCCATATATATTTATCACCTTTTCCTGGAGATTGTCGTAAATATTGGTGGAGATGTACGATGTGTAATGTCCGCCTTTCGGACGTGCAGACGAGTCTTATAATTCATAAGGATCCCCCACAGGATGTTTTTCTTCTACACAGAAATGTGTAAGATATGTCCTTCATGTGTATTGTTTTTTTTGTCTTTGCTTTTCCCCTGTTTTTGTTCTCCTGAAAATATAATGCAGGGACTTGACAGTCTCGAGCATGAAATATACGTAGACAAATATAGAAAACCAAAACAACGTCGTAAACAGTATGCGGGACGACTGTCCTCTGTACTGAATGAACAATGTGAAATTTAACATTGGATTTCTCACTCTTTTCCACGAACAAATGTTGTTGTTGCATTTTTTCTCTTCATACTCCCAACAACAAAAAATAAAAAATAAAACAAGGAGGAGGAGGAGTAAACAAATAAATGACAGGAGTTGAAAACGTAGCCATGAACCATGAAATAAAAATAAAAAGAGAAACAACCGAACAAAAAAAAAACAGAAACACACTCAACCACTTCTACAAAACACTGAGAAATTTCGTGATATTTTCTACTTTCTACATTCAAAAGTCCAAAAATACTAAAAATATCCCACAAAGAAAAAATCCATTGTCATAGTCACAGTCTCTGAGTGAGAGAGAGAGAGAGAGAGATGAAACAAGCCAGAATGGTTATCGACTTTCCCTTTCTTTCTTTCCCTCCACTCTTGAAATATCCTTCAAGTCCCTCACACATTACGTAACATCCAACGAGATTTGACATACATTTCACATTTCAATGGTAAATTCGATTTCCCAATTGCCCTACATATAAATACGTTCTCGCACGAGTGCTTTCAATGTTCAATCCAATGAATACCTACTTGAGACCACAACAACCGTCAGAGAGAAAAAGTATGTGTATGTATTATCAACTTGACAAAAAAGAAGAAGTCATCATCATGCATGTTGTGTGATTGTGATTGTGTGTGCATGTTGGCATTTTCGACAGGAAAATCCATAGAGAAGAAATAAAAAAGGAGAGAGAGAGAGAGAGAGAGGGAGAGAAATCGGGGATGGCATTGGCCAGAATTCTTACATCATGGAAATGACAGTGACAATGACAATAAAACTGACAAGGACAAGGACGAGGGCGAGGGAAACAAGGAGCCAGTCGAAGAAGTAACGAGTAATCACAGAAACCAGAAACCAGTTTTCATCATATTGAATTGAGATGGTATGTTCTATTATGGGTTGAGTTTGGTTGGATGGACTCAAGATTCAAGACTCAAGAAAGACGCTCCCCATCACCATCATACATCATAATGCAATTGAGAAAAAGACTCAAGCTCTCTTGTATTACGTTGAAGACAGGATGCCAAAATCAAAGTCAAAGAGAGAGAGAGAGAGAGAGAGAGAGAGAGAGAGAGAGAAAAGTCATATGCCATGTCATACAGTCATTTAGTAGCTCGAGCTTGAGCTGAATCTGGATGTGAGGAAGTCACCGTCTGAATATGAAGCCAAAAAAAATGAAAACTAAAACGAAAAATTCAAAAGCGAGGGGAAAAAAGTTAAAAGACAGAGAGACAGAAAGAGAGGGAATCAACAAATGTAATGATTTTCTCATTCTCCGGAGTCAGCAGTCAGCAAGATGTTCTCTTTCTTTCTTTCCCCCATCAATTTCACAATTCTCAACCGTTCAGGAGGGACTTGGCAAGTACGAAAGAAATAAAGAAAGAGAGAAAAAGTTGGACATGGAATTGAAATTGCAAGTGTGAAATGAAGCATAATATAAAAAAATGTCCGATTACTCCAACTCCAAATCCCATATGCCCACATCTATACAAACATGTACACACATGCAATTTTTATTTGCACTCCGTCTTCAACGTATACTTATGGTATGGTATATTTTTTTGTGTGAGCTCCAAATAGAAAGTACAAACGAGATGATTTCTGCATGTATTGTGAACTTTGTGTGGAGACGTGTAGAGACTATATAGTTACATATGGATATACGGTACAAATATGTATGTACATACAATTTCCCGTTCCTTCGAGTTTGAGTTCCAGACTCAGTCAGTCCAGAAAGTAATCCAGCTTGTTTGTTTGTATTTGTTGTCAAGTTTTGTACTTGGGGAGAGAGAGCGAGAGATTGAGAAATGATACTCCGGTTGGACAGTGGACTACACTGCAATTTACAAAATATAATGAAATAAAACCAAGTTGAAGGAATCAGAAAAATAGGAAGAGAGAAACTATAAATGGATAACTACGATATATGCGTACTGTCCTTGGACATAGGTACTTCTATACGATTACAATACGCCATTATATTTACACCATGTACATTTTGTTCAATGACCAAAGGGGAAAGGTAAGTGAAAGACTCGAGTGGATATCTCTGAACTCTGCTTATAGGTGGACTGTAGACTGAAGACTGAAGATCATTTCCAAGTCTTCATTTAGCCAGCCAGATACGAAGAGACGAAACGAAAAGGAAACCAAGGGGTTTCTTTCTTTTTTTTTCTTTTGGTTTTTTTGGGTGGGGGGATATTGATGGGAATTCAAGTGGAAAAGTGCAAGGAAACGTCTGCCATTTCCTTCCGAATCGAAAAGTCAAGTTGAAAACGAAAAAGAAAAAGAAGGAGAGAGGAAGAAGAGTGTGGCTATGACTGACGATTTCTGATGGTGGTTTGATTTTTGGTTGGTTGGTTGTTGCCTGGTAGTGACGATAGTACGATGGAGAATGAAGATTTGCTCTCCAAAAGAAAAACCCATCGGAAAATGAAAAGACAAGCTTCGCCTTCAAATGTGTACTCGTTTTCTTTTCGTTTCCTCGTTTTTTCGTTTTCTCTTTCCCTTCTTCTCGTCTTCGTCTTTCCACCCTCCCTCCAATTCCGTTCAAGTTTGTGAATTTGTGTTGGAGTTTCCCCAGTTTACTCCACCTTCCAACTCCCAACCTTCGATTCCATTATACATGAGAGAGTGAAACGAAGGAGAAGAGAAGAAAAAGGAGTGGGTTTCTCCCCTCGTGCTGACATAAATACTTATGGAATAAGTGAAGAGACCTTTACAACTTAGCCAGAATACACAGAGCCTATTTGGTGTGTTTAAAATTTTCTCCTCTCCAAGTTGCCTTTCAAATATTCTACTATTCTTGTACATATACACATCAAATATATATCTGTATGTATATAAAAGATAAAAAAGTCCACAGTATATAACTCCAATCCAAATCCAACAAACCAACGATATGAAAAGTCGAAAGACCATATGAACGATGAGTCCTCTCCATAGAAATACGAAATACTCAAAAGTCTAAACTCTAAACTCTTCCAAGTCTGGAAAAATAAAAGAAGAACAAGAACACAAGAAAATAATAAAAATACCAACACAAATATAAATATCCTATTCAAAGTTATGTAGTTATAGACTTAGAAAAGGGAAAGGAAAGTTCATACAAAATACATATTTGAAAGTGTATACTTTTCTGTACATTTTTCCTTATTTACCATTCTTTCCCATGTTCCGTACGTGAGGAACAAGATGAAAAAAATGGAGGTTTCCCCCCAATATCAAAAAATCAGCAAGGAAATTGTAGTAATACCCAGACAAAACATGTATATATACAGATATATGTGAAAAACTGTGTGTGCCCCCTTCCAAATTCGGGATTCCAATACTATTGAGTCAGAGACGTTGATGTAGCCCACACTTCACATTATAATAGAGCCAACCTGCATACAAACTGACGTATTTACTACTCCCTTTCCCTTTGCTTTCTCTTTCTCTTACTCTTTCGCCTTCGTCGTGATCTTATAATTTTTCTTCTTCTAAAAAAAAGTTTTGAATTCCATCCTCGTGCATTCCATTGGATTGTACTCTAAATAAAAGTAAAATAAGGGAGAGGAGGAAGAATATGCTTGTGGTTCACTAGACTTCACACAATAGAATGACAAGGAGCTTCAACTATCTGTAGCTGTGGAAATTGGACGGGAAATAGAGAGAGAGAGAGAGAGAGAGAGAGAGAGAGAGAGAAACCCTCGTTCCAGTTTGAACAATTTTCCAAACGACGATTTTCTTTTTCACTGGAATTTCACAGGAACATTATTACGGGTCGTATAGATTCCGGAGCGGGCGCTTGTCTCAACTGCTTTTATATTACTCTATTTCCCTGCGCGGATGTACATTGTACGTGTATTGAGCTTCATTCGGAGGAGAGAGACGGTACAAAACTGTATAAATGGTGAAAGTGTGTATTGTGCAGGATATTCAGAAGGAAACAGAAATATTCTCGAGACACCATCGTCGTCGTCGTTGTCGTCGTCGTCGTCTTTCTCTTGTGATATTGAGGAAGAAAAAATAAAAAAATAAAAAGACGAAGACGAACAAGAAGAAGAAAAGGAAGAAGAAGAAGGAGAGAAAAGTTCTGTAAGGTGTCTATAGGCTGGCTGTTGCCTCACTCGCCTTGAGGACTTTATTATTACAATGTATTGTGAGCTCTGTTCTGTATGTAAATGTCGCTACAAAACGTGTGGAGAAACTATATGTACGATACTGTGTGTGATGGTGGTGGTGCGAGACTCGCTCTAATTCACTTCTGTCTCTCCCTCCTCGTCTCCTTTCCCTACTTCAACTTTTCTAAGTTTCCTTCAAATAGTTTCACTACACACAACTGCAACTCCGTCTGCATGCTTACAATATACACAGACAGCATTTCCTCTTATTTACTATTACTATATTATATGCCATGGTAAAAAAAACTCCCGATTGCCTCCTCGCCTGATCCTCATCTCATCTCATCACTTCCCATCCCTCATTCTCTCCCTTATCCAAATGCATAAATTTCCTCGAGTTTTCAATTCCTTCGACATTCACCCACGGTATACAATATCTCAATTTAGTTCAATATGCGCAAGGCCTATGGAAATCGATAATTTTCACTTTAAAATGTATCCTTTTGATATAAAAAAAATTTCCTTTGCCCCAGAGTATAATAAATTTTTGTGGTGGTTAAACATACATTTATAATGAGGGTAATGAGAATGGGATGGAAATGAAAAATGGGAATCATTTTTTTGGATTAATAATAGATTTATGACGACGTGATAGATTTACTATACCCGTCAACATCCGCTATCTCCTTATCCTTGTTTTTTTTGTTCATCACACACACACACACATTTACCATTCAAATATCTGCAGATAAGTGTGTAAAATTTTAAATGTTTGGACGTATATAACTCTGTGTGTTTTTTTTTTTTTTTGAAGGAAAAGGAAGGAGTAGCCGGAGCGGAAGGAGAAGAAGAGCTGGATGTGGATTTGAGTGATCCCGATTTGAACAAAGCCGCAACCAAAATCCAGGCCCAATTCCGAGGTCATGTCGTAAGAAAGACTAAAAAAGATGATGAGCCTGAGCCTTCAGAATGATCAGTTTGAGCTCTGCGAAAAAAAAAAATTTACAGTGAAAATGTGCAAGAGAACGAGTAAGGTGAGGATGAAACTATATATAAAACTAAACACTTTTAAGGAATACATTTTAAAACAAAACAACCAGTCACAGTCAATTCTTCCCCTCTGCCCCTCCCCCCCCAATCCAGAAAAAAATTCTTCTTTAAAATTGTACTTTAAATATCGATAATTAAAATAATTGACAAAAATTGGCATCTGAAATCAATTCCATAATAAAAATCCGAAAAAAAAGAAAAATCCCAGAGAAAACCAGAACGAGAGAATATTAAAAAAATCACCCTCAACCTTGGTCTCCTCCTCCTCTGCAATATATAATTATTATTAATTAATATAATAATAAAAAAACAGTACCATATAAAAGTTACATAAATAAATACATATTATATCTACATGTAATCGAATACTATTATTCACACAACAACAAAATATAACTCTGAAGCTGAAATAAAGGCGTTAAACATTATAACAAATATATTATTATTATTATTATTATTATGTAGAGTATATGATGAAAATAAAACGAAAAATCCTTCTCTTTACTTCCTTTCAATATCAATATGTCTTCTTCTCGAGGAAAAAATATATTCTTTAACGGCATGGTTTATACATTTATAGTCATCACAAAACAACAACAAAAACATAAAAGGGAGAGAACACAATACAGATAAAATTATATCAAAACCAAAGTTGACATTACGCATCTCATCCAGTTCTCCAACGGAAGAGAAATGTCCAATTGCCGACTTTCTCTCACTTTCTCTCTTTACAGATGTGAGGATTTAAAAAAAACGGAGATGAGATTCCTCGATTCCATGCCGTGCATGTTTTGGTCTTTTGCCCTTAAAAAAATCCATCCTGACAGGGACAGACGAGAGAGGATTTTTATAAACAGTGTGCAATAAATTTGTATAATTATTGATTACTAATATTAATAATTAAGCATACAGGCAGTTGATATGTCAGATCATCCGAGTAAAACAAATTGCCGTAGAAATTATGAACTATATTAACATGAAAAGTTGAGCACGATATTAAATACGCTGTTCTTTTTCTATTACTTATATATATCTGTACTGTCACGATTAAAAATGTTACGTGTCGTCAGTACTTTTATTTCCCTTGTGTGAAAAAAAAAACTGGAGCAGATCCTGTTTAATTAAATGCACATACACGTAAGTTGCTGCATTTCCATTTTCCTATGGAACCATTTTTGTATGAGCTCTCTCTCTCTCACTCATCTCCCATTTATCTCTGATTCACACATACTATATCTGTATTTTTGAGTTAACTCTCGATCTCATCATCACCTATACTCTGCTTTCAACTTAACTCTCAACCTCGCATAATCTATAAATTAAATAGTTATTAAAAAATACGTATGTAATAATAATTAAAAAAAAAAACAACAACAACAACCTCTGAATAATTTTCGAAAAAACAAAAACATCCATGTTCATAACTAATACATATTACACACGCACTGACCAACGACAAAAAAAAATATATATGTACAGACTTATAACTATATATTAAAAAAAGTAGTGGTTTACACACTCACACACGTTGAAAAAAAATAATTAAAAATAATTATGGTTCGTACAATTATTATATACATACATATTTCAATGTTATGATATGAAATGAAATGAAATGAAGATGGAAATTAATAACAGTATCGTTAGATGAATCATATGAATCGTCGTGTACATGATTGAATAACATTCCATACTATATACAATGATGATGATGACATGATGATGTTTGTGTGTGAACATAATATTTAATAATATATTATATTATATCCAAAAAAAATATACCAAAAACCTTACCTTAATTAAAAATACATATAATAAATAAGTATATAAAAAAATATCTACGTAGGGATATAAATATTATATTTACAAAAAGAATATATTATAATTATTATGAGGATGTGAAATGATGATGATTGCTAATTATTGTAAATACATCATATTATTGTACCAAAACAAATTCTTTGAAAGATATTTAAATTATCTATTACTTATCTAGAGGATAAAAAACAAAATGAGCAAGCGAAAGCGAAAAATAATTGTACATTTGTACACGTAAAAAAATTAATAGTCCGTTCTATAGTCAATCATTTTCCTGATTTTGATTTTGATTGTACATGGATTTCATTCTACAGTTTATTCAGTTTTTTGTTCTTTGTTGAAAATGTTGAAAAATGTTGATTTACAAATTTTAATGTTTGACAAAAAAAACTACATACAATTTAGCATACCAAGTTCATCAAATTATAATCTCATCATGTAAAATGTACATTCTGAAGAATATTTATTGTCAATTAAAAATTTAATGATTTAAAAAGAAAAGCTCAAAATCCAATTCAATTTAATTTCAATTTGAGTCGGTTTTCCCATTTCCACTCTCATTAAATTTCATAGAATCCTTCAGTTTCCATGAAGCACTCCATGCAATTGTTTAATAGCATTTAAATTTTAAAACATATTTGCAATTAAAATTCCAAGGAATTCCTGAGGACAGACCACAAAAGTGAGAATCGGATTGGAGATTCCATATACGGATTTAAATCAAGAGATCCGCAGCCACACACACGCACACACACAGTGGATGAGAGAGCTACTCTTGTTCAATAATTTAGAGGACAACTAATGGAATATTTATCTGGAATTATTCAGGATCCTCTTGATATTGATGGTGCTTGGGTCTCACTGACCAACTAAAGTAGAATCCAAAATTTTTCATCAATGTATAAACATGGATTTCATAATGTAAATCTACTTAAGATAGACATCCCGTCGCGCTCTGTATCTGCCTCTCTCTCTCTCTTCCCCTCAAATCCCCAATCTAACACTTGACACATATTATTTACGACACAAATTACAGTGGACCACACACACGAATTTACGGTCAATGGATCCCTTCACATAATAAAATACTGTACTTGAGCTTTATCAGCTCAGGTCCCACTTTCTTCGTCAGCCATCCTTCCCACCTCGAGTAATTTATGTACAAAGAGAGAGAGAGAGTGTGTGTGTGTGTAATATTCATACGAGCACTCGAGACTCTCAAAGAGAAAATCCAAGCAATCTGATGAAACACATGTAAGTGAAAAGAAGAAAAAAAACTAGAATATCCCAACACCTTGACTATAAAAAAATCCTATAGAAATCCCACTAGAAGCAGGAGAAAGGCGAAGAAAAAAAAATCAAATTTCCAGTATTTTTAATCGAGTTTCTGCCATCGCCTTGTTAGAACCCGGAAAATTAAGTACGAGGCAGAGAGAGAGGAATGTAAAGGCGAGAGAATGTCGAAGGGCAAAATGGAATACGCGTTTTTCTTTTACATGTTTCTCCTTTCTCATTCCTCGTCTCTCTCTCTCTCTTACCCTCTCTCCCTTTCTATTCTTCTACTCTATACATGTAATTTGTTTTTATCATTGGTTCAAAGTCCATCGTCTAAAGAATTTAGCTTGTATATGCATATTACATTGGTGAATGGATGTATGCATGTACATACAGTATACATTGTAGGTATACTCGGTATCTATGGGCAAAACATGGAGAATTTTGAGACTGCACATCTACCTATACAGATATCTGTATGTATAGTCATTGTCGTAATTTGTGGACGAAAGCAATCGAGAAAGGAGAGTTTTTGAGCCACATTAAAAAAGTAATTAGTAGCACCTCGTCCATAGTCATTTCTCAAGAGTGTACTCGAGAAATGTACAGAAAAAAGTGCTTTGTCTTCTCTCTCTGTGTGAAGAGAAATTCCTTATACAATTTCCATGAGCTATAAAAATACAAGTGAGCAAAGAGGAAGGCAGTACGTACATATATGTACATACAAAGAATCAACGAGAGAGAGAAAGTGCATACCACACAAGAAGGAACCAACGAGAGCAGAAGAAATTTGCTCTCATTCTCATGTATGCTTATCCCCACACATTCCTTTCCTTTTCTCTCCTCTCACTAGTACATTTTTTGCATTAAACACACATAAGACCTACACACATTCCCATTACACACAGGCACAGCCCATGAATGAGCTACCGCCTACTGACTCTGAACGTCTGAACTCCGTAGAATCTACAATCGTCGCTAGTCCCAAGTAACAGTAATTCCAACCGACTTCAAATTCTACATATGGCCAACACTCCATGTGGACTACAAATAACTACAGTGAAACTTGAATATCGGATACATTTGTAGACCTCAGGCTACAAATTCATAGAATATTCTCTCCTTCTCTCTCTTTCTCTCTCTCCTCTATCTCATTCCGAATTCAGTTCACAAGCTATTTCTCTATGCTATCCTACAAATCCTAAAGTCCCCCTTCGTTTCTTTTACTCTCACTCTCTCTCTCTTTTTTGAGTCGGTTCGGTCCCTCAGCCCGAAATTTTTGTCTTCCAAACTTCCGGAGCAAATTGGAAAATACTTGTTCCTGTCTTTGTTTGTGTCTTCCTCATGTTCGTCTTCCTTTTGTGTCTCACTGTGCGCTCTTCTGTTCTTGACTCAAGAACAAGAAACAGAAACTGAAGAAACGGAAAAGCAAAACGTTTAAAAAAACTAGTCATGTCTCTGCGCCTTCTACCATTATTTTCTGTTGTGTGCATCTTTAATATCGTACAATATCAATCTGAGATGAATATGAAGGAATGGCTTCAAAATATCGTATAAACTAAACTACATCAGACGCAACAAACGTAACCACCTATGTCGTTTCCTTGCATGAGCTCCACTCGCAACACTGTACCTGTAGTATATACATAGATATAGATATTATACGATATTGATGGGGACGGAGGAAGGGCATTAAATTGAACAAACGACCAAATCAAAAGGATTGTGAAGGAAAGGAAGGAAATAAAAGTCGGACTTTTTTATTAGTTTATTTTTTATTAGAGAAATTAGAATGTTGACTGTGAAAGTGTTGGAAGAATATGTATTTTTTATAGGGAGTTTATACAGCTGTAGTTTATACAGCTGACCAAAAAGAAAAGGATTGTACTAGGATTTACAGTGGGGGAAAGTAAGAGAAGTAAGAAATAATTTTCACGATAAAAGAGAAAGTAAAGAGAGAGAGAGAGAAAGGATAAAATATACGATACGATATATGTGGGATTGAAAATGGAATGTGGAAAGTGGAAAGTGGAAAGTGTTGATACATATGAGCTATACACACTTAAAATGCTCAAATGAAATGAGGGAAGGCGAGAAAATGTATATATATTGTACAATATGTATGCTGGGCAATTTGCGGTTTCATGTTTTGTTTGAGGTTTGAGACTGGAGAAGATTGACCACGCCCAGTCATTACTTCCTCTCTTATATGAGTTCCATAGTCATATAATGAAATAGTAAAAAAATAAAACCGAAATTCGTATGTGTATGAACAAGGAAACGACGGCTTGGAGCTACAAGCTAGAATTCGGTTCCAATTTCTCTGTATTTTTGCGTTTGGTTTGCCACTTCAAGCTCGTTTTTGTGTGTATATAAACTGTAGGTGGGGATATTCCAAGGTTAATAATTACAAACAGAGAAAATAGAAAAAAAATGAATTCATTGGCTCACTTTTATATATCGGTTCACTGTATGTATCGAAGCTCATTCTTTATTTATTTATTTATAAATGATAATACACAAATAAAAAGGGAAATGGTATTTGGTATTTGAAATGATTGGAAATCCTCAATGTTTACATACAAAAAATCGATGACTTTCTCTACGTAGTGTTTTAAGTTTTCCAATTATTCCAGTTCAATGGGCAAAATAATAGAACAAAACAATAATATTATTATATAATTTTTTATGTTGTTCAGAGTGAGCTGGGACTTTTGGGACTCCCAAGTTGAGAGATTGAAGCAGGTGAAGAAAAATTCGTTACTCTTTATCCTTCTCTCTCTCTCTTTCCCCCGTACAGATACTCTCTCGCTAGTCTTTAAGACAGTCAAGGAGAAAGCGATGAAACTGAGGGAAAGGATAAGAAAACTGTAGACTCGATGGAGACATTAAATATTTTTACGAGCGCCCTTTTCCCTTTCACCCATTATTTTGTAGTGAGACAGAATGAGAGAGGAGAGAGAGAAATGGAACTGAATTTCTTTTCCAGTTTATATAAAATAAGAGAGAAAGCAAAGGAAAACAAGGAACAAGGGAAAATAAACTTGGAGGGGGGAAATGGAAGTACAAATATATACAAAAATATAAATAGACAAGAGATATATTTTGCAATGAGGGGGAAAACTCTATTATTTTCATATGTTTTGTAAGCGTTTGTGTTTTGTTTCTATCTAAATTTCGACGGGATTTCCTTTCCATGTCAGATATTTTGATGCTCTGTAGGAATCTCTTTCTTTTTGGGGGCATATCTCTTGTGGCAGCACTGATAGAAAACTGAGGGAAGGAAACGTACGAATTTCGGATTTGGAGGATGGAGGATGAAAACAGCGGATGCAAGGGAAATATTCAAAAGATATTCATACAAAAAAAAACTCACCTTCCCTACGCTCCCCATGTGAAATACGGTACAGATAAAATAATGGTGCTTTTAATATTCCAAATTCCAACTGAATAAACCCACTTAAGTGTTTCCTTCCCATTCCTTTCCCTCCTTCTCCTTTTCTTCCTCTCTCTCTCTCTCTTCCTCTCTTTTATTTTCTCCTCCATTCTCCCTGTCTGTATTGTTCAGGAGTAGAAAAGAAAGCAGACAGCTGGGACTGTATGTATGTACATGTATGGGTTGTGTCAAAAGCTCAAACTTTTTGGAGGAGGGCTCCGCTGCTTATGCTCACACTTAAATGGAACTAAAACAAAGACAACGAAATGTGAACGGGATTTGGAATTTTCATGGAAATCACAATGGAATTCCGTCTCTCTTTTTCAACTAGCAATTTCAACTAGCTCATTCCTAACCAAACCAATACTAAACTACCGTGTGTCTTTTCCGGTTTTCCCCCCTCATCTTTTCATTCGCCTCCATTGTACATCTCTCTTCTGTATAGACAATGGAACAAAACGTTGAAATTCTATTTAAATTTTTCTTCTTCTTTTCTCTTTTTTCCTTCTCACTTTTTTTTCTCTCGCGTACACTTTCTTTTCTTTGGCTCTGAATTCATTTATATGTGAGATGACTCTATTCGAAATTCAAAAGCACCAACTTGAATCTCCTTCGACTCTCAACTTGAAGTTTTTTCCCCATCCCATCACGTCGCTTTCCTTCTTCTTCTTCTTCTTCTTCCTATTCTTCTCCTTCGTCTTTCTTGGCAGACACACTGATATCAAAATAAGGTGAAATAATATGAAATTTTATTACGATTACACACCAGCCTTGTAGTTCCCTGTTTCTCTGTTCTTTGAGAAAACACACACACACACACGGTATGAGACTGAATATTATGTATGCATTCACATCTGTACTTGTACGGTTTCTATCTGTATTTGCATGGAAATCTTTACTTTACGAGATTTTTCTCCAACAGAGAAAAAAAAGAAATGTAGAAAAAAACATTCTTTTACAATGGAACATTTTTTGTGTGGAGCCGGAGCAGTAGCCGGAGCAGGAGCAGCAGCATTTACTTGTACAATATCACAATAGCAATTTTAAAAAAGTAACAAAAAAAGCGTCCCTTGTTTCATTCAGAGAATTCAGACATTTTCGTTTTCTTTTTCATCTTCATCTATTCAATCCTTGTACCGTTTCTCCCCCGTTCAAAGGAAGAAAAATCTAGCTACACAATTTACAATCTTTAATGTCAGTCTCGGTGTTCAGTTTCCTTTTTTTCAACCATTGTCTTATTACTTCAAGAGGTTACCTGAGATTCTCTCTCTCTCTCTCTCTCTCTCACACACACACACAAAACTAATATCAATCCAAATCAAGAGAAAGCGACAGAAAAAGTCTGCCTTTCATTTGAACTTACCCCCCCCCCAAAAAAAAACTCAAGACCTAAAACGGAAAGGTATCTTATGTATTTATCTGTACTCGGGAATCACATTCTTTCTCCGTTTCAAATTTCCTCTACTGCTCTTCTCTCTGAGCTCTTGGTGTGATTTTGACTTGAATTTCCTTTCGTTTTTTTTGTCAAAAAATATTTTTCTCCGTCTCTCTCTCTCTCTCTCGGTCGCGACTCCTTTTTCTTCTTCAGCTTTTTCTTAATCATTTCCTTCGATTCCCTCTTTCGTCCTCTCTCTCGCTTTGACTTTTTCAATCCCGCTTTAGTTTTTTTTTTTACCCGTCTGTGCTTTCGGATTTACCATTTTTGGTGTCTGGACTCTTTTTCCGTTCACAATTTCCCATGCACTTCCAGCCCATTCCAGTTCCAGTGCCAGGTTTGCATCATGTTGGAACCTGGTTTTGGGCCTATTCACCTTCGATTTCGATTTCCCTACTCAATTTTTCTCCGTCTTTCTCTCAGGAAGGAAATTCTTTTACGATGAAAGAAAAACTCCAGCTCCACCACGTTACATATTTATCGTACCTATGTGTGTGTGTGTATGACCACTATAGTCATTTTTACAACTCTAAAGGCTCTGCGTGAGCATTGAACGTGAAATACACATACTTTCTCTTTTCTTTTTTCTATTTTCTCCTTTCTCTTTCCCCTGGAAAAACTACCTACTGTCCACAGTCTACACAGTCTACAATCTACAGACTGCCTGTATTCACGGTACAGCTTTTGGCCGAACGTTTATATTTCTCATTTCGCTTTCAGTTTCCATTTTGCTTGGAATTTATTTTTTCGGTTCGCTTTGGTGCTTTTGTCTGGTCTGAACCTCACCTTGGCAGTACATTTCATTGCCTTCCCCCTGCCCGTTTCTTATACATCCATCATCAAGCCCTGTACCTAAATGTAGTCAAAAAATATGATGAAGCAGAGAGAAAAAGAAGGTGGATGAGGATGAAGAATGTGGAGCAAATGGAAGATGAAGATGAATTTCGATGATGAATATGAAATCAATAGTGAATATACCGGGCGATCTTGTGTATACAAGGAAAATAAGTAGAAAAAAGGGAGGAGAGAGATGAGAGATGAGATGAGGACGACGAGTCCAATGGGTTACCGAGTATATAGAACAGGCCAAGAACAGGGAATTACAAGGAGACTTCAGCTGAAGCTGGGGTTGAACCCATCTTAATATTGATATTGATGTCAGTATCGATTTTGAGCTTGATTTGATATCCTATAAAGAATATTCTGTAAAGTATCTACACTTGTGTGTGCATACGATATGAATGGGTCCATACAGATACATCGTAAAATATACACGTAACATGTAAATCCACATTATATCCCTAGTCCCAACGACACTCCCACTCTCTCTCGCTCTCTCTCTCTAAACTTAAGCCTTTTCCTTCGTCCCTCAAAGTCAGTCGTTTGCTCTTACAACATGGCTTACAAATTTTATTAAATCTTTTCCTTTCCTCGAGTAAGAATAAGCACAAGTAGAGAGAGAGAGAGAGAAAGAGTGCTTCCGCACATACAACATATAAAATACAGGTTTTTTTTCCATTTTGACAAAGGTAAAGTCAAAATCTTATTTTAAATCCAATTCTGAAACGGAAAACCGAGAAGTGAAATCCGAGATGCGAAACCAAAGAAAGTTGGTCTACATATTCTGGATTCTAAATTTGCTACATTACATTACATTGCATTGCTAAAATCAAAATCCAAAATGGAGGAATGTGAGTGGATTTTTCCTGCCATACATATACGAAATAGTAAGAGTGAATATATGTACAGTAATATTCTTTACGAACTTCCCACTTTCTATGCTGGCAGCATAAAAGTCTATAAATACAGTGTATAAATAACAAGGTGGTTTTCCAATCATGTTGATTCATCTATGTAAATGTACGTCCAGTATATATGTAGTATGTATTTATTGATAGAATAGAAAGTGTCTATTCTCCCCCTGTCAAACTTGTAAATATTGGTATATCGGGATTTGATTATGTCCTCGCTCCCCGTAAATTAAACATGATGCAATCATATGCTGACTATTTAAATATTAATTGATCGGTGGAGTTGGAAGTTGGAAAACTCGTGTCGGAATGTGGGGAACCAAGTCCACTAACTAGAAAACACTCTCATTCCAATGGAATATACTGTGTGTTGGAATGCTCATATAATATTGCTATTACAAAAGTCAAAATGTATAGCCAGTGCAAAGGCGAATTCTAACAATCTACAATTCTACCATGTATGTATATGTATATGGACTTGGAGTTGGAGTTGGACTGGAAAAAAGTAAAGGGAAGGAGAACGGATGGCAGTTCAAGGTACTCTCGTTGCATACAAACTGCAATACTATGATATGTATGTACATATGTATGTAGTATTTGCCAATCTGAAAAGAACATGAGGAATTCGGTTGTTTGACCAAACGTGCGTTTGTGTATCTGTATGTGTTTGTGTATGCATCACTTATTGATAGCTTCCCCCCCCCCCGTCCCAAATACAAATGGACAGACTTTCCCATTTTATTTATTTATTCACTCAATATACTGATGGGAAGGGGAAATAGGCGAAAATCTAGACACTGGGGAAAGTCTAACGGCCCAACAACTGGAGGAAAAAAAAGGGAAAATGAAAGTTACCAAATATGTACCAAATTCCAAATTCCAATTGCGAAATACCAAATGCGAAATACCAAATACCAAGAAAGAAATTTAGAATTTAGAGTACGGGAAATCCAACCAATTGAAACGTGTGTGTGTGTTTGTAGAAAATTTTAAATGGCTCGCTAGTTTTCCCCAAGTGACTGTATTACTGTATGGGAGTACTTAATTGAAATCATCACACCTGTTTTTTTCCATCATGCTACGTTACAAATTGGAAAATTTTGTGAAATCCTGAGCTCAATTGTACGGACCCTATTGTACACATTTTCATTAGGGATTGCAATCACATCGTCACGAGTGAATGTAACAGCATGAAATCATAATAGAAGTAGCTCTTTCCCTTTATCTTTCTCTCTCTCTCATCTTTTCTCATCTCATCTCATCTCGTGCACGATGAGATGAGAATATGAGGGAGGGAAATAGCTTACTCGCCCATGGGAAAAAGGGAAAGAGCAAGAGAGAGAGAGAGTCGAAAGTAAAATACAATTACAATTTACTGGCGAGCAGACTGATTGTCTGTGGAAAATTAATGAAGTCTTCTGGATATTTCATGAATCATCTGTTTTCATTTTCCATTCTACTTTTCTATGATATATAAATATATAGTTCATACATAGTTGGATATTTTCCAAGTTGATTTCCATTCTCACTATCCACCTTCACATTCAACTTCAACTTCTCGTTCAAATACATAAAAACATGGCTGTAATAAAATTACGAGCGTGTGCAAACCACAATGGAAAATATGGAAAATATGGAAAATTATACTCAGTAGGTATCAAAAATTTCAAGTACACACAAACAAACAAGGAAAATACAGATAGTCGACATTTTTCTGTGTATATATTGTACGACATGTAGCCAGTCGTCGTCGTCGTCATCGTCGTCCTCGTGTAGTTGTGAGACTTTTTGTAGCACATTAAGAGTTTCCGTGCATCGAATGGTCTGGAATGGATAGGGAAATGGGTACAAGTAAAAACGGTAACGGTATTCGTATATGTATAGCTTTTTGCATTGAAATGAATTCAGTTGTAGATTGTCGACTCCACACGAATGGAACAGAACATGATGTGAGTGAGTCTAAATGTCTGTGTGTTGTACACATGACACATTCCAACTTTCTCTCTCGCTCTCTCTCTCTCTCTTTCATTCTCCTTTCCTCCAACTACAATTCCAGCTCCAACTCCAACTCATTAATTAAATATGATTAAAAGTTGAGCAACATTTAATTGACCATACAGTGCCCAACGTTAAGGTTGTAATTAAATAGGTACTCTCTCTCTCTCTCTCGCTCTCAATATTAATATAAATACAGCCGGCGTCGGGATAAGAACAATCCGGAAACTCGTTCGTCTCAACTCTACCTCGCAACGTTTTTTTTTTTTTACTTCCACGCAGGAAAAGGAAGCTAATGTAATATGAAGGGAAACATTGTACGAGTTGGATTTATTTGGACTTGGACAAACCCATCAAGTTATCATGTATCAGCAGGAGTATCCATATCAATATCCCAAATTACTCAGCTTCAGCTTCCAGTGCCCAGCAGCATGTCCAGCTTTTCCTCTACTTTTCCTCCACAGTCCACAGTCCACACATACGATACACAAACAGCACGATCCCCTTTTCACAGTATAAATACAAATAATATAAATACTTACAGACAAACAAGGCAAAGTACAAAATGGAAACTCAAATACAAACAAAACACAAACAGAGAGAGAAAACCTGTTTTTTTCTTTTGCAAATATCATTTTGCCATATGTACTCCAAAATTCTATTGTGATGTAAAACAATGGTCAATGGATAGGGGAAACCTTATGCACGATAGATTCATCATTGAGTATATCGTATACAACCATACATATGGGTTTAATGTGTACAGAACGAGAACGTAACGTTTCATTAGAGTCCTCACAATACGCAGTAGTCAAATAAGGTAGAGGAAACTACATTGAAAGGGTTTCCATGTTGATACATATCAAAAATATAACGATATTGCCAAAAATAGGACAAGAAAAAGGGGGGAAACTGTCCATTCTTTTCCAGATTAATATTGACCGGCTGTTTTGTTTACATTTACACGTTTTTCCTACAGCTCTATTTTGTGTGTGTGTGTGTGTGTGTGTGTGTGTGTGTGTGTGTGTGTGTGTGTGTGTGTGCGAGGGTACTTGTCGCTTTTCTTCGTATCCAGATCGTGATCGACATGATAACCAATCATCCAACTTTCTCATATCAAACCACCCTTTAGCTGTTCCAAGAATATCAATTCACTTTCTCCTCTCTCGTCAAACTTATACTTTATCCTTATCCTACATTTCCCATTTCACCATTTTGCCATTTCCAAGAGTGTGAGGAAATTCTGGAAAGATTCAAGATGAATTCCTATATAGCACAGGTCCGATCCCAATCCTCATGTCACATTGACATTGACATCACGGAAAAAATGACCCAAAGCAAAATCATCTATAGGTATCTGTTTTTCTATTATTTTTCTTTCGAAATTCATATTGTAAAGAAGTTTGTGTGTGGATGAAAAGGGAAATGGGATGATTAATGATGATTTGGAGTGTGTCAAGTGGAAATGACTTCAACATTTCCATTTCCATTTTTATCTTTATTCTACATCCCTCAATTCTGTAGCAATACAAATTTCAAGGGAAATGATGAATTCATTAAGCAATAGCAATGAAACGCACCTATCACCACACCAACACAAATGATGAATGAATGACAAATGGGTTTGAACACACCAATACATGCGCGTCAATACAAATCTCATTAAAATGAACTCTTTGGTGGTTTATTTTTAGTTTGTCAGAATATTCTTCCTCCCTGGATGGATGATGATGGTGACAGTAACATACTCTGACGAATTGGCTCCTCTATTCTCTACTTTATTCTCGCACTATTTGTACACATATTTATATATAACAAAATAAGTTTCAATAGCCTGAGTTGTCCGTGTGACGTAAGCTGACGGTGCTGGAGGGCGTCGAGTGACGTATTTGGTATGTACGAATATTTGGGATATTTGAATTCATATTTCTACTTTGTAAGTATTTACATGTATTTACACTATGTATATGTACATATGTATTGACAATGTGTGTGTGTGTTTTGTGTGAAATCTGCCGGCATTTCCTTTAATTTCCTTTCTTTTCTATTATATTTCCCATCATCATCATCGTCGTCGTCGTCCAAGTTGTCGTCGTCTATGTATTTGATATCGCTGCCTGTTGTGTTGTTGATGTGGATGCGAATGTGGTTTGATAGCAGCACGGGAATATTACAAATCACGATGAAAATAGAATTGAGACCTAAGACAGAAAGAGAGAGAGAGAGCAGAAACCAGAAAATTGGTGTACCACAGTTATTGTTGATAGGGGTAAAAATAGTATTATTAACAAAGTACAATGATAGCACAAGAAAGATGAAAGCCAGCATCTTTCTACACACATTTTCTCTTCATATACGATACGATATATATCAGAGTCTCCAAGCTGCTCTCGACAGGTCCAGATTAATAAAAGGAGTCTCAATTCAATAGGAGTCCAAGCTTTTGATCTTTCCAATTTACCTTCCTATTTTCTATTTCCCATTTATATTTCCACGCACAATTACAAATGGCTGTGTGACAGGTTGAATTGAATACTGGAATTGACTGAATTGAGAAAATGTTCATTTTCTTGGGGAAATTCTCAATGTCCAGGATCAAAAAAAAAATGTATTTTTCTTGTACATACTCATACTTATACTTATACTTTCCAATTTTATTCATCGCTGAGTTCAAACGGATAATTTCATTCCCTGTTGTAAACATTTTGAACAAAAAATTTCAATGAATTCGGGATTTGAAATGGTGAGTTTGACTTTTGAATTTTATACACATGGAATTGACAAAATCCTTTGACTTGCCATCCATGGAAATGTGTGAGTGCGCATAAAATGTGAGTAAAATAGAAATGATCCATTTGTGTATGTCATGTAGATTTACATGTCAAGTTTGAGTCAGACTTTGGTCCATATGTTTAGTAACGACAAAAAGTTAGACACTGAATACAAATACAAATGATGCATACAAAATACGTTCAAAGTGTGCATGTAAGGGTGTACAGGAAATATGTATGTGTGTTTGTATGATGGAGAAAGAAATTCTCTTGGGAGAAATATTCCGTGTACGAGAGAGAGTTTGAAGAGTAGAGCCGTTACTTTTTTTCTACATGACAAATCGCATGTTGAATCGCTCTCAGCACAAGGCAGAGACGGCGACGACGACGACGACGACGACGAAGAAAAAAATAAATACACTTTGTGGCTCCATGTTTGTCCAAGTATAAAAAAGGAAAGGACAGTTAGAGAGAGCGCGTACATATGGGTTTAAATATAATATTATCATAATAATTTAATAAAAAAAACTTGTCCATGTACGTCCTCCATTTTTTCTCCCTCCCTCTCCTTCAACTTGTACTCTCTAACTTTTCTCGCGTTTTTTAACTTTAACTTTGAAGAAGACTCGTGTCTGTGTGTCTCTCTGTGTGTGTGTGTGTGTCTTGTAGATTTATCAGAGTCTCTCTAGTCTTTGTCCTCCTCTATATTTACTTACGTTTATTGGTCTTCAGTTGACACTGGAGTTGCATTAATGGCATTCATCGTCAGTTTAATTCCCTGTCCAAGTGGAACGGGGCGACATGATTTCTATTTACGACCAACAGAAAGGGGAAAAGTAAAAAGCCCAAGCTAAACTAGCGTACAGGTAGAAGAGAGAGAGAGAGAGAGAGAGAGAGAGAGAGAGAGAGAGAGAAATAGTGTACACACACTACACGACTACACACAGTGAGGACTGTAGAAAAAAGCTCAAAAGTTGTGCCGAAAGCGTTGGAATTTTATAGAGCTAATAAACAGAGGAAGAGAAGGAGAGAGACGTGTATAGCCATGAAGCACTTGAGACTGGAGGTAAATGGTAACATTATGAACATTATACAATGTGAAGGGACGACTTAGGAAATACGGCTGTAATGTGAAAAGTTTTTTTTCTTTACTGAGCTCTTACCCGTACGGAGACAACACGGAGGAGCGCAGACGAGTCACGACTCACGACGACACGAGCAATCCTGCAGAAAAGTACGGAAAAATACACACATTAAACAGAGATACAAAGGTACCAACAAAGTACAGATATATGAGTACATGTTGCCGTACAATTTTGCATAAGTATTTTGGGGAAATATTTAATGAGATATATAATTGTTTCTTTTTAACTTTCCTGTACACTGTTTCAAAACAACATTATTTATTTCATCTTGAAGGTTGGAGTCTGTATTTAAAAAAATCCATTTGTCGTTTGTCGTTTCATGCATTAGCTATTAATGGATTTTGGATTTCCACTCTGAATATCGAGTAAATATCTCTCAACTATTTCAAGTGCATTGTTGTTCAATACCATGTAAATGTGGGAGGGGGGATCGTGAGGTATTTAAGAATACTTGTGCATGTGTGTGTGGATTTTTGGTTTTTATACATGGAAATTGACTATTTCCATCATGATTCATGAATAATATCGTATTTGTAAAGGTGGGGAATGGAATTTATTCATATCCAGTTGTCACAATGTCTTATTACATCTACTCTCAAGTCAACCAAAATCAATTTACATTGTGCGTACATAAATACAACAACATGACTATACGTACACTCGAGTAGATAGTTTTGTGTCAATACAGATATATTAATGTTGATGTTGAATCAAAGGAATATAAATACATTTAAATATGCAAATGTCAAATCATGCCACGATCTATAAATTATCCATTTTCCATCATAATTCATGAACTATCAAAGGGTTGTCTTTCTCTTTGCATATGTAATATGTGTATGCGTAAGTTGTTTGCTTGTGTGTGTTCGTGGACATCACATTTCCCCATAGTTTCCCACCACGAGAAAACACTCGGGAATGAATAATAAATAAACTACAAAACACATAATGCATACGAATCCCACATGAAATTATGTATACACAAACAGAAAACTTTTCCATGGGTTCTTGAGAATTACACAATGTCAATTTGAATAACATTCCAATAAAATGACTCCAATAAAATAAATACCAACACGTTTTGTAATTGACTGCTCGTATGGATATTACAATTAATGTAGCACGATAACAATTTCCATGAGAAATGATGCACATTGCACATTATAGAAATCTATGTATGTTTGTTCTCCAATTAATCTCCCTGTTCTCAAAGTATGTTCGTACAATGTACAAAGTACTACATACAAAGTGATGGGAAATGTATAACCAACAAAAAGAAAGCTTGTCGGTAACTTCTCTCGATCAAAACAATAACATTAAAATCATTAGCTAACCGTCTTGTTCAAAGTCGTCCCATCACCAAAATATTATTCTCATGTTACCTATATTGTATATACGAACATGAATGGTTTTCCTTCATCCAGTCCCTGACAACATGATGAATGACTCCAAGCGACTCGAAGCAGTTTCAATGGCTCAGGACTCTCAGACTCAACAAACACATAGCCAGCCCCTGTAATTAATGGCCATGAATGTCAGTGTGAAAACATGAGAGATTGAATTCAAAAAAAAAAAAGGGAAAAACGCGCTCGGTTTGATATCAAAACCTTTCCTAATTTTACACAGACAAATACCTATACATATAAGTATTTATGTACACAATTTTGTCGCTTGTAACCTAACTCAAATAATGATTTTTTCCAGCCTCAATTCCCGCTGCCCCTCATGAATAAACAAAATCTGTGGTGTTTTAACCTTCAACACGTGAACAAAGTTACATTGATTTTGTCTTGCTTTATTCACAGTATTCCAAATCCCAAATAGAAATTTTTCATTAAAGCAAGTAGACATTTTGCCTTTCAAATAATTTTCCTTACTGGTTCTCCCACATAAATGAAACGTTAAAAACCTAAAAACAAACAAAAAGCGTAATCATCCTCATAAAAATTGTCCCAAGAACGCGTTATATGCTTGTTAAAACCTCGTACACATTAAATAAATGGAACATGAGCGAGCGAGAGAGAAAGCGATTGTCACGTCATTTCATTTCATTGCTGTGTGCATTGCATTTGCATTGTACACCAAGAAAATCTGTGGAATTTTACTAAACTGCTTCACTTTCATGTTCGTCTCGCTCTGCGTCTAAGGCGATCATTAGAATCCCATACATTATGATTATTACTCTAATTATGACAGTGTAAACTGCTATTCAAATGCTCAAATGACTGGAACTGGAGGGGTTTAAATGTAGAAAGAAACAGAGCAGCCAGTCACAGTATAGAAATCCACAAGCCCTATTTCATCCACTCTCTCACTCTCTCTTCTTGTTATTTTCTTCTCATTCGTTCTTTCCCGTTTGTACTGTACACACATAGAAATGTACAAAGAAAATTCATAGACAGAGTGGAAACGGCTGGTGCTTTCATATCACACTTGATTCCCGTCAAGAGTCATTCATGCATTGGAAGGCGGAGAGGAAATTAGCAATCCATAAATAAAATGGAATTTTTAATGGAACACCCAACGCGATTTAATATTATTATTTTTCTATCTGTATTGCATAGCTTAATTATTTCATTTTATTTAGTTTATGGTAACTTACCATTGGTAAGACAAAGAAAAACAAGAAACAAAAGAAGGAAAATTGGCAGAGATTAATACAAACAATGTACTAAACAATATGAGTATTTCAAATTTTACAAACAATAAACAAAGAAAACACACACACCCACAAAAGGAAATATCAACTAGAAAATCCTGTACGTACACATTGTGAGATTTCAATGAACACGCCATTTTTTTATTATCATTTCCAGCTCTCCAACGCCATAAAACCCCAATCAAATTGAGCTTTTAATAATGTGTATTAGTTTTATGGACTTTTGGATGCCGGATGTCGGATGTACAGAAAAAACACCCCCCATATAAATAAAAATAAATGTGTAAATAAATCCAAAATAAGTTTTATTGTAGACTTTCCTTGTTTATTGCTTGTTGGCTTTTGACAGAAGTCTTAGCCTTTATTTATAATGCGAGTCCATTGCAATGCATTCCATTGCATTGCATTGTTGAGCGGAAGACTTTTCCTATTTAGATTCCAGTAGAAGCACAAAAAGGGAGAGAAAATCAGAGGCAAACATGGAATTATTCATAATTCATGTAAGACAATGGAATGCATTTGGGGACTACTGGATATTTAGTTATCATATATATATTCCATCTGGGGAAGAAACATGAAATTTCAGTTGTTATTTTGCCAATTGCCCATGTAACTTTGAAAATAGAGAAAATGATGTGATGATAGCCAGTAAATAAAGTCAAAAAAAAAAAAAAGAATCTCTTCATTCCTCCCATTTGCTCTTCTCGCTGTTCCCCGTGTAGAAACAAAAAAGGAAATAGCCAAAACGGTAATAAAATCATGTGGACGTTTCCCTACAAATGTGTTTGCTATATATGTAAATAAAAAACTGGAGAAAGTAGAATTATTTATACAAAAAATATAGTGGAGAGTTAGAAGATGTAAAGATATGTATGTGGAGAGTGGAGAAAAAAATATCGTATTATGATGTCTTACACTGTATTACAGTACTTAAGGAAAGAGAAGAAGATCCTATCGTTTGTCATAAAATAGAATGCAGATCGAGCTAAGTCGAAATAAATGTTGTGAACGTTGTTGTCGTTACTCTCATTCCCTTTCTCTCTCTCTCTCTCTCTCTCTCTCTCTCTCACTCTCGTGGTACCCCATTTTCTCGTGTACATCCTCAACTCTTGTTATTTTCCTTCATTTTTTTACTCGAGCTCTTGTTCTTGCTCTTGAAGACATTTTGAGCTGGTTCCAAGGATTCTCTGAGTTTACACACAAAAACCATGTCCCTATACGTTTCCTCTATCGTTTTTTTAAGACTCGAATTCACTTCATTATGAGCGACAGTCAAGCCAAAGCTCGAACTGAGCCAGAAAGAGAAAGAGAAAGCGAACAATGGAGAGAGAGAGAGAGAGAAAGTGAGAGTAGGCCACAAGAACACAGGACCCACTGTGAAAATTTCCAAATACAGATATGTATCGAAACACACAAAATAAACGACGACTCTAAAAAAAAAGAAGAAAACATTGAGCCATGGGACTTTAGAATTCAGCATGCAAAACCTTTCCTGTCAACTACGCGTCACATTTTTCTGTGAATATCAGTAAAGACAAAGACAAAGAAAAAACCTCACGATTCGTGTTTGCATATGCCTTTCGGCTTCCAATGTACAAATATTTGAGGAAAATATTAACACTTTTCGGGTATCAGACATTTGTCCTAGCCAAAAAAAGAAGAAGGGAAAAGACTAAAAAGCAACAAAAGTGACATGGGAAAGTCGACATGCTATTGACGATTCTGTAGGAATTTTTTTGGCAAAACTACTCGACTACTCGACTACTCGACTACTCGGCATACCAACAACCAACAGCCAACAGTCAACTTGTATTTCTTTTCTTTTTCTCCTCCTTTTCGGTTTCAGTTTCGGTGTTTTAGGTATTCGGCATTTGTCATTTGTCATTCGTCAAAAGCCACTTACTCATGTAGTTATTTACTACAATAGTTTAGCCAGTAGTCATCATATATGTATAGGTACTTAATTTACTACCGCGTAAATTCTATTGCTTTCTCTCTGCTACCTTTCCCCATTTCCATGTGTGTGTATTTGCTTAATGTTCACCGATATATATATATATATGTACACTCAGGGAAAAAAATTCCTTTTCAGATTTCCTCGCTTGAACTACAATATTTATTTCCTTGCTTGTGTACATATATATACATAAGATATTTTCTATGTCTCCTCGTATTTATATGCATGAGATTGGGGTGATGAAAAAAACTTTTTTTTATACGACTATGTAAGTAAGTGCAGAGGAAAACTGAGGAAAGAAAGCACCCAACATGGAAGTTAATGTAAGTAGCTGGGGCTCCTGGTTTCTGGTCTTGGAGCTTTGGGACCATTTTCTCTGTGTATGTATATTTCTGTACAAAGGAAAATTATAAAGTTATGTACGGTGTTGGGTGGGTTGTTGGGTGTAGGTACTTGAGAGAGAGTTTTTTTTTTGCTATAGGTTTTTGTTTTGTGAATCGCGTGATGGCGATCAACTCGACTTTATTATCCACAGTTTCCAGTTTCATTGTTCATAATATTAGACGCTCAGATTTTCAGATCGAGTTCACGTACTTATACATATATACATTTTTGGAATATACGATAGAATAGAATGTGTATAGCGGTCCAGCTTTATTATTTCTTAAACTTTGACTCTGTTTCGGTTTCGGTTTCCTACATCGACTGTGACTGTACCATGTAAATATGAGCTCCTGTATTATGATTTTATTAAAATCCCCTCCCCCCCCCCCAAAAATGTATACTCTACAAACTACAATCTTCATTCGCATCTTAACGTTTATATTATGTCTTAAATTTTCTTTCCTTATTTCTCTCTCTCTATCTCTCTCTCTGTGTACTGTATTAATTATTATGCAAACATTTATTTTTTAAATGGCTCCTACATTCTACATTCTAATATTCTGCTATTCTGTACAGTGTAGAAATCCCTCCGAGTCTCTTCATATATATGAAACGTGGAGAGAGTTGGAATTTAGAGAGCTAGGAAAGTCGTAAAATAAATGAAATTTTATTACCTCAAGATAACAAAAAAAAAAAAAAAAACACAGTTATGCACATTTTTCTACTCAACTCAGAATGTAGGAAATCATGTTTTGAAAAAAGACCTTTTTATGTAAGTACGAACAAGATTGAGAGTCATCGAGGATATATTTGAAAAATACTTCCTCCCCATTGGCATGTGTATATAATATTAATACGATATATATGAATGTGAGTTTCGTTTCCCGTTCAAAATTCAAAATTTAGAATCTCACACGTTTTTTTATACCGTCAAACTCGTAAACAGTATTGTAAAAAGGAAATGGAGATAAAAAGTAATCTTATTAAAATTTCCCCACGTTTTTCTCCCATATCAAAAACCAAGAGAGAGAATTACCAATTTTCACTTTCTTAACTTCAATTTCATATGTGTAAAGCCGTCATTTAACACGTTAATCAAGTCCATACAGTACAATACAGATATAACATTCTCATTCCCATCTGATTGCACACGTGGAGTAACTTAATAATTGAACACGCTTAGACAAATGATGCACATTTATTCCTTTTCAAGTTTACCTTTTCAAATTTGGAGTCTCGCCGTCGTCATGGTCTTAGTTTTTATTGGATAAAAGTTTCTCGCTCTTCACGCAATTTACACGCTATAGAAATGTGCGTAGAAAGGACGCGCTTGACTGGAAAATGGGTTAACGCTAAATATATGGGCAATATAAAATATTAGATATTTTTCACCATGTTCAAATTTTTCAATATACAAACGACGAGAAAAGAAAGTAATATCTAATATGTACATATAGTCATCCATTATCCAACTAGTTCTTAGTTGGTTTGGAAGAAAAGTTAAAAACTTTCACTTTCCCTTTCCTTCGTTTCCTATATTAACTGCAGGGGAAAGTTTTTCTGTATATATATGTGTTTGTGTGTGTGTAGGTGTAGACTAATCTCATCTCATGCTCTGCTCAGAGAGGAACTCACCTATCTGTCCTTTTGAAGAAGGAGAAGAAGGGTTAAAAAAGCTGGCTGGAAGCAGCTGACTTTTCTCTATTAGACTTGACGAAATTTCCTGATGTATCGAACTCTCGTCGGAAGTCGACAGGAAGAAGATATATGATTTGACAGGCTTCGCCCCATGACGTGACTTCCCCCCGCTGATAAAAACCATCCGTGTATTCATCAAAAGAATTACTAAAGACTAAAAGAAGAAATAAGCACACGAATCCCAGAGAGAGAGAGAGAAAGCGAGAAAGCGAAATGAGGACATTAGAGCCAGAAATATAACTAAAAATTCTATTTGCCAATGCAAAATACCGTATTTATGTACATTCAAAGCCATAATACAGCCAATTAGACAACCAACTCGGACCAAATTGGTCTTGACGTTTTAAAAGTTATTACACAAGCAAAAGAGAATCCCTTAAGAACTTTCCTTGTCAAATAAATTATCAAGTTTTGACCCTGTGCTAAAAATAGTCTCTTTAAAGATGTTTTAATGTACTTTTCTTTGAAATTAGTATCCTGGGGAATTTAATATAGAGAATATGGACCAATCCTCAACCAAGTTATTTCTGGCTTGGCAACAAAAAAAAAGGATGACAACATTCTAAACTTGTTAGAGTGGACGACGACGCATGGCATCATCACAAATGCCATGCCGTCCGTACATTGTGAAATGAAAGTAGTATAGGTGGTTGTGGTTGTCCCTCCATCTTTATTTTATTTTGCCCTGAAATGTTTTCAATTCCCCAGTCGTTTTAATTAGCTTTCAATTCGTCATTTCATTTCCCCCATGAAATTTGGGACTCGGTGGGATATTTGTTTTCTAAATGCTTCAAAAGATTTAAACTACGTAAAAATAAGCTCGATGGAGACGTGGGCATACAAAAGACATGCATATTAAAAGAGAGAAGGGACAAGATGAGGCTTTCCAGGATAGAGATGGTCCACGGTCCCTTGGGGTCCTTTTTATCCGTGGAAAAAAGCTTAGCAATGGCTTATTTTTATACTTAATTTTTCTTTATTCCAGTCCGACTGCCCAAAGTCCATCCGTCTACGAAAATCTGACATGACGTTTTCAATACTCTTTGTTTCAGTGCAAATCTTTGCCAGGATTCTGTCTCGCTCCTACTTCTTTATCTTTATACTCTATATGTATTTTTGTACCATATTTGAGCGAGTCTCTAGCAACAGCAAAAGCATCAATGTGAAAATCACTTGAGATTTAGAATGTCAACTTGATTCAAGTCGAAACGTTTTCTGGTAGCACATTGAAATTTTGAATAAACCAATGGAAATGCATATGTAGGACGAGAAAACGAGGAAACGAAGCCAATTGTGGTAGGTATAGATGTGAAAATGTCGAGGCGTTTTCTCGACAGTACTTGGAGGTTCCTCCAACCCTTCGCCCGGATTTCTGCTCATCAATTATTTTCAAATGCCTCTAGTTTTTTTTCCATATGTAACTTTACAATTAGGACTCTAAAGTTTTTTTCTTTCCATTGGTTTTTGTTTTGTGTCTACATATTCAATTTCAGATCCCCTTCCATATGTATGAAAAAAATAAAACCATGCACATAATATACTATTCACTTTTTTTCTAGAGAAGGTTTTGCGTCAGTATCGTATATGAGACTTAAATTATTGATTATTTCTGTAGCTGAAAATTTCTTAGTTTCATCACCATGGCATGACCATAGAAATAGAAATAAGAATAAAAATATCCAATACAAAAATTAAATGGCAAACAATCACTGTTTGCAAATATTGTTTACCTTTAATTTGTTTTGCTGCTGAATGAAAGAGATGCTATGCGCAAGCAAATTATTCAATAAACTACTGGTCTCACGTAGGTACAATTGAGTACATTTACGGCAATTCAAAAAAAAATTGCAAATTGTTATTGAGCCGAAAAAAAACCGTATAAAATGGGACAGAAAACCCAAAACACGCATTGCCTCATTTCAACAGTGTTCGGATGGATGTGGGCTGACAGTTTTACTTATTTATGGAGAATGTGAATGGGCAATGATACTTTTTTTAGTATTATTAGTACAACAAGAGGAAAGTGAGAATAATTTATGAGGAAGTTTGAAAATTATACTCTTTGGTAGAGTACATACAAATTCGTGCATGCAATATGACGCACATTATCTAACTTAATTTCAAAATCCTCATGTATATATTGTACATTTTAGGGAGCGAGCGGAGCGAGCTCCCCTTATACTATCACCCTGGCCGTCTGTCTGTCTGTCCGTCCGTCCGTCTGTGTTGCTCACGATAATGGCCGAACGGGTTGACCGATTCACTTGATTCTTTTTTTAATGGGATAGTCATTGTCCGGGCTCGGTACATGTTTATTTTGGTGACCCTGGGGTCAAAGGGGGAGTTATTAGGGGTCAAGTAAGGTCAAATCAGGGTTTTTGCATAGAAATCCGTTTCAGACGATTCTGAACAGTTTTCGACGAAAAAAGTTTTTTTGACCGAGTGACCTCTGGTGACTTCCGGAGGTCACCAAGGGGCAATGTGAGACTTTTAAATGTCTGTGGGTAAAAAGTCCTGACGGTTCTGAACTTTGTTGTTTCCGCTCCAAAAAATCAAGGATAAAGTGGTTTTGGGGGTAATGTGAGAATATTTTACATTTGGACAGCGGACAGGGCTATAAGTATACGACGCGAATGTTTCGACTTCTCGCTTCCCTGTAAGAGATTCTTGTAGTATTTTTTATATATTTTTTTTACGTGTCACGTGTTATGGCGAGCGCGTAGCGCGAGCAGGAAATGTGGATATGTTATGCTAACATATCGTGTTGTAGAGAATATAAAATGTCGCTTTTCGCATTCGTTTTGGTTTCCGGACAGACTGACAAATTTTGCTCCCTCTGCTCGCTCCCTGTTAAGGTACTCCTGTACCATTGTTTATTGGAAAGTACATATTGGAAAGTACTCACCCAAAATTACGCCCCAAATAATGGATAAGTACTCAGAAGAATGTTCAAAGGAAAGCTATATATACAAAAAAAATGTTGAGAATGTCGGAAATTATAGATTTAATTTAATTAACTTTACAAGTACAAAAAACTCTGTACGTAATTTTTACTCTTCAAGTGCTAAAATGGACAAAATTCTGTCTCTGTTCCGACCACATTTTCTCAAGTATGAAGTAGGCAATGGGGAAAATAATTCAGCAAATTTCCCCCTAATTTCCGTATAAAAGCGTATTGATTTTTTGATTTTCATCGCAACAATATATCTATTTTTGAGAGACAGAGACTCCTTGAATATTTCCTCGATTACATATAATTTAATTTCCATATTACTACTGTATTGATTTGGGATAAAGATAAAACATTTTTTTCTTTTAATTCAATTTTTTTGTACAGAGTAAATCTATACAGAGAGAGAAATGTATTCAGATATTTTGAATCATAAAGGTGTGTAGGAAATGCCCACTTATTCTAGTTGTTTTTTTCCTTCCCGTTTCATTCTACATTTGAGTTGGAATTATATTATTATTATTATTATTATTATTATTATTATTATCATCGTGGTTGTTTTATGACGTCTCATATAAATCATATAATAATATAATAAAGTCTAAACCGAGCTTAATCATTTCATGGTCCACAATGTGATAATTTGATAATGGATTCGCTTTCATATATCTATAATGTGTGTAACTCGCTCCATCGTTTATTTTTTCCATTTCCATATACGCTCGTAGTTAAAAATAACCGTTAATAACATGGATCATCACTTACCAGCTAAATGATATTCGCATTCCCAACTATTATTTAACTATCGCTACTAAAAAAATTATTCAACTGTATTTCACGGTAGATTTTGCATGATTATGTGCATACAGAAAAACGGAGCGAGAGAGAGAGAGAAAATGACTACTACATTCATTTCATTTATCTCCACGTTTTGTGATTGCGATATCCATCGTACTTTTACTTCCTTAATAATGATAAGTTGATTACTTCATAGTTTCATACATGTATGAGAAAGAAAAAATTCTTGAACTTCCCATTCCTCATTTCATTTCATTTCCTTTCCTTTCCCGTCACGACTTCTTCCAGCTAAAATATTTCTCCACATTAAACTTGAACCTTACAAAATACAAACCATATTGCACGGTTTGGGATTTTTCCTGAGCAATGACCAGAGGAATTCACAGTCCATCTTAACGAGCTCCCACAGAGATATTTCCTTTCGTAATCTCTAAACAAATAATTATTTTACAGCTTTTCGCATTCGCTCAAATACGAACCAAAACTTTTTTTCATGAAAGGAAAAGCCTTTTTGTAATCATAATCAAAGTTCATTATTCTCCACGCAAGATATTTTCTTTACATTTCAGTTCGCCGTCCTAAGCGCTTTCACTTTATTTCAAATTTCAAATTAAATTTATTTGGAGAGAAAAGATAACTTTCCCAGCGAGCGCGTTTCCACGTGGAAATGCCTCCGAAAATTAAATTAAATTAAACAGGTTCAAATTTCCTATTTTAAGAAGGATTCAGAATGCATGTGTTTTGTCATGAGGAGGAACTACATGACTACAAATGGACTGAGTGTCATCTTCTTATCACTACCAACTGACAAGGAATGCTAAGCTGGATCGTGCGTGCTCTGTCCTCCTCTCTCTCTCTGATTAACATGATAAAGCAGAGCTCTCAAAACGAAAACGAGGACAAAAGAGCATGTGGAAACGAAAACGAGGGCGGAAATCAGCCTAATTTAATGAATACAAAACGGAGACAGACGGTTTCTATTTCCTCATCACCACATCATCCAAAGTTCCGAATTCCATCCCGAACGAAACAGTCGAGGGAAATTGAGCAAAGGTCAAAGTCTCATCATCTCGGAATCAAATGGGAATCGACATTGAAAGTTTGGTACATTGAATCAGTACTACCTACGATGGCAACAGCAATAGTAACTGTAACAATAACAGCCACAGTCACAGTCACAGTAACAACAACAACAAAAACAAATGTATCTGTAAATACGTATTACTTAGTTTTTTTTACTATTTACATCTACAATCGGGAAATAACTATAGTAAATGAAAAGGATACTTGAACTTAAGAAAACCGCAATTTTCTCTAAATCCCCCCCCCCAAAAAAAAACACATCAGAAATTACTTTTCATTTCATTGCATTGTTCTCACAGAGGATTGAATGGGCGCTGTGGGTATTTGATGGTTAGTTCTCCGTTCTCCGATTCCAACTCTAGCTCTATGTAAGTTTGATTGTCCGGAACTGGTAAGGAGCGTTGGAGAAAACTAGACGACGTACGAGCAAACTTTCACACCACACTGTCATTTATTTATATGTACAAACACGCTTGGGGAAGGGAAATCGGGACGACAAAAAAGGAAAAGAGAAATCCGAGAGCAGCATTAAACGTGTGAAGAACATTGAAAACTCCAATTGAACGAGAGAGAGAGAGAGAGAGAGAAAGAGGGAGTACAATAAAACTAGTTCAAACGAGATGGGGAAGGAGATGAGTGGAAAGAAGGAGATGGTCGATGGATGAAGATGAGTCTGAATTCGAACCTTCAACGCCAATTTACATGGTTCTCGATGTTGTATTTAGTATTTAGGTTGAAGAGTTTTACCATCACCATCACAATCCTGCCCACACAGAAAACAGAAGGAAAGACGACACGACGAGAGACTCTCATTGTAGGTAAGTACAATGTACTGAATGTAGAAAGTAGAAAGCATGAGATTGCTATGTACTTGATACGATAGTTGTCCATAGTTTCCACTCTAATTTCACAGTGTGGAGTACGTACAAGGACTGGAGCGCATTTGTGATTTGGTATTTCACTCAAATTTCTTTGACTGACTCCATAAATAGAAATGGAAATAAATGAGACGACTGACTGACTAGCAGTACCGGTGAACCAGAGAGATATAGAGAGAGAGAAAGAGAATCCTTCATCAAAATCGTCCAATCTCGCATCCCGTCATGTTCCACTTTCCATTTTCCATTCTCTTTCTGAATTTCTGACGAATTCTCATCATTTCGTATGATTACCAAAATTTCGTTCATCTCTTCTTACAATCACCATCAAAATCATGTACAACAACAAAAACAATCCAAATTTCCATTTCCATTCGCATCCACATCCACATCCACAACCACAGCCAACTAAAACTAAACGAATTACAGTTACATTAACCAAGGAGCACCGTATCGATATTTCCAGACCTTCACCTTTTCCCCTTCCATTCATTCGACTCCACAAAATCCAAATCAACAACTATAAATGTGCATGGTATATTTTTCATTTATCTTTGTTAGAGTAATCTACCAAAATTCTATGACAATCATTGAAACTACCCCAAAACAAAATTGCATCGCAACCCAGGAGAAAACTCCTCTTTAAATATTTTCTCTGAGGATTTCTCCGTGTGCGTCAGTCGTCTATAAATACATATAAATACATACAGCAATTGATTGAAACATGCTCAAAATTTCCTCAAATCTAGGAATAAAAATAGACACCAGCTTCAGGCGAAAGTGCATTCAAATTGTTTAAACTTTATAATTCACAGATTAAATCTTTATATCTATTTCCATTCTCTATTGCTAAATTGTGAGCGAACGTTTTTTTTTCACAACGAAGAATAAAGTATCCTGGGAACAGAACAAAATGTTTATTTATAATAAGTAAATCGTTACGAGTCGCAAAATGAATTTATTTGGATCCAGCATATGATGTGGAAAGTGAGGAAAATGTGTAGGAAATTTTTTTCATAATTAAAAAATTGTTTCATGTGTCTGGTGTCCATGTCTAATGGATGTCCTCGACCTTTCCTTGTGTATCGATATGTTGTTTCGCATCATACAAAAAATACGACGTAGTAGAGATCTGTCAAATAGCAAACGTCGGACTTGACCTCAATTTGTATTTATATCTTATCAAGAGAGGAGAGAGTGAGCTCCACGTGAAAGTTTGCATAGGAAATGGAGGACTCCAGTTGTATGTGCTTTTGTAAAATGTAGTTGGGTTTTTTAGGGGAAAGGGCGAGATAGAGATGGCAAATTGGAAATTCACATTTGAATTCCAATTCGAATTCTAACTCGAATGCTATTCTGATTACGAGTAGAATTGCGATTTCTATAAGATTAGCCAATAGCCACTCACCTTTGAGGTAAATATGTGTCTGTATGCCAGAAAATGTGTGTGTGCTTGCAGATAAAGGGAGACAACGAGAGACAGCGAGAGAGAGGGAGGTAGAGAGAGAGACAGAAAAGGGAAGGAGAGAAAGTAAGCAGAGAGACAGCTGAATACGCAAAACGGAATTACGGTCGAAGAATCGACGGTTGTTTTCTGTGCTCAGCTTGACAGCCGCCAGCCACTTTAGTAGCTTTAACTCTTCCACTCCACTGTCAACCCAATATAGTAAACGTAATCGTGAAACGTGAAAGTAACCGTAATACATTCTACATTCAACTTTCAACTTTAAGTTACTCCAGCTCTTTTCCTTTCTCTCTCTCTCTGTCTCTTTTTCTCTCTCACCCTCCAGCTCCAGCTCAACCTACAAAAAAACTCAAAGACTTGCAAACACTAACGGAAACTCCAGAAACTCGACAGTGGTAACCAAAAAATATTCAACCTGCTTTCCATCCATCAGTAAAAAAAAAGCCAGGCGCCTAGTCATACACACAGAGTGTACGTATACATGGAACTACAGTTACAGTTACTGTTGGTACATTCAACATTCAAAGAGAAGAGAGAAGTCAGAAAAAGAAACCCTGGGTAGAATGTCTTCCCTGTCTCTCTTTAGAACGGTCTAATTCATCTTGGAAAAAGCTTTAGCTCAACACAGAGACAACTCTCAAGCAGCGTCAGTTCCAAACATGTATTTAGCTTTCCCTATCCCTCCATCCGATCATACCAAAAGTGTTTCCCTCCCCGTGATAAGCTCAAGACTCTCGCAGTTTCTACGCACATAAACACACACACACACACACCACACATGCAGACGCACACAGAACTCTACTGAAAACCGTCTCGACAAATGGAAACCTCAGGTACAGAAGATATTTATGCTTAGGCAAACGACTCTCTCACTATAGTACTAGAAAAGAGATCCACAATTCAATTCCGTATTCCGTAGATAAAAAAAACTCTGCTGAGTACAAAACCTGTTCCAGAGAGAGCTCGGGAACTCTTAAAATTCCCGGCTTTATCTCACGACCATGTAAGTTCTAAAACCCAAAGATTACATTCTCGGTTCTCGTTCCCATTTTAGAGAGAACCTAACAAAATACCTGTAGCCGTTTTTTTTTTGCTTTAGTATGCGAAATGCAAAATGGGAAGTAGGAAATGTGAAGTTTGAAATGGGACTGGGAAGGCCGGAGAGAAAGTGAGTTTTCTCAAATGAACTTTACATCCCAATGCTATACATATTATGCTTTGTATCGTACATACGGGAGAGTCACAACTTATAATTCCTCAACACACACATACACACACACACACTTGACTTGATGTTCAAAGAAAAACAAGCCAAAAGAAAAAGGTTAGAAAGGGAGGGAGAAAGAAAACGAGAAAGCAAAGGAGATGGAACTAGTGATGCATGTCCTTGTCTCTGAAGTAAAATACCATAAACCAAAGACCAAAGACCATAAAGCATAAGGAAATGCATAGAATAGCACATGGAATGGCAATAGAAATCGCTCTAGCTCCAGCATAGTCCTCTTCATTCTTCTTCATTCATCTATAAAGTTTTTGTACAAATGCCCCTGTAATGTCTGTACTATGTATGGCTTCCCGTATCTCCTCCTGAAAATGTGTGTGTCTTTTGAAATGTAGTAGGTACTAGTAGTAGGCCAAGTGGTGATGGTGAGGTTATAACAAAAAAGGAAAGGTAAAAGAGAGGAAAATGAAATTGGAACCAGGCTAAATCAATATAGTTGTTTTCCAAGGCTTATCCAATACAGAATGTGAGCATACCGTCCTCCTCTTCTCTCTCTCTCTTTCTTTCTCTCTCGCACTCTGTTTTCTCTTTGCATATCGTACTGCACTGTAAGTCTGAAAGTTGGAACGATACTGGAATCATACGAGAGGGAGAGAGAGAGAGAAAGAGAGAACCACGTCGAACGAGTATAGGCAAAGGATGGAAGGAGCAGGAAACTAAAACGATGACGATACGGCCGAGCACCTGTGTTCTCTCTTTCTCTTCCTTTCTCTACTTGGTTTTCATTTTCATTTTCTCGGGGTTTTGGGTCTTGAAGTTACGCCGCTCAGCTTTTAGCTAAACTCACTCAACTCGATTCCGAAAAGAGCTGAACTCTAAACTCCGAGACTTTCTCATCTTTTTCTCCTTCTTCTTCTTCCAATTTCTTTATTCTTCTTATAATCTTGCGTAGCGGCGTTTTCCTTGTGTTTCACAGTCTAACAGTCTCCGTATTCTGTATAATGATAACAATAATTATGTGTAGACCGTCATGCAGAATGTCGTTATGTATATCTGTATATACATAGGCATTCTCTTTCTTTCTCTCTCTCTCTCTCGCACTCTCTGAAGTCTTTTTCTACAATATCTGTATATGTACATCTTAGTTGTATGTACATGTACAGTGTACTTTTTCTCCTCTCTATCGTCACTAAAACCCGAACCCAACCTCACTGTTTTACTTTCCCAAACAGCTTCAACTTTCTCCCCGTTCCCCCCTTTTCCCCCCAACCGACCATGTATACTGATATTGTGTAGACATGTCTATGGGGATGAGCATAGGCGAGTATAAATATAAATAGAGTGATACTCCATGTGTAGTCCAACGTGTATCATGAAAAGCTTCAAAACTTGCCAATTATTAATCCAATCCACTTAAAGTCATGTTTGCCATGGTACATTTATGCATGCATGTGTGTGAGCATGGCAAGTACCGTACATGTACGATATGTATGTATGTATGTATGTGCATGCCAGTTCCTTCTCTCCTTCTTCCACATCCACATCCACATGGCATGGAAACTTCAAAGCTGAACTACTTTCCGCGAGAGTCATATGGCTATGGCAATATGGACTCGTCGGTTAATTGTGTAATGTACATGGACAGTTCTCATTTTATGCACACATTATACGTTCAGTATACGTTAGCGCGACCAAGACTAGAGATATCCATCCGAATATCAAATATACACAGAGTCCACTAAGCTTACTTTCTCTTGGGGCTCGAGTTCCGGATAGTTCTAAAATCTAAATATATACAGAGATATCTCGAGTATCCCTGTACATAAATTATGTACAAATACAAATAACTGCCCTCACATTCACCAGTCTCTTCGTATGCACTGTAGCATATAAGTTATATATGTACGATACATGCGACTACTTATGTATAGACCGTATCATTTCTCAGCTGGAGGCTTTCAACTCTACACTTCAAAGTATTCTTCTTCTTCTTCTTCTTTAGGGAAATCCTCAATTTCAAATCCTGTGGCTCCTCATATTCTCTCATACTGCCTACTGCATTTATCTTGTGTGTGTGTGTGTGTGTGTGTGTGTGTGGGTGTGTAGTGTGTGTACTAGACTAGCAATATTTCCCTCAAAGTATTAACATTTTATTTCCCCATATGAAATGTGAACCTTCTCAAGTACTCTTCTTCATAACCAAGATTAATATGCAATAATTAATCGCGCATGGACTTATCACGTTCAAAACATTCGTTATACGAATATTTTTTGTGTAGTCTGTAATTTTATATACATACCTTGGGATTTGCATGATGCATTTTATTATTTTAATTTTAATTTTAATTTTGCCAGTGCAGGATTTGTGATTTGTGGGTAGAAATTAAGCATAAAAAAGTACATAGAGGGATTTGTATCTGTACGTATAGTGATCATCCTGACATAGGTATTGCGCAGATTTTGATATGACCTGGAATGACTGGAATAGAGTGACCACAGGTGAGAAGGCAAATATGGCAATCGAATTGAAGTATCCACATGATATTCCTATTACCATATTATTTCATGGTTTTTTCCCCCGAGCGCGACAAGTACACATGTACGAGTACTATTGCAATGTGAAGTGAACCCAAAAAGCCGTGAGGAACCTGATTTTTTTTTGTAGCAGAAACTGAGGAGGAGATAAGGGGAAAAGATTCAAAGGATTCAGTATGGAGTTGAAGTTGAAGTTGAAGTTGAGGTGGAGTTGCCTTATTCCACAATTTAATATATTTGCCATGCCATATTTATGTACATGTGTGGGATTTCAGTTTGGGTTTGGATTCTACAGAGAAAGGTACATGGGAACGGCTCCATGACAAATGTTGTCAATCTAATTCTTATCTGGGAGGAAGAAGCCCAAGCGGAATCCATGCTGAGTGCTCCATATTACCTTTCACCCATTTTCCTAGTAGTGCTATTATACGTGTCTGTGTATGTGTGTGATAAGTGTGGTTGAATGAGATTGAAAAATTGATATGCATTTTACAAAATCGTATTTTCTTTTCCCACCATTGAATTTCGTGTCCTCTCTTTTCCTCCACTCCATTCGTAAATCAGTAGATACAAAAAAAAAAAAAAAACGTGGAGTGAGGGAAATTCACTTGAATTCGTATATAATCTCATTATTTGTATTTACGAACTCGAGCACATTTGGAGGATAAGAAAATTGTGAGGAATTTGGATCAATACGATTTTTATTTTTACATTTCTGTAACCCTCCAGCTGTTTTTAATTATTTCAGATTTAGAAGAATTCAATGCGCCCATTCAAAATTCTGAGTCCCTGGGACGACAAGGAAAAAGGGAAATGGAAATGCTCCAGGAATATGTAAATACAAAAAATGAATAAAAAAAAATCTATGTCGACTGTATTGAATGTCTAGTGAGAGACAGAAGAACACTAACGAGAACCAACGAACCAACGGAGTTGGCATGTAATTTAGATTCAAACCAATATTAAGCGAATGGAATGAGAATACCTATCCCCAAATTTCCAGGGCATTTCAAGTATTTCATGGGCAGAAACCATACAAAGCTCACATCTAGGCCAACTATCGTATATCCGTTTCCCTCATGATTTATTTCGACTACTCATGCACCTGTCCGCTGTTCTCTCTCTCTCTCTCTCTCTCAAAATTCTAACTTGGGTGCCATTCGATATCCCTTCATAAGTACATATTTCTAGCTCTTGATTCTCAAATCACACAATGAGGAAAGAGAAAAATGTATGCGCTCTTCAAACATCAAACAATTAATACCACTCTATATTCTTTTGCTAATATTTAAAAGTAGTAACATGATGAAACAAAGCGCACCCTACAAGTAAAACGACATTTACAAATTCCAACTTCATAACTGTCCAACAATTCAAATTCAAGTGCTGTTGGCTGTGAGAATTCTGATGAAGAGAAAGGCCGGCTTCACCAAGGAAATACATACAATTATTTAGGGTGAACAATGACATATAAAACTTTGAGAGGAAATTCAAACGAGAAAATGATTTTAGCTCTCTGATTTGATTCATCTTTCCATGTTTTAATGATCACGATTGCACTTGAGAACTCGTCCGTACATTTCTCTTAGTTGTCTTTGATTTGAGTTCTCTGATTTGTTTGACTCGTCCAATTTTCCCATTTCAAATGCTCTCAGTTGCTCAGTTGCTCAGTGAGCAAGGGAACTACAAAAAGGAAATAAAGTTCCACAAGCTTTCACTTGATTTCCTCTTCTTGGAGCTTGTAATTTGGAAATTTGGAATTTAGTTTACATCATACATCATTTATTGTGGGCATTCGTTGTCGATGTAGGCTTTTCCCAACATCACGATGTAAATTGAGATGGAGAGTGGAGAGAGGAGAAAGGAAAAAGGGAGATTGTGGACGACGTGAAGAGGCAAAAGTTCAAGTTCGAAAGTCGGGTAGTTGAGGAGTTGAGAAGTCGGGAAAGGCATGACAAGAACTTGGACCAGGAACGAGGAATTCCAAAATGCAAAAATACCTGCTGATTTCCGCAGTCCACATTTTATATATTCAGTGTGGCCAAAAGTGAAAGTACTTGAGGATCCAATCCTTGGTCTCTGTAGAGTATTGAAGGAAATGTACAATAAGTGAAAGTGAAAGGAGACAGAGGAGAAAAGTCAAACTCTCGAATGTCAAATGTCGAATGGACAAGAAGAAAGAAGAATTCCCATTTCTCTATTTTCCCTCCCACTTCCTGACTTTCATGTACGTACTTACATTTACATAGAGCTGAGAGTTTGCACACGATTTCATAGACATGAACGAACGGGGAAAAGACGTTATTTATCAAGACTCTGTATCGTTTTTTGCATGTTTTATACCTTTATTCTTCTTTGTACATTTGAATGTGTACATTTTTATGGTTCATACTTATATATTCGTCAGAATTAATATATGGTTAATAAGAACGGACTGGATGAGTATTTTACTCATTTTACATATTTTACATATTTTACTTATTTTGTTACACACTAAACGGATTATGGATTTTGATTTGTTTACATACAAGAGAAATGAGGGAATTTTGAGCGATAGGAAAACAAATGTGATCGTACTATAAAAACAACAAAAAACACAGTTTGCAGTCTCAGCCTTCTCAAATTCTCAAATCTCCATCCAACTCAGTTTTTTTACCATATAAAAATCTCTCAATGGCTTTGACTTGCTATATGTTTTCTAAGTCAAGTAGAGGAAAGAAAATTTAGGTTTCATCACGGTATGTGTGCAGAGAAGGGACATGAAAGATTGTGAACATGCTCACGATGCTTAATTATAATCCAGAGTTTGTATAGTTTAAGTCCCAAAACTCCCAAACCATAACATTTGAGGGAAATTTGCAATTCGCACTGAATGCTGAATTGCTCCTTTCCCTTCCCCCCTCCGTCGTGTGTACTTTATTCATAAATATTCCTGGTTATTTTTGAAATGTTCTCAGCTCTAGAACTCTAGAACGCCAGATAAATGAAAGATATTTGATGATGATTCGGACGGAAGAATGAGGAGGATAAAATTCTAGGAAGTTGGAATTTAGAATTTAGAATCTAGAAGACAGAGAGCGAGACGAGGAGAAGAGAGAGTGAGGACCTCAAACTCTGTGAGCAAATATTGAATTAAACATGAACTGAGCTGTTAATCTCCATACCACAAGAGGAAGTGAAAGTCACCTCAAGCTTTCTCTCTCTCTCTCTCTCTCTCCAAACTCAAAGGGGTACACTCTCAATTCAACTCAGTTCTCCACTGGATTTTAACAAAAATCCCTGTACAATGAACTCCTAACGTTAACATTCTGCCACTATGTATATTTTCCATTACATTACGAAAATACATATGAAGTATGAAGACTAAAAAAAGCTCATAGTTTTTGTAATATAATTGTGTAGATTTTGCATTTATTTGCATGCATTTCCCTCCATGGAAATGTGTAAATGAATGCATAGAGAGGGAAAGCAAGGAAGGAATTCTTGGAGAGAGTTCAGAACCCTGAGCTGCCATGCATTTCCATTTTTTTCCTTTCTTTCCCGTGTGTATTTCATATTTCATATCGTACATGTACTTCACCTTTCACTTGACCTGAAAATCTCTGAAATGGGAATGGGAGTGAGAATCATATTTGGTAATGTTATTTAATATGCATATAGAGTTCATACATGGTGCACTCATTACTACACTTCACAATTCCCCACCGTAATTGTAACTTACCTACTTACCCAAGCGACTAGCGACTAGTCACTTGGGTCTCGATAAAGAAAATTATATGAACCATGAGTTGTTGGAGTTGGATTCGAGTTGAGTTGAGTTGAGTCGAGATATGCCATCTCGACAATTAAGTCACGTTCATGAATTTCATGAGATTTCCCATAAAGTCCCAACGCCCAGTACAAAAACAAATGAAAATGAACATTGTGAATCCACTGGATTTTCATTCCCTTCTCCAACATTAACCCATTTGCAAATTCCTCATTTTCTCTTTCAGTGAGAGGAATGAGAGAAAGAGAACCGAGTACGACTTCGATTATAATTAGATGTCACGATAAACTTTGAACATTGTGTATCATGCTATTCCATGAATTTCCCTCATTTTCTCTCTTTCTTTCTCTTTCTCTTTCTCTTTTATTCACAATTCACATGTACACGGATCCGTATCTGCCATTTGCCATTTCTATTCTCGCTCCCATTTGAGTCCTTGTATTGTTTCCCAGCTTCACTGGAACTGGAAAATCTGATTCAAACCGAATTTCTCTCTCTCTCTCTCTCTCTCTCTCTTATTAAATAACGGCTAACAACTAACAAGACATTTGATAATTAATGGTGTCTACACATGCAACTGAATTGTACATTTCACATTGGCTCAACTCCCTATATTTATTTAAGGGACTTTCCAGGTAAATACCTCCACAGCTCCCTGTTAAATTCAATTGAAATGGTATAGCGTACAATTTTATATACAATATTTAATTTACCATTAAGAAATCTACAGTCATGATGAAAATTTAGCAATTAGCCATCTCAAATTCTAGGTAACAAAAATACAAGCAAAAAACAAATTTAAATATGCGACTCTTTGTCAATTTCGCTATATTTTGTTTCACCGAACGTCTCTGAAGTTTGAATATTTCATTCCGTCTTTTTCACCAGTCTTTTGGCCTTTTGATTTGGAATTTTCTATAGTTTTTTTTTTGTTTTCAAAATGAAACTATGAAAATTGTATGTTGTTGTTGTTTATTTGTCAGTGTCGGTTGTTGAGGGATCTAAAGAAATGTGTGTGGAGGAGCATGAGACTCCACTCAAAACGAACATTCAAATGTCGAGGCAGATTCAAGTGGAAAGGCGACTGGAGGAGGAAATAGCAAGGCAATTTGACTTATGAATATGTATGGATCATGCATAGAATAGCAATCCTTATTCTTCGTCTTGCCGTACATGTAGGTAGGCACGTGAATTCAAGAGTCAAAGGGAAATATGCAAATTCAAATCAGTACAAAAAGAGATTGAAGAAATGTGTACACATTTTAGTGTACGTTTTCAGGAGGAAGAGATGAGAAAGAGAGGAATGAGAATGTACTACGTGCAAAATATTTGCAAAAGCTTTTATCGTCATATCCCATGAATACGAGAGTCGTGAATGGATGTCATGAAACTTTGTACGATACTTTGTACATAGACGTGAAAAAAACACACAAATGTGATCTACAGATACACACATACAAATGTGTATAGAAACCAAATAAAAATCCCTCAATACAAATTTAGAAACCAAAAACATAAACATAAACACAAACCAAAAAGAAATCCGACTGAGATTGAGGTAAAAACAAATCTAAAGTACCATACAGACGAATCTTAAATTTATTTTTTACTCTACTTTTCCGGCGAAAAAAAAAGAAGAGAATCCAAATTTCAAATTCAAATCAGAGGTCGAATGTGGAAATTCTATTGCACGAATTGCATGACACACATTTATAACGTAATTTGACCACAGCTAATGGAATACTCAACACGAACGCACGCAAGAGAAACGAAAAGGAAAGTCCAAATGCAAACACACACACACACACACACACACACATATACTTGCATTTTCACGTGTGTGTACTTTGGATTTTGTATCGAGTAATTCTTGTCTGCTGATTCTTCCCCCCACTTCCAGCATTTTCATTTTACTCGGTGGCATTTTCACTCGAACGAACCATTTGGCCATTTTTTTTGTGACGAGTAAGCTGTTTGAATTTGAAATATCCATCTTCTTGTGAACCTAAAGAGCCTACGCATGCTGTCCACACCATTTCTACTGTATAGGTATTCCCATCCATGAAGAACACATTCAGCATTAGCATTTGTGCACACGAGAAATGTTTTCGCATTTTCCTTTCTACACATTTCCTTATGCACATTTGTACGTACGTAAGTAAATGGATCCAATTTGCCATTTAAAAACAAATTTTGAGCCGAGTTTACTCCAAGAAAGTGAAATAAAATCTAAACATTACTTTAATTCCCTTAGACAACGCAACTCAAACATTTTACCCAACTTTTTTACTTTGACTAAATGTGCCTTCAGTTTTACTGAGCAAAAAATGCCATGAAATATCGTATCAAGCTAGAATGTGCGTGTGACTGTACACACAAAATTGAATAAAATGATGAATAATCTGTCAATTTTATTTCCTTGTGTCTGTGTATTGTCAAATACATTTTCCCTGTGGAAGTTCCTGCTTTGAAACCGACTGCATTCATACAACAAATAAATGACAAAATATTGAGTACAAAGTACAACATGGATACAAACTCGACGTAGATTTGAGCTTTCCACTCTGATTTCATTTACGAATTTCCACTTACTTGTATTTGTGCTTGTATTTGTATTTGCAGAGTATACTCGAGTTACTAGCTATTCATTCGTCATTCGTAACTCTATACACTTTTATTTATCTTGAATGTACAATCTCTCTCTCTCTCTCTCTCTAAGTCTCCCTCGATTTCTCCAGTATCCAACTGGGACAATAGAATTTTCAACTCGCTATTCCCTTGTGTTGTTGAGATATAGATTCGTGGCCAATCTAGCAAAAGGAACGACGATAGGCATGGACGTGATGGTTGGTTCGTTTGTACTGACGATGAGATGATGAAGCATGAAGCATAAATATAGAATCAAATCCTGTCCCATTCTCACGTAAAATTTCCCTCTCTTCTCCCTCTCTCACTCTCATTCTCACTTCACATTCATATGACGAGGATGAAAACTGAAAACCCTATGCTCTTTGCCCATTCGAGTTTTGATTCTCTTTCTGATTTAAATTCACGAGTCTCTCTCTCTCTCTCTCTGACGCTGAGCTCATTTCATTTGGATTTTTGATGTTGGTCTCATGTCCTATAGTTTCCACTCCTGTAGCTTCTAGTCTCGGTCCACGATCTCCTATTATCCTATATATCCTAAGAAAGAATGCTCAATTAGCATAGTCGAGGATTTGATATCCTTATAGACGCACGGTCTCTTCCTTTCTCTTTGATTCCCCAGTCGAAATCCGCAATTTGGAATACGAAATAGGAAATTCAAGCTCATTGATCATCATCTGCTGATATTTGTACATACTCCAAAAGAGAGAAAGTCTAATGATATCGTAAGTCTAAGAATGAAGGAAGAGAAAGAGGGGAGAGAAAGTACAAGTGGAGAAAGGGAGACTTGGAGAAAGCAAATAGATGAAAGCCTTTATGATGTTTCCAATGCTCCCAATGTTCTCATCCCATCCCATTGCATTGATGTACAAAGATAAAAGAATGGGGAATCAGTACAGACTACAAACTACAGACATTGAGAATTCACACTCACACACGTTCACGTACACACACACACACACATCAAGTGTAATGTTACCATGGGAACTGGAGGGGAAACTGGAATTGGAAGAGGAAGGACAGAATGGGAGAGAGAGAGAGGAGAGAGAGAAAGAGACAGAGAAAGAGAGAGAGAAAGAGAGAGAGAAAGAGAGAGAGAAAGAGAGAGAAGAACAGGAGTTGTGGACCGTGGAGATAGACAACGTACTGGATCCATTAAGAACTATTATTGCTGATGTTCCTAATAGCTAATAGGCCAGAGCTAAAGCCAGAACGAGAGTCAGAGTCAGAGTTTCATCTGTACAATTTGAGACTGGGGCTATAAAATCCTTGAGGAAACGAACAATAGCTGCCGACTCTCAACTCCCCAATCTCTAGACTGCCGACTGCTGACTGAGAATCCCAAGTCGTCGGGAGTAAAGAGCATTACAGAGTCTAATTGTGTATATAAATATAAAGGGTACACCTCCACACAATATCCATACATTATACTTTAACTGTACAACTCCAACTTCCAACTGCTGAGCCCACACCACTGGGGGATTATTGAGAGTTCCTTCTCGTACATAACACAAAACTATCACAACTCCAATAAATATCCGAATGTGAGAAGGAGAGGAGGAAGGAAAGTAAATTTGGGTGTTATTGGCATTGGATTATCGGAATTGAACTCGGAATTACGGATACGGATATGTGGATGTGGATGTGTGTGGTAGCTGAATGAATTGAAGATGGGGAAGGTGATTTTGTGGTTATATACATACGATATATGCAATCAACTGTATGTACAAATGACAAATACAGACTGAATTTATAACATAGAATATTTAGAATTCACGCGAAAATGTGATAGTAATTCTGCATGCCAAATGCCGAATGCTGAATGTAATCTGAATTCTATATTACGATCTACAGATTTCCTCGCTCCTGATTACCTGACTCGAATCCTCATCACCCACCCCATCCCCCAATTTTCTTTCGGAATAGGTATAGACGTTTCCACAGATAGAAAATTATGTTTGATAAAAACATGAATGACGGTGGAAATGGTATTGAATATATGTTATCATTTATTATACACACACGACCTCCATGTTTTATTTGTGTTGTGTACGAGCGCAGTTTTTCCTTGTTTTTGTTCTTTGTTTCTGTTCCATATGGTTTTTGTTTTGTCTAGTACATTGTAAATTGTGTATTGAAAATGAGGAAAGATTTCCTCCACAAGGTATTTATCATAGTTAAATAGTCAAAGCCGTGGGGAAAACGGAAAACCAACTCAGTAATTTTGTATCCTAAGGAAAATAAAAATAAATGACAGGCACACTTCTCAACTCACAAAAGAACAAGGAAAATAAAAATAAAGGAGCAAGGAGAAAAGAGAAAGATTGTGTTTGTGTGTGAGTGAAAGTCATAAGTAGGATTCTGGATAATGGGAGGAGAGGAAGGCCTACGAGCTACGAGCTACAACAGGATTTTTTTTTGTTCAGGATATCTGGCGTATGAAAGTGCAAAATGCAACTAGACGAGATGAGAATGAGAATGAGAGCAACCTGTCATTATTTTCATTTCATTCAGCTTTAAATAAAATATCCGCCATTCTCTTCTCTCCTTTTCTTTGTTCCCCATGTATTTTCCCTTGCTCTCTCTTTCTCTTTCTCTCTCTCTCTCTCATCCACTTACATACACCAAGCATTGCGCTCTCTTCTCGTTCCTCGTACTCATACATACTTCCATACTTTCATACGCATTACAGGATATATGGGGATATGAAAAGTGAAGGGAAATGATAGTTTTCTCTTGTACTATTTATCCTTATGACTTGAGACGACCGAAAAGGTAGAGAACATCAAGCAGACATGAACAAAACCATTTCCGTATGTACAGAATACAGACAGTCGCATTAGTCTCGAGGCTCCTGTAGAGAATAGAAAAAAAATGAACTCTCTATCTCTATCTCTATACCTACAGACTTTATGAATGAGAAGTCTACAGTCTACAGTCGAGATGGACTTTATGAATAATCCCATGCATGTGTATGCACATATATATATAGTCGGTAGTTGGTAGTTGGTTTGGTAATGGTTGAAAACCCCGAGTCTCAAATCTTTTAGCTTTACGACCTTTTTTCGCTATACTTTCTCTTTTATACTTTCCCCTAGTTTGTTTCCTATACCTTTTAGTTTCAACTGTCCTGATTGTGAGAGGGAAGTTTGTACGTACAAACTTAGCCTTGAATAGAAATTTGCGAAATTGTGAAAGAGAGAGAGAGAGAGAAAAAAAACCGGAAGGAATGAATGGAAAAGGTAGAGAAAATATGAAGGTGAGTCGAGTACCTCCAGCCAATTTAGTTTCACTTGTCGTTGGTATCGACATCGTCAGTATCGTCGTCGACCAAGACGATCCGAGTCAAAGATGGAGAAAGAAAAGGAAATGAATGGAAATTTTTGTCGGCCAAATTAATGATGGATATTCATATTAACGTTGTTTTTTGTATTCGAGGGCACAATGTTCATAGAACTAAAGTGTAGAACTTAGAAAGTGTATTAATGAAAATGTAAATGACTGTGCTCACTACTAAAATATTTGCTATGTTTATTAGTACACACAGGCGGAAATTAAATAAATAGAGGAAATTGAAAGTAGCTTAATCTGAACGAGAATTTTACAATTGTATTTTCGCTATCCCTGTTCGTATACGCCATATTAAATTTTCATTTGTTTAACCTATGCACAGTATTTTGGATGAAATCCAACAAATATGTGTGTAGAATCAAATCGGGGAAATTGAAATAGGATTCCGAAGGTTAATAACTATGAACTATGAAAAACGATATCTTACTTCACCTTTCATATCGTACATTTTGTACAGCTATGGAAGGATAAAAGCTAAAAAAAAAAAAGAATCCAATAATAATGACTCCGAATGTTCTTTGTTTGTAGCAATAATCATAAAGTATCCGAATCTCAGTTCAATGCATCAGTCGAAGGATGAATGAATAATAATGATAAAAGAGAAAAATCGCATTCCCTTGTTTCACGTGGGTTTTTTTTCCGTGATTTCTTGGAAAACTTGGGTGTTTTGTACACGAGTACGATTATTATAGGAAATGAAAAGGTATAGTTAGTTCACATAAGAAGGAACACTTGATTTACTTTGACTTGATTTTCTCACCTTGGCTCTTTATTGTTCCCGAACCTTTCTCTCTTAATCATGTACAAAGTCTGTATAGTACAACTATTACTTTCTTCTCACTGTTCATTGGTATATGCATCCTATATTTATATTTTTATCGTCAGTATGGAACATATTGCTATGAGGTTTGTTTCTCTTTTCTTTTGGCTCATTTACTTCATATCATACTCAATTCATTTCCATATACTTTATCTAGAGTTTATTTGAGCAATTTCCCATTCTGAATGCTGACAGTCTACTTTGCATTGTATGAGGGAAAATATGGGTAGTGTGTAGAGCTTGTAAGTGTAAATAAAAAAATTCCATGAACATAAATCTCCATACTCAATTTAATCTTGACATTTTTATTCCGCTGTCATGATTGTTAGTACATTTCAGTTCAATATCATACGGCAAATACATTGTTTTCATTGTACAGACTAGATTTTTTAGATTTGAAATTTAAATTGGATTCTTTTTGAAAGTTAAACAGGTTAAGGAAAACTGTGTTTCACATAGTTTTGTGCACGAAATATTTGTGTAGTAATCAATCATCAATTATATCTGTAATTCGGAAAAAAACGCGTCTATCTGTGTTCGGAATTATTGTAGGATTTTCATGGCTTTATTATCATTAAATACGTAGTAGTTAATAACACATTTGTTTTTTGGTGGTGTATATATTTATTTATTATGTGTGGGAAATACTTTAAAATCATCAGTCTCCTTAGAAATGTTACGGCTTAACTTCCATTTACAACTCTCGCTATCCCTTTTCTCTCCGCTTTCTCTTTGTATAGGTTTTTTCTCAATGCTCAATCATATATGACCGTAACAAAATTACAAAATTGATTAAGAAGCCTCAAAATCGTCACTAGAGTTTCCAAGTAAAATCTCTCTCTCCCTTGCCTATTTAGCCTACAAAATATTTCAACTCAATCTCCAAAGTAAAAGACTAACGATAAGCATGTGAATACACAAGAATATCACTGCCTACAACTAAATACAATAAAATACTAAATCGTTATCTGTACTACAGTAATCAAATCTATACAAACTAATATGAAAGCATACAATCATATATATATCTGTATCTATTTTGCAAACATCAATTGCAAAACCGTGTACAACTTAACTAAATCATAAAAGCGGTATTCAGATAAAAATATTTCATTTGTAACTTTCTTGCATCTCTTTCTCTTCTCTGTCTTTGTATTCGCTACACATTTCCTTTCGAACTTGAAACCTAAATCAAAGTTTCGTAATATATTTTTTTTAAAGAGTATATTTTGTAAATGGGACGATCACAAAAAAAACTTGATTGACAACTAATGAAATGAATCATAATAAAGAATTGTATCTATATGTATTGAATCATCTCTCTCTCTTATTTGAAGACTCTCATCGTACTTACTCTTACCGTTTGACTCATGACTCATCCTAATCTATAGGTATATAATTCTTTGTCACTTACTCATAATCATAATCATATTGTTGTATTATTGAATATTAATTCTTAAATTAAAGACATCACATTTTTTTTATGTTATGTTTTGACTTTTGAAGACGAAGACGACGAAGACGACGTAAGCATTTATTGAGTGTACATTTACGAAATATGAAAATATCTTTTTACTCTTAACTCGTAAATTCGTAATTCGTAACTGTATATTTTATGTACAACATGAATTATTCATCATATATCAATATCAGTAATTAATATCTGTATTTTTCTATATATGTACATTACATAGTTGAAATCTTATTATTTATTAAATCATTTCTTACCATTAGAGTAAAATGATTCATCATCTCAATGTATTTTACGTACAGATATTTTATCAATCTATGTACTAGTATTTTGTTGGGTAGGGAAAAGGTAAAGGTTTCAAGAGTACAATATTAATACTCATACGGGTTTTCTCCTTCTTCTCCTTCTTTGTCTTCCTTCATAATTTCTTTATTAGTAAAATGACGAGTTTACACTTTGTATTCAAACTGAGTCCACGAGAATTGGAGTAAAAGGATTAAAAATATTTATATTTGTCGATAGTGATCAGTAGGATCTATCTTTAGTTAGTCGTAGTAAGTCCTCTGTACTGTATTTAAACTCATACACAATATCGGTATCTCACTCACTCTCTCTCTCTTTTTCTCCGTCTAATCGTGTCGAGGATTAATATTTATCCCTAGTAAGTTCATGAGTTCATGTAATAAATGACTATATATCTATAGTACATACACACACACACACACTTATTTGTATGGACCATGGACAAATATGGACAAAAGTCTTATGAGCTAAAAATCGGGATGCATAAAAAAAGAAGGGATTTCGTATATGTAGTACAGAATTTTCAGTACAGGAAAAGGTTGTGTGTGTTACGCTCTGTGTGAAATATGTATGAAATATCCTGTAGAATATTCATAAAATGTGCTCATGTGAGTTGTTGATTGTGGCTGTGAATGTGCTAAGACATAGACTTTGATTTTTATTTCATTTCCTTCGGTTTCCTTTATGGTTCATGAGAGGACGAGAGAGAAAGAAAAATTTAGACGAATATCACGTTCGGGACCGAATTTTTCTGTGTGTGTGTGTGTAATACACACTGTGTGTATATCTTATATATATGGAGAGTAAGCGTAAGTTGGTGGGGAGTATGTAGGACCATGGATCCAATTAAAGGGAATAATAATGTTGCGTTGGGGGATTCAAGAAGAAGAAGAAGAAGAAGAAGACGTGGTGTTGTTGGTGGGAGTGGAAGCTGGAGTCCGAGTACCAAATTCATGGAGAATATCACGAGCCATATCAATGTCATTTCTTGTGATGCCGAGAGCACGAATTACAAGTTCTTGAGAGAATCCCTCCCCAGTGAGTAAAGAAATGTAGTCCATATTGAGGTTCTCATACGAAGTGCCTTCATCATTCAAAGCAGGATCAGATGGTGGACTCGTATTATTCGTATTTGTATTCGCATTCGTCGTATTTGTCGTCGCCGTCGTCGCCGTCGTTTTCTTGTGTCCTGTGACAAGCACAGAGTTGTTGGGAGTAGTAGTAGTAGTAGTAGTAGTAGTTGTATTAGTTGGAATCGTGGAAGGAGTCACTAAATCCCCGCTCAGTCGCTCTTGTGAATCACGACGCATTGGTGGTTGTTCCATGTTGATGAGGACTCCACGTTTCAGACTCAATTCACTAGGGTTTGTATTCTCATAGTTGGGTCCTTCTTGCGCTGATAAAGATAAAGACGAGGACAGAGATGAATTCCCATCAAACTCAAATGTGAGCATATCCCCGCTACTACCCGTCGACGGTGATGAAGTTGAGGATGAAGCGGAAGTTTTATTTGAAGTTGTCGACGCCGACGATGCGGACGAGACATGGGACATGGACGTCGTCGTCGTCGACGTCATTGTTGGGACTATGAGAGGTGGTTCACTGGAAACAAATCGACTGTGATGTGACATTCCATGATGTGAATTTTTCAGTCGAGAGGAAGGAGCAGGAGCAGAAGGAGTAGGGAAAGAAGAGGGAGAGGTAGCATTAGTAGAAAAGGGAAAAGAGGATGACAACGACGACGGAGAATTGGAATAAGAAGGTTGCTGATGTGACTCCTCATTCAATAATTCATTCGTGGTGGTGGTGGTCTTTTTGTTCGGTAGAACGGCGACAGCGGATACGGGCATTACGGGTGAACGACTCACAACGACTCGAGTGGAGAAACTTGATGATGGTGTTTTTTCTTTTGCACACAATTGTGGATGTAACGAATGTCTTGGCAGTGCCGTAGTACTACTCAAGTTACTCCCTTTGCCTATATTCCCACCCATTCCACTACTACTATAGTGACATGTACTACCACTACTACCACTCACATTCCCACCCAAACTCGTGGTACTCGTACTTGCACTACTCGTACTATTCAGACTCATTGCCAAATGACTTGGCACATTTTTATGTGACGATGAAGAAGAAGAAGACGAAGAGGACAATGACGACGATGTGGAATTGAGAGGGAGAAGAAGTTGTTGACTAGAATTGGGTGAGACGGCAGCTGATGAGGGACAGGATTTGGGATTCGGAAGTGCAGGACTAATGGACTGTGACGTATTATTTAATGACGGACAGGACGAGTGTTGCATTTTATCTTGGATTTGTGACGTCAACACTTTGTTACTCAATGGAACTGATCGGACTGATTTCGAAGACGACGAACAAGACGAAGAAGACGAAGAAGAAAAGGAACTTGCATGATGATCTGAACATTTTCGTACCCCAACAATCCCTTTACTATTATTACTCGTTACCGAGTGACCGTTACTATTAATACTTGTACTTGTACTCGTGGTGACAATTTTGGCTGGAACATCGTACCCATTCTCCACTGCAACACCTGCACACACACACAAACAAACAAACAAAATAAACAAAATAAACAAAATAAACATTTTTTTTCATTGTTTTTCTCCAAACATCTCCATATCTTTATGCCCTACAAAAAATACACAAATACAACGAGAATTCTAAACTGAACCACTTGACAACATTCAGCATCCTTCCAAAAATCAACTTACTTGGACATACATAATTTAATAATAATTCGATTTGACGTGAAAAAAAAGAGGACAGTAATTTCACGTTCCACTTCAATTATATATTTGGATCATGCGGGTCAGAACTTTCATTCTTCCAACCCACTGACTTTAACTCTAAAATGAGTTTATTTTTCTCGCTCTCCCTCTCTATTTTCCTCTCATTTTCTCTTTCTCATGCTCCCTTTCACTCTCTTTTTTTTTTAAAACCTCAATTCTTTTATCCTTTTATAAAAAGATTCATCTACAGATGCAAAATGTGTCCGTACACATTGAAAGAATTTTTTTTTGGTGGGGTAAACTCTGGAGACTTTTGTAGTCCAAGATAAAGGATAAAATACGTAGTTGACGACTAGACACTCACACACTCACACATATTCACACACACACACACACACATTCTTACGCATGTATACAAAGAGTTTGCACAACTTTCCATTAGCTACAACAAAGAGACGAGAAGAAAATAGAGAGAGACTGTCAAGAGCTATATATAGGTACATATATAAAGTTTTTTTATTCTCTCCCTTCAATCTTCCATTCCAAGTTCCCTTTCATTCTCGCTTTCTCTCGTTGATACGTGGAAGGAAATCCTTGTACGACGAGAAAAAAAACTAATATTTTTTCTATTTCCATGAATACAAACTCGCACAAGTTGATGGGGATTTTCCTTTCCGCTCAATCGGTTAAATTGAGTACATAGTACATTGACTATATACGCATACAGACAGACGTATACTATACAGGACGAGGGGGGAAAAAAGAGGGGAAACTTACCACAGCTAAGCAAAGCTGTCGAGTTGACAGTAGCGCGTTCTGTTTCCGTCCCATTTATGCCCGAGTCGTTACTACTACTTGAGCCACCACTGCCACCAGTAATTGAGCTTTGGCTAGTAGTAGGCGTATGGTGGACAAGGTTGCTGGTTCCTGAACGGTGATGTCCAGATCTGGGGGCTGCTATGGGTTTCACTACACGATTTCCTTCACTGCCAGTCAATCTACACATACAAACACACATAGAGAAATTATCGATTTATTAATCCAGTGCATCCACCAAAGCTTTCATAGTTAGACTTTCTTTATTCTGTCAAGGAAGTAGTTGGGAGGTAGAAAAGTACACATACAAAACAGGGACACGTTTTTTTTTATAACTTGTAAGATATTTTAGCCTGTGAAAATTACTACAATACATCTGTTTAGGAAATGAGAGACTATTTTTTTGCAGTTTTATAAGGGAAATCCATTTTAAAAAAATGAAATGGATTCGAGAGAAAGTCTCAGAGAGAATTCTCATCGTGTCAACTCGAGTATCAATTTGACAATGAAATAAAAGCTTTAAAATTGATGGCTAATGGAATAAACACTTAAAAGTTTCCAAGTGATTGTCGTTTCATTTTTTTTTTTAATGCCTAATGCCTACACACACACATACACACACACACAAGCATGTTTCATATCATACAAACACAGAGTGAAAATTCGAATTATTTAATTTGATTTCAGTTCTTTAGTTTCAGTTTCAGTTTCACTTCAACTCATCGTCAGTTCCATGGGGAAATGAGTTGACAATTGACAATTGACAATATATAGCTTGCAGCTTTCAAATGCCAAGTCCCAATCATTTCATTTGTAGCTAACCAAAATTTGAGTATAGAGACAGAGAAAACGAGAGGATAGTCAGACTCAGGCTGTCAAAAAAAAGAAAGGAGAAAACGGAATGAAAAGAGAAAGCACTCATTTACAAGTAGAGAACGAACGTAGTACAATCTCTTTCTCATTCTCCTGACTCGTTTTTTTATACTTAAATCAATACGTCAATAATTTCTTTTTACTTCCACTCGAAAACTCTCGTCCATATAAACAGCATTCGTGTCACTTTTCTCTTTCCTCTCTCTCTCTCTCTCTCTCTCTGAAGGAATGGTTTGAAAATATAATTGAATAACAGACTAAATTCACTGACTCCCCCCTTTTCTCGTCAAATTTCCCTTTCAAGTTGACACAGTTGATAAAAAACAATTGATTTTTTTTACAATACAACTGTTGATGACAATGAAAATGACAATGACGCCAACGGCCAAATTGAAAAAATTGCCATCTCCAATTTGAGAATGAAAACCAACTTCATCAATTTTCCAGGGATTTTTTAAAATTAAAAAACAACTCTATATTGATATTGAATTGTTGGACCGCATATGAAATTCAATCTCTTACCGAGGTGGTAAAGGCGGTGCTGGAGAATCTTGTTGTTGTAGGGATGAAGCAGTTTGTGTAGGAGTAGACGTGGCTGTTCCGGTTCCAGCATCTCCATCTGTCCCCACTTTACCATCCTTCGTATGTCGATTGTGAAATCTCATTACTCCTATACTAACAGCCAGGTCCAAATCTCCACAGCAGTCTTTTCTCGTAGTGCGTGGTGAATCTCTGGGTGTCGTTCCAGGACTCCGACTGTCCGCCTGTGTGAGAAGAGATCCCAAAAACGAGAAACGAGAGAGAACAAAATAAGTATGTGTAGGTATATATATATAGTGACCGGGGGATTTTTTGTGTAATAAAGAGAGAAAGGAAAGAGGAAGTGGTGAAAGAGAAAGGGAAAATCTTTGCACACCCTCTCAGTACCATACGATGACGGCAAGACTAATGTAATTCAAGTACAATAAAAGGAAATGAACCAAGACGAAAGAAATTGAAGAAGAAAGAGTGAAGTCTCTTTTAAAATGAGTGAAAATAAAATCACGAGTACAAAAAACTGGAGTCGTCTCAAAGATCTCACTCACAACTAAATTTCCCTGTCTCCTCTCTCTTCCTTTTACAGAATTTTACACAAAGGTTAGTTTTGAACAAAGAGCCCCTTGTTATTATTAAATGGTGTAGAATCTCCTTGTATTAAACGTGTCCTTTACGTGTCCTCCACTCTTTTTCATTTCTACATATTTCTACGCGTATGTTTGTTTTCTGTTTGAAAGAATCCTACAGCAAAACTCAAAATTCTGGTTGCTGTAACTTTTATTCCAGTATTACAATCTCATTGGATTACGTTTTTGTTTATAAATACTCATAGATTCGAAAATTCCTCGCTGGCTTTCGACAATCTGCGCGTTCAAATTAGTTCCGAGAAATTTTAACTGGAGTGATTGAAAAGCAGGGTTTCTCTACTCTGAATATACAGAGCATACATTTATGACACGCCATAGCAAATATTCTTGGGATTCCTCTCCGTTCTATGTCGCTCTCCTCAATTGAAATAAAATAAAAATCTCTCTCTCTCGAGAATTATTAATATTTTATTTTATTAGCGAAAATCTTTCATTCCACTTGAAAGTGACTTACTTTCTCTCACTCTCCCTCTTTTTTCATGATAGAAATGGGAAATGGATGCCTGAGTGTTGTGTAGCCGGAATCTATCATTACATATATAATATATATATATATATACGTATGTTGAGGCTGTACTCGAGTTTTCTAGTTCTCGTAATACTTTTCAACAAATTCCTTCAAGTCAGTCTACAGATAAAAAACCCATATAATACTATTTACTCGTCAACAGAAATCTTGAAATATATGAGATTTTTTAGGACTGTCTCTCTCTCTCTCTTTCTGTTTCTCTCTCTCTCTGTCAGTGTCTAGCATTAAAGTTAAAGCTGCTGACGGCGCTGACGTTGTCAAAATCATTAGTGACGGTTCAACGGGAACGTCGGGAAGAAAAGAGAAAAAAAATTGAACAAAAATCCACATACTCATGTGTACAGCTTTCAGACTTGCACATGAACGTGAGGAAAGGGAAAACGTTGAACTTTACTTGGTCGTTTTCCTTCTTCTCCTGTGCCCATTGAAAATATAATATACACAAGAGACTTTGAAGAAAAAAAGAAAAGAAACCTTCTCTCTCTCTCTTTTTAGCATTTAGCAAGGGTTTTTTTTTTTTTTTTTTTTTGATGGTATGAACTTTTGGCAAATCCAAATTGTACACAGAAATCTAATGGTTCTTTTGTTCACTTTTTTCATTTAGATATAGCAAAATATTTTATGCAACCAAGTTTTTTCCACCTTCCTTCTTCTTCCTCTTGTCCCTTATGCAGTTTTGCTTGCATATATAGTTCTGTTTCTTTCATTTCTTTGTATCTGCATGTCTAGGAGTCTGTCTAGGAGTGTATTAGTTAGTATTTAGTAGCGTACTTTCTAATTTTCGATCGACGTTCATAATATGAAGTTTCTATTCATTCTCTGAGAACAAAAGAAGAAAGTTTTGTTCAACTCTCTCTCTCTCTCTCTCTCTCTCTCTTAAGTCTCAGCTAAATAAATACATCCACAAGAACAAAATAATTGGATTCTATGCTCTAGGACATTTGTGCATGTATTTCTTCATGATAAAAAAAAATACAAAACAACAATACAAATAAAATGAAATTTTGACGAAAACTTAAGGATAATAAAAATAAATGATGAAAAATGGACACAAAGTTTATTTCACAACTTTTTGGGGGGATAATGAGTCTCTCGAATTTCGTAATTACTCCCCGTTATTTACACAGGTCTACTGCCTTGAAAACAGCTACGTATAGTTTCATGTTTTAAGACGACTCAATTTGCACAAAACTCAGCCTACTAGACATTTTGCTTCAATTTTTCCATTCAGATTTAAGTTTACAATTCGATTCTTTCGTCCAACACAACTGGAGTTTGTACAAACTCCACTAGTAATAAACTCTGTACACATGTAACTATCAACTCTGCTGATAATAATATAATATAGTCGATAAAAAGGAGAGAAAATTGTGAATGTAATAGCCATAAATACAAAGTATACAAAGGGTGATACAAGAAATTGACATTTTGATCATTTTGTATAATTATAAAGTGAATTTTCAAGATTGGAATTTGATTCTTATTTCTCTTTGAAATGAGAAAAGTTTTTAGTGGATATTTTATCGGGGATTTTCATCGTATTTCATGTCCCCAACCTTTGAATTAGTACAATCTTTATTGCTTTTCTTTTCCCCCAAAGTTTATTGGGAAATGATTACATATTAAATGCCATGAATTCCACATTTGTACTTTTGTACATTTGGATTTTAATCCCAAAAATTCTGAATCCTAAATTATATTTATCTGTAATTGGGTTCTCCTTTCAAGTTTTCCACTGTTACAAAGTATTGAAGAGCGGAGCACACAATTGTTAGACATGATCATTTGTGAGGAGTGCTTTTAAATACAAATAAAACCAATATTGGAAAAAAGTTAGGAGACAGGGGTTTTGACATGAGATAAATAAATGAAGAATGCTGCAAACTGGGAAAATAAACATTTTGGAAATGTGGGGATATGTGAAAATTAAAAGAAAAAACTCACGTTCATCGCAGTTTCGGATCGCGGTGAGAGAGCAAGCGCTTGCAGAGAATTATTTACGTGGCTCCAATTTCCCGTATCCTATAAATAACATACATGGCTTAGCAATTTAAAAAGTCTGAATAAATTATGGAGACAAAGTGACAACGGTTTTTTCCTCTCAGATATCTCGACACACCAAAAATAGTAAACATATTTACATATACACATTGCAAATGCACAAACAATAAGGAAAAAAAGACATGCAAATATATTATACTGAAATGCAAAGGAAAAGTAACGTTATTTGGTAATGGAACAGATTTCAAGGAACTATTGTTTACTCACCAAACATATGAGGAAATACATAATGACAAATTTTTGAACGAGTTCATTTGAAATGATTTACTGTATTCTAACAATATGACTATACTTTTTTAAAAATATCAATTCACGAATTTCATATGAATGGACATTTAAGAAATAGAATACATAGCAATAAAAACTCCTGTAAGTACTACTATGTTTCCTTTCAACGTTTTAAAATAAAATCAATTGTCTTGGCTCCTTCAAATTCCAAGCTTTTCCGTGTTATAAAGAAAATCCATTGCATTAAAAGTTAAAAATGGCATTTTCTTGTACGAGATTCTTATATTTTGGAGAAAGAAAAGATGGAACTATAATTACAGTGAAATTTCAAAATGATTCCTCTCATCTGTGAGAGAATCCGAAATGGAAAGTGCTCTTAGAAATTTAGGAGCTCTCAAACAAGAAGTTTTCAAGTATATAGTCACAGGGAAAGAGAGGGAGAGAGAGAGATGGAAAGTCTGAGATCGAGGTTCTCTCTCGAATTCATTTTCACACACACTCATACACACATGTACATGCATAGTCAAAGAGAAGATAAAGTTGTCATTTTTTCTTTGCTTCTTCTTTTTCTAGTTGGACTGAGAAGAAGTGGAAATGGAAAGCAGAAAAAGTCGTCTCATAAATTATTACAGCCTTAATAGTAAATGTGGTGGTCCTTTGAACGAGAATTAATAGCCTTCCCCATGCGTTCATCCGGCGTTAGCTTTTCACTGTAGCTATTTGAACAAGAGCCAAAAATATGTCGATTTCTATCTTGTCTCCTTCGTCTCTCCTTCCTATTTCTTGGACTTTTAGAATTTTGCTAAAAAACGAGTGTGAGATGGCATCTCAGAATTTTAGATTTTTTTTCTTTGCATTTTCTCTTATATTTAATATTTTTCTATCTGGGATATAAAATCTACATACATACATAATCTGCATACGAGAGATTGCCGTAAATTCACAAAAAGGTACAAGTAACTAACTACTGCACTTTCATTTTTTTTTCTACTGCATTTAATACTAAATAGCCTAGACATATTGCTCCAACTTACAAAAATCCGAAAAGTAATCGCCTTAAGTTTACATATTCAGATATTCAACGTTCGTATTTCCATATTTTGAACAAGTATAGTCTATAGTACTAAAGTAAATGGAGTTCACGATCGCATTCCAAAGTAATTAAGATTGTCAAGCAATCTTCTTTTGATAATTAGTCTGAGGGAAAAAATCAATTTGATTTTAATTATTTTGAGGATAGTATCTCAACAATTTTCTGATTAAATACAAAATGTTATTTGCATTTGCATTCAATAACTCTCAAGGGAAATATATTATAACATATAACAGTACGCATTTTGAAAAAACTCAGTAATTAAATTCGGATGTTCTTGTATTGTATAGCACGTCCTGTTTGGTTCTTGTATATTTAACTATGCGTCCGGGTAGTTTGAAATCTGACCATTTTTAGGCAGAGGTTGTGTATTTCATTTCATGCAACGCTACTTAAAATGTCCCAACGTTGACTTTGTGTAACGATTACACATCATTTAGTTTCCATAAAAATGGAATTCATTAAAAATGCTGAATAAGCGAGATCAAAAATGGTTTTGAACAAAAGTTAAGGGATGCAGTAAATTCCTTGTTGTTCAAAATTGTAAAAGTAAAATCATGTTTTCATGCAGCACCATACGACTAAATAAATTAAATATTACAGTTATTGTCATTTATCTTCTTTTTTAAAACGTTTATATATCATCATATATTTATAAAGTAATAATGGCAGGAAATTAAATTAAAAATATCCATACAATAAATCAAACAATACTCACTCCATTTTCAAAATCCAATTGACTAGGATTACAAACATGATACTGATAATCCCTAGTATACAAATATATATATAATACAAATGTACAAATATAATTTGTTTTGCAAAATAGTCTCTACGTAAATAAAAAATACTTTCTCTCTCTCTCTTGATGCGCGTGTAGCGTACTTAAAACACAAATCGTTACTTAAATATAAGCTATACACGAACATCGAACATTATTCAAATGTATTTCTGTAATCTAAAATAATTTAAAAAGATAAAATCTTGTACACATGATTAACGCGCAAAAAATGATTACATACATATTTGACATATTAAAATGACTGCGAAAAAAAATTAAAGTTACTGAGTACTAGTTACTTAATAACTAACACGAATAAAAATTGAAATTGATTTTGTGTCACGTTTATAGTTTTTTTTTTCTAAATGTCTCCACTACCTTTTTTAAAAACTAAAAATAATATTTATTTTTAAAAAAAAATATTATATAAATATCATATCAAAAGCCCGTATACAAAACAATTTACATAATACCAGACAGTCTAATAATAATACTAGCACTTGTAATTGGTTAAGTAGTTTAATCAAATATATCATCATCCCAATAATTAATAATTAATCCCGATTTCCCCTTCCCACCCTTCCCCTTCTCACAGTTATTTAAAATGTTTACATTGTTCAATACAATGCATTCATTAGTGTTTACCAAAAAACAAAAACATGGAAGCCCATTTAAAAATGTAAGTGCGAAATCAGTTACCCTTGTGAAACTAAACAAAAACAAAAAGAATGCCATTGATAATTCACAAACCAAAACTTCACATTGACAAAAAAAATTTGAGAGCACGACAAAAAACTGGCACAAATGCGAAATATAACACACACGTACATATATAATATATATTACACATAGTATATATTTAAATATATATATATATACATGTACTATCAAATTGGCGAGGCATTCAGCTGGAGCTAACAAAGGTAGTAGCGGAAGAAAAAAAACCACAACGGACATCAAGAAGATACAATCATAGCTGTTTGTAGATCACCACTCACTTCATCGTCGTCATCCAAATCCACTAAATTCCCGGTGGAGCTCGCTTTGTGTTGTCGTCGAGGATCAAATGGATCCACAATTATTGACTCAGTTCCTTTAATTTCTGCTCGGCAGAATGGACAACCTTGACCTTCGGATTCCTACAATATCACGCAAAAAATATTCATTTAGTAAATGATGAATAAAAAGGACATTTCATAATTAAAATGTCAATAATTATTTTTACTTTGTTAAGCATAGTAGAAACAATATAACAATATAAAACATACAACTCCTATACAAAATTTACTCATTCACATTTCAAGTAATTTTTTTAATTAGTCAATTTGATTCATCTCTGTATTACCTGCCATGACGTTAAGCAGGGTGTACATAAAAGATGTCCGCATGGTTCAATACGAATATCTTTGTCGTTCTCCGCACAAATTTTACAAAGTTGGAACGTTGAGCCCATCTCACAGTATAGTTCATATTGTTCTTGGGTAACCTTGACATGATCTTCAGGTGTCAACTGGACTGCAGACGACAAGTCCGGATTCACATTCCGACCATCTGGATACAAATAACTGTGAAAAGGAACAAACCATTAGATCCAATTCAAATAAAATTACATCTCATTTGCCAAGAAGCTCCATTCATGCATGCTCTCACCGTGAAATTATATACATATACCCATAGTTGTTTTCTTTTAATATTTTAAGCTCATACACACATGCATACAGAGAAGAATCTTTCAAGAAACTTTTTTTGACATGCCTATGTCAGCAGACACGTTACTGGCAGACGTAAACATGTGGAAAAAAGGAAGACTACTGTGTGTAAACTTGCACATCTTTCTCTCTCTCTCTCTCTCTCGCTCTTTCACAACCCGTGTTTTTTCCATTCAATTTTGAGCTTGGTAAGTATCCTCCACCCAAAACCACAAGCATATGTACATTAACATAGTTTAACATACACAAAACGGTTATGTACATGTATATAGAAGTAGCGCGCATATATTTTTGTGAATGACGTCGAATAAGGAAAGGAAGTAAGGTCGGGAAATACGCGAGTCAAATTAAAAAAAAAAAAAAATGTAAAAGTGGATCGCTTGGCAACTTACAATCCTTCTCGAAAACCGTCAAGGAGAGCTTGGCACAGAGACTTATTTTGAGGAATCGTCTGCAACACATTTCCATCTTGTGTCGTGTATCCGATTGCCCACTGGCCCAAACGCGTGCAACTGAGTCTAAACACGTAACTGTCAACCAACAAATAGAAAATCGTCGTTCATTCAAACATCTCGTATTTTTTTTCTTTCATAAAAAAATTCGTGATCTCATCCAGATAAACATAAACAATTATTGACAACTTTTGATGAACATTGTATAAATGCTTCATTCATATTTGCATAACGTGAGCATGGAATTGAAATCAAAAGGAAAATGAATAAAAGTTAGAATGTGTGAATGACACATCAGCACAGGACGTTTTTAATATGAGTATACTTTATTTACCTCCCGGGTTTTGTATTGTACTTTTGCAGCCTTGCCTTTACTTCATCATAAGTCAGGAAGGCCACGTAACCAGGATGTGTAACAGCTAATATTTGCCAATTTCTCAACAACGTCGACCAGGGTTGGAACAGTCTAAATTATAATATCCAATTCATCATTAAAAAGCATTTGTAAAGGTACTCTGCTATATATATTCCAGACGTACTAAAATACACACACTTTATGCATAATGTATCATTCTCGAGTTTCTCAATACCAAATCCCACACACTACTAACCTCTCTATATAATTATTTTGTACTACTTACACCCTGTATATTATACAGTGTATAATGTACATGTTCGTACTTTATACTCATATGTATGTACATGGATGATAAACTGTCCATATTCATACACATGCATATATATATAGATACAAAATAAAACGTGACGACGATCTCTCATCCCCATCGCCAGTTTACTATTTACATCCGCTCTATCTCACATCCACCGACAACTATCAAATGTCAATTATCAAACAAGTACAGATAGCTATAGATAGATAGATAGGCACACTCGCTTTGCATTTAATTCCTTTCTTCCTTCCAATGTACATGTATTATACAGTTTTATACCATAAAATTAATGCTAACTATACTTTTCGCCCTCTTTTTCTAAATTCAAAATTCCATATTTTGTTTCCTCTGCACAGAATTTTAATTGAATTTTTTTTATTCCTATTTTTTTTATTGAACAGAATCTCGTTTACTACTACATTGATAATAAACAAAACATAAAATTCATAGTAGCATTTCTATTTCTCTCTCGAATGTCATTACACATGCGGTACATTTATCTTAATATCAACGATAAGGAAATTCTAAATAAAATGTTAGACATACTACATTTTTTTCATATGGATTCAAGATAGTAAGTACTCGTCTACTCGATAGTTCCAAATTACCTTGTGAAGACGTCAAATTCAAAATTTGAAATATAATCATTGCAAGTGAGGTCAATAGTTGACTTTAAAGCCATGGCTTCGAGTCCTGTACTTATAGGATGAATTGCACTCAGAGTCTGACGAAAATGTTTCCAGGATACTGTAGTTCTGTAAATCATTCCAATGAAAGAAAAAATGTAGTATAGGTATTAATACCACAAAGGAAATTTGAGGTTTGACAAAAAAAAATGGATACCGTATATATTATATATATAATAGGTAATATAAATAATATATACATTATTACTTTATTAGTTTATTACATATAAATACATGTATGTATTTATGTACTGCATACCTATTTCCAAAAGAAGATTTCCAGAAATCTGCGGCATCCGACTTGGTAATACGGAATTGATCACCAGTAAAAACTCCATTGGGAAATAGAGCCTTGAGCTCACTCAACATATGGCTAAATACTAAACTGAGTTTAGTTAAATTACGACGATAATGAGATGCTTCATCAAACATCTTTTCCTTGCCTTCTTTAAATAATTTGATGGCTTGTTTACATTTGCTCATTTGATTTTCAATAAAGAGGCGGAAGTACTCATTATTATTAAGGACGATGAGTTTGTCCTCGTACTTGGAGTAGATTAGCCGGAGATGTTGATAAGTGTCCGGTAAAATATCTAGAATGAATGGTGGTGAATTCTTCAAGTTCATCTTTGGATGCTGACATAATTTCACTACTTTGTCCATCAGCTTCCATGTCTTCTCCAACGTTCTCTTATCGATGGTTAATTTCGGCGGAGCCATCGCCTCACTACAACAACAAATCAACAATGACATATACAATTAATAAAACAGAGTCTCGACAACAAAAAAAGTATTTCAAACGAACACAATAAACAACATTGCAATCCCGCTTTCACGTATTTACACATTCATTATTTCCATGTTCCATCTACAACTAAACAATTTTCTACATATTCAAATTAATTATGAGAATTGAACTGACCTGAAGGCTCCGTGTAATTTTGAAAACAACGATGTTATGTTGTTTTGTGGGACTGGAATCCGTTGTGCCCTATCACCTGTACCTGCCATCGATCTTACTTTCATCGCTCCCGTTTCATATCCAGAACAATCTTGAGATTTCCAAAAAAAATACTAAAAAATATATATTTACACAATATATATTTTTTTGTGATTCATTTATTTAAGTAGTTCTATATAATAATCACATGGAGAACTTCACTTTCACTCGAAATTACAATATTTGTAAACATGTATACATATATTAAGTATTATTATATACTATTTGTTGATGAATTGTGAAACTTGCATCATGAAAACTATAAACTATAGTTTACACAATATAAGTAGTATATAAACTTGAATTCAAGTTGGATTTGAATGCACTACTTAATATTATCACTTTTTTTCCTTGTACATAATTACTAACATGTACTATTTCATGTTTTATGACTATCAATGTACAACATTTTGTGTTAGTTCTATTTCTCCTGAAATCCTGATGCTATTTTTAATCAAACACTACACACTCTGTAATATGTACGAGCAAGTGAGCGATGACAAAAATTCATGTGTAAAATAATACTTGTGGATGAGAGAGTGAAGGCTTCTCTCTCTCTCTTTGATTTTAGTAGAACAATTTCTAAGCTTGAATAAAACTTTAATGACTTTTTTATTTTTTTTAAATGATATATTTATATTTTTTCTACATCAAAATTATAATTTGAATATCCTACATTTATTTAATGTAGGACGACCACTCTTGATGGAAGTCTGTTCCTGTTGAAAATCAAAATGAGAACGAGCTGAATTGCTTTGAAATTCAAGGTAAAAGCAAAGCTTCCCTCCGAGTGGACTCGAGGTAGTGTAACAAGACCCCTCCGAGATGTCAGCAGCTGTATTAAAATTGTATTTTTTTGATTTTCTCGTCTCATCCTGCCCCAATTCTTTCTCTCCTGAATCAAAAATAGGAAACGAAAATCCCTTTTTCGGAAAATGTAAACAAGAGAGAAAAGGAAGGAAAGAAAAATATGTAGGTATAAATAAATGTTTGTTTTGTAGATTGTCAGCTACATATTCCACTTGTCTCGTCATAATTCTAAAGATCCGAAATATCCAAAACGTTTGGTTTTTTCTCATGCCAATCTTCCTTTTCTCTCTCTGTACCACACACACGACACACACACGTGCGGAACCTGTCAGCTCAACCAAAATAAAGCCATAATTTGTTTGAACAGAACACACACATATCCAAATTTTTAAATGGCTCATTGGTTTCTCTGCTGTGTATACAGTTTGTACAGTGACATTTTTTGTACTCAAAACTCCGTTTACTTTCGCACGGATTTAATTGCATAAATAAATACAGGAAAAAGGGATTGTATGTAGGTACATTGTAAACTGTGCTTTTGTTAATTGCTAGTTAATAGTTTGATGACAAGACAAACCACTTATTATTTATTATTATTGTAAATATGAGTGTGTGTAATCAAAGAACACATACACACATACAGAGTCAATTTTATAAAATAACGTTTTATATAGGGAAAGGAAAACGAGTGAGAGTGAGACGACTCAAAAAAATTATTTATTTACTCAATATTTACACGTGTTATTATTATATAGGATTTCTATATACTTTGAGTGTTGTGAGAAAGAGAAAGCATGAAAATGCGGATTGGAAATAAAAAAAGTGAGGATAAATAAAGGACTCAGGTGATGTAATCTCATTCAATATGGGTTCATTCACAAGTAATCGAGTAAATGCAATGGAAAACTAAAAGTCCACTATTTGGATTTCCCTTTGAGCTTCATGTTGAAGCAGTAATAGTTGTATGTACTTACTAGGAAAAATGTACACTGGAGTCTGTATACAGAGAAAATAATTGAATTCAGGTTCCAGTTGTTACGAGATGGTCTTCACTTCATTTCATTTCATTTCACTGACACATCCATAAGTTGTGAAATTCAAAATGGAAACAGAGAGAGAGAGAATTCAAAGGAGTCAATAGGAAATAATGGGCAATATGTAATGTATTACGTGAAGTAATACATTGTAATTGGTATTGATATTGGCTGGATTTGGACTCTGGAACTAAAACTGAAAGTATCTTCTCTAAAAAGCATACACACACACACACACAAATACACACAAGGTAATTCCAAATCCAAAATCCAAATCGGGTTCGGTCTCCTATTACATATTATTGCCGCTTCTGTGCCTTCCAGCCAGAACACCAAATCCACGCACATCACTACAAGTCTATAAGATATATTTATTGTGAGGATGTATACAAATTTACATTGTACACAATGCTCATGAAAAAATAAGGGTTTGTCAGCTTCCCTTCTTCAATTTCCATATCATAGCACATTAATATGTAATATACACAAAGGCAGGTACTTTGTACATGTACTTTGCACATGAATAGTCTGCACTGGAGTTGTTGATGGTAGGGCAAGTGCTCAATTTCCATTTTATTTTCATGTACCATTTCAACCATTGTCTCTCTCTCTCTCTCTCTCTCTGTACAGAGTACACTCAGTACACATATACAGAGTACCTACAGATAGACAATCCATATGATATTACAGAATCATAATGGGTTTCATGCCCTGTCGAAACTGTACACACTGACACGGGTTTTTAATTCCAATCCCCATGAGTCTCTTTCTCTCTCTCTCTCTGTCTGTCTCTCTCTCTCTCTGGACCCTTCATCCTATATTCTACCTTTTGTACTCACAAGGATGTCTTCATGTATCACATGTATGGAATCGGAATCAGCTATTCCCGGATAAAAAAGGCCTTGATTTTGTTTTTTTCTTTTTACTTTGTTGTCTGTCTGGTGATTGTAAAATTGGGATTCTCTTCCGAAATCCATTTCCACAACCATTTGGGAAAATAAAAAAAAGTCGGGTTCAGCCTCTTTTTTCTAAACTTATACTGGAGATCAGATATTGACGTGCATTTGCCGTTTGCCGTTTGCCGGGATAACGATTGGAGGGATGGATGATTTTGATGGAGATGGATATATATCTGTATGTGAATGTAAACATTTTATGTGCATCTCTGACCTAGTGACTACAAATACACATAGATAACTACTGCAACTCCATCCCAATCCCAATGCAAAAAGGACTCACAAGCAAAAGAGTAATGTGCCCTTCACTTGAACTCACAATCAGTTGACTGTAGTCTCTCTTTTCCTTTTGGAGCTTTACATACAATTTTTTCTGTACGTCCAATTCTCACTCTCTTTCTCTCCCTCTCTCTATCTATCTCTCTCTCTCTCTCTATTCTCTATTCTCAATTCTCAATGCATTTCCTACGTAGTATCCGCGCAAAATCCACAAGAGAGTGAAAGAGAGAGGGAGCACACAAGTATAATCTGCGGGTCTCCCCTTCACCGGCAGTTCACATGAAGAGTCTGGTCTGTTCCCTTCGGTGCTCACAACTCACATGGACTGCCGTCGAGCAAGTTGAGACTTTTCCTCGTCCTATAGTGTCAGTACAAGTACAAGAGTACAAGTGCAAGTGGTTTTTCCTCTTCAAACTTGAAAGTGATCGTCCGTTCCATTGTCCATTGTTTTTCACTGCTGAATTGAATTTTGACTTTTATCATCGTCAATCTTTTTGTATCGTACTTTTGACTTTTTGTACCATCAGCTGTGAATATTTGTTAGTTTGTCTTTGTATAGGTATAAAATTCCGTCGTTCAAGTTGAGGACAGTGCAGATTCCGGCCAAAGTGACAAACCAGACAAACATCTAGAAAATCTAGTAGTGATTACATCTTCCTGTGTGAAAAACCGTTGATCAAATTCCAAGTGCAAGTGGAGGAGAACAAAAGACGGAGAGTGTGAAGAAGACATGTTAAATAGTTGTAGAGTCCATTGAAAATTGTAAATCAAGCAACACCTGTGACTTGAGACTTGTGACTGTTCTCACTCACTCGATTTCCTTCCGGGAAAACGGGAAAAAGGCAAAGTTTACGAGTATACAGGGAATACATACACACATGTGTTTGTCATAGGTCGAGTTTCTCTCTCGTTCCAGTCCGAATCCAAAAGCACCAAAAAAAGAGAGAGAGAAAGAGTAAAAAAAAAAGGAGAGGGGAAAAGAGAAACGGTGAATGTATAGTGACAGAGTGCGAGTTGTCAGTGACAATGTGATTTATCACGAGTAATACTTTTATTTACTCCCATCATGGAGGAAATGTGAAAATATAAATTATACTGGAAATTGAAAAGGCTATATATTTGATGATTTGAAAAACTGAGTCAACTCAACTCAACTTACATTTGTTACTCAATATATATACGAGAAAGAGTTCAGAGTTGCAGAGTATCAGAGTGAGAGTGAAGGATATCCAATCCCAAGGATGGAGCGTGTAATTTCATGTTTACTTTGTCCTACGAATACGAAGGGAAAAAAATAATATCCTTTTTCAAAAGTTCTTAAACTGAAATTCACAGTTTCACTTCCAAACTTTCAATATCCAGTTCCGGAGTTTATTTAGTGACTACTGACTTACGATTAGGACAAAAAAAAATATTGACAGTGTAAAATAATTTATGAACCTTTATGAAACTTGTATTGGGAAATCTGTGTGTGTGTGGTGTGTGTGTCGAGGAAATTTGGAGACGGCCCAACTCGTACAATATCTTTTTGACAATCCTGTCAATTGTCAATCTAAACAGCTGATCGTTATTTTTGAACTTCAAACGTGGACTTTTGGTCAGGATTAGGATTTGGATTTGCAATCAAATTGTTGGGAATTAAAAGTGTCTCTGTGTCTAAAATATTTATTGGGATCTGGATAGTTTACTAAATACTAAATAGAAAGTGCGGTGATTAAAACAACAAGGAACAACAACAACAACAGGGAAATTAACTAGTGGTAAAGTTTAATAGTTTGTAATTTGTAATTTATAATTTGTGTCAATCCTCGTCTTGTTTGTTTAAACAGTGAATTTGTGGCCTATACTTATAAATGATTTTTGGTGGTAGCAATGTGACAGGGGACAAAAACATCAACATCAACAATCGCCGTGTCCCACACCACAAACAAAATATATATGTATAGGAACAAGACGGAAAATGTGTTTTCTGGTGATGAGTAAATTGAAGGCAAGTTTAAATGTAGTCGACTTGATCAACTTGAGCTTTTCCATTAACAGCCCGGCTGCTTCCCTCATCCTCACCACCAAAAACCTCGCTCATTTACTGGATTTAGACACAAGTGAACGGCAAAAGCAAAGAAAAACGAGGAGACACATCCAAATCAACACCAACAGTACCAGTACCAGTACCAGCACCAGCTGCTCACCACCCACCGCCAACAACGAAATCTGTGTCTCTGACAACTCGTCACCTCAGGTGTTTCACCAGTCCTCGTCTACCCAAAGATGAGAATGCGAAGAAAAACAATGGTTCTGGCTGGGCTTCACTGGTGTATTCTAGTTCTATGTAAGTCATCATCATCATTTATCTTCCAATTCACACTTTACACACTGTACGTACACACTCACAAACGCACAAACGCACGAGCAATCAACAACAACAACAAATCCATCCAACAAACGTTTGTCTTCCATAGTCAAAATGTCTGGTTCCTGATTGTTCTATCTTTAATTTTATCTTCATACCCTTTTCACTTTTGCATCTTACATTGTATATGTACTTACATTCTTTTCCCCCTTCTTTCAAGTTCCTTTAATTCCTCAAGGAGTGTTTTTCTCTCTCCCAATCTTTCACAATACCAATGTCAATGTCTGTTTGTGTGCGTTCTCCATAAAGCAAATTACGTTGGGAATGAAAACATGGGAAATGGGAATCTCTTGAAGAATGTTTCCATGTGCATACATACATACATACAGATATTATGTATAGACACAGATAGGGTACAGATAGAGGAAACGTACGATATATCCAGTTTTCCTGTCTTCTTCTTGGTTTTGGTCTTGTCGTCTGGGGTCCCCTGAGCTGTCTTTGATTTGACTTGTCAAAATGTCAATTTCAATTCCAAATTCGATTTCAATTTAGCTCCGCATCTTGTACCTCTTTCAACAGACCTTTTCTTCATGTATATCCCCGTCATTAAAGCTCGTTATGTGTGTGTGTGTGTGTGTCCCTTTTATCTTTCATCTTCATCTTGTACAACAAGTTTCTCTCGATTCTCGATTCTCTAGTCTCTATTGGTCGTAGTTTACCTCCGCTGCTATACTCCCATTTCAATTTGGTTTTCAATTTGAAATTCCATGTTGCCCGTACTTACACACAGACGAACATCCAGTTTCCCTTCATCCCTGACAGTATCTTGATGAAAAAACCATTTCTAAGAAAGTACACACAAGGACTTTGATTTCCAAAACCGGAATTCAAGCATTTCTTATACTGTTGTGCATTACTAAATTCCGATTCAAGTGGATTTGAGCTTTGTATTTTGTATAGTTGGATTTTTGTTGTTAATGCAATCTCATTAGCTTGGACTTTGAATTTGGCTGTGTTGTGTAGTCTTCAGATGGTGATCTTAATTGTGATTGAGAGAGGATGAGGATGAGGAAGAAGAATTAGTTAAGAGGATTCAATACACGCAACATCATAAAAGAAACTATGGTAAAAGTGTGGTAAAACTGAACCAATCATCACTATGGACGATTTTTTCTTGTTGTTTTTTTTGTGGGTTTGTTGATTTTGCTTATCTCTTAAAGCCTGCTATACAATCTGCAGATCATCCTCCGCGAGATCGAGTCCCCTCCTTTTGCACCACTTGCATAAATTGGACGACAGACAACAACGAGGAATGGACATTGAGAGAGCCTAACTTCGGAACTGGGAAATCAACATTACCTTCAATGTAAAAAAATCCACACAGACAACAGAATCCAACAAAAATCCAGAGTCTTGAAATGTCTCTCGAGTTCTTATTCTTTCTTTGTGGTGTATACAGATAGACTTTGTCTATGGAAATGAAAATGAGGGAAACTACTTCAACCATAGAACTTTACATGTGTCTGTATCTGTTTAAACGTCGAGGCTAAACCGAAAAGAAAATTCTGATTTGTTTCAACTTGAGGAATCAGGAATCTTGCTTTATGATCCAACAAAAGATCCAGTTTGCTTGCATATATATCCGTATATCTGTAAATCTGAAGTCTTCCAATTCTCTGTAGTGGAGCTTCTAGCTTTCTTTCAGCAATGCAAGCAGCAATTCTTCTATATACTTCTATATCCTGGCTATAATTCAAACCTCAAAAAGGAGAGGGAAATAACGGGAAGACATACACACATAGACAGGAAATGAAAATAAAGGAATAAAGACGCAAACGAAGGACGTCATTTTGTTCTGTGAACGTCTAGCAGCAAGTTCTCTCTCTTTCTCTCATACCTCGTTAGTCTTCTCAATTGATGGAAAGGAGAAAAGAAATCAGTCGACCTATAAAAATAATTCATTGATGTGTTCCAACTTTCTTTCTCTCTCTCTCTCTTTCTCGTTTTCCTCTGGAGTCTCTTTTAGTTTTTAGGATCACATACACACACACACATGGACAGAGTACCGAGAGACGCACACACAGAATAATTTTCATTTCCTTAGATTTTTGTGTAATCCATAATATGAAAAGGCTACATCCATCCATCTACGTATGTTATGTGAATCCCTCCTCGTTTGGAACTACCCACTACCTTCACGATTTTTACGTTCTCTCTCAAGTACATACTTCGTTAGAAACCTTCTCTTTTCTTTTATTTCCTTACTCTCCTTTCTCCTCGTTGCTCTCTCTCTCTCTTGCTTTCTCTTTGCCTGTCGGGAAATTGATCAAGAAAATTGAGCCACCAAGGAAATGGTGAAATGGTAAATGGTAGAGTATAGAGTATGTAATGTAAACTTTGGCATATCTGTACACTGTGCTGCATTCCATTATTTCATTCCATGTTTTAGGCAGACTAGTTACTATGTAGACAGAGAGAGAGAGAGACCGGTAAAGTGAAGTACACTGTAGCCACTGTAGGATTCTGGAAGAATGAGAAGGAAGTAGAGAGAGAAAGAGAGAGAGAAACTATCGTAAACGGGAAATTTTCCAGCCCATGTGTTACGTTCCCAGTAAGTTTTTAACCAGCATGACAGGACCAATGTAAAAATGACTTACAATTTGACAAGCGCCACTTCCATACGCTATTCTTTTCCCAGTCCCTTTCTCTCTCCTTCCCTCTCTCTCTCTCTCTCTTGCTCATTCTGTCGACTCTTTGACGATGTATGTAGCTCAAACGGATAAAGAGTGAGAAAGTAAAAGAGAGAGAAAGAGAGAGAGAGAGAAAAGGAGACTATTTTGCTAACGATAAGATCCTCTCTGGGTTAACTTCAAGTGTGCAATGAGTGATGCTAGTGAGCGAGGAAGGATTCATTGTCAGCTAGTGTGCGGACAATACTCTCCTAAATTCTCAAGACCCGAGCTAGTTATCCTGTAGATATATCTTGGACTAAGAGTTCTTTCCTTAGAGTTAGAGCAAGAGTAAGAATGAGAGTGAGAGTGAGAGTTAGTCTGCTAGAGTTTGTGAGTTGTGAGTTGTGAGCTCTGGACATTTTCCCCTTTTGAATGTTCTGTATGGACATGGAGTTTTTATATGTATATGGACGAACATCTGGAGTTGTGTAAACTCTTGGACAATGAATAGCCTGCCCCTTGTCAGTTGTGTACACACATTCAAACACACACACACACATAGTTTGTTGTTGATGGAGAAAAAAGCAGGAGCCTTTCTTTTACTTTTTTTGCTTTTACTTTTTACTTTGGCCTTCTTCATCAAATACACACATATGCGTAGACGCACACACACACACACAGAATGTAGGAGGAAAGGCACAGGACGGTGAAAGAGACTTCATAGAAAACTTGCAATCCGAATTCGACTGGAACTCGGAACATCTTTAGTCTCAAAGCTCTTTTTCTATTTCTATTTCGTTTTCCTTCTTCCTTCTTATTCTCATTCGTAGTCTCCTCTTTTCCTTTTCCTTCCTCCCTCTGTTTCCATATACCTCTTGTCAGCGTGAGTAACTCCAACTCGTCAAGAGCAAGAGAGAGGAGAGAGAGAGAAAGTGAGTTTTCTTTCTCCCTGCGTAATATTTGTAGGAAAAAGCAATAGGAAGAAGGTACGACGGTCTTTGCTCTTTGGTAGTTCCGTAGTTTCGTAGTTGGTAGTTGGCAGCCGTATTTTTTCTCATTTCCTATATTTTTCCAATAGAACATGAAGACTCCACACTGGGTTTAGCTGTATTGTATTGTGCTCATCCATTGTTTTGTACGGATTTGGATTGGGAAGACGAAGAAAAAGAAGAAGAAGAAGAAGAAGAAGAAGGAGAATTGGAAAGAATAGAGAAATGGGGAAAAGATGAGGAGGCCAGTCGTCTCCGTACTCCAATAATAATCCAAGAAAAAGAAGGGAAAAGTCCACTCGGTACAGAATCTACTAATAGTTAGAGCAAATACAATACCGGCACTCTCAGCAGTTGGATTCTATTACATAGTCCTCCATGTCCGAGTTTAGTCCTTTCTTCCACTTGTTTTTTGGTTTGTTTTACCTTTCCTTCCCTTTCGACTTTGAGAGCCTTTCGGATTTCTCTTTTACTGTTTCTCTCTCCTCTTTGTAACTCAATACGCTTTCACTTCCCCTTGTTTTGTTTCTCGCTCTCTTTCTCTGTCTTTCTTTCGTCTGAAAAGAAAGGGAAAATCTCCGTAATCCTAATCCACCGTCTTTTAGTCTTGGATTTTGCTTTGTTTCCCTCTGGTGGATCCTGAATCCGCAGATAGAAGATGTGGAAAAATCGGAGCCGTAAATACGAGTCAATGGTAGAGTGATGAAATGGGGGAAGGAGAGCAAATACTGGGAATTCGAGACGTTTCCATGGTGGAAGGTGGAAGGAAGTCATAAGAAATTGCTTTTTCCTGTATTTCTGTTTGTCTGCCATGCATACAAAAAAAGACTCTGATTTATTTGCTGTGGATGTGTGTCACATTTTATATAGACATTGAGTATTTTCGTCGTTGCTGTTGGTGACTTGAATACAAAGGTACCTAAAAGTAAAAGTAAAACTTTAAGAAATTAAAATAATGTGAAACCGTTCGGGGTTTGCGTGTTTATGAAAATCGTTGGGTTGCGTTCGGTCGGGAAGCCTTGAAATTTCTAGGAATTCAATAAGCTCCTCTCTCCGTCTGTACGTCACATTATTATTTAAAGTTAAAAGGAAATAATGGAAATATGTAATGTAAAAGGGACAAAGACTTGTATAACTACTGGGGAAAATTGAAAATGATATAATTTGCACTTGTGTAGGTTTCTCTCTCTGTTTTCTAATTTCAATTAAGACAGTGTAAGCTCGAGACCGTGACGGGAATGAAATTTGATGACTTTATACGGAAATTTCATGGTTTCATTTGTGGTGTGGTGTCGCACTCTCTCTCTCTCTCTCTCGGTCTCTCGATGTCTTGCTATTCCACTCTCAGCATTTTACATTGAATCCTCGATGATTCCCCAATACGAGAGTGAGTGACAAAAGGACAAGAAGGCGGACGAGGACAACTCACTCTCATTGCTCACATTGTCAATTCTGTGGGTTTTCCGTTAGCAAGTCATCATTGCTGGTTCTGATTCCTGCTTACCAATTCACACACTCGACGATGTCCGTAATTTGCGGTTTCTTGGTTGGATTTGCCATTACCAAATGATGAATCAGGAAAACTGGAAAACAAGCGTGAATGAAAATGTGTCCGTAGTAAAATCCTATATTATATCTACATTTTACTGTGCTTTTATGGTCGAATTAAAACAACACACACACATTTTACACACAACGCACAAAAGAAAATATCTGTATATAGAAAATAAATTTGGAAATGCAAAATGAGTTATGGATGTCAGTTCATCTTGCGTGGTGGAGAGGCTTCACATTGTGTATGCGAGTTTGTTATGGTTTGTTCAAAGATTTTCTGCTCTGGTTTCCCTTTGCCCTCCTGGCTTTCTACCTCCTTTCTTTCCTCCTCTCTTTCACTCCCATACAAGAAGTGTATGTAAATATGAAATATCTACCATGAATGATGCACCGGGTTTTGAGTGGAGAAATTTACATACAAGCTTCGAGGGGTGTAAAGTTGTAAGATTTACAAATGAAGACTCTGTGTGTTTATTATTGTGTACCTGCTTTCGTTTTCTTGGGTGGGGAAATTCAGACATTAATTTTTTCATGGGTCTTAAATTGTTAGGTTGCTTTGTTATTCCCTTCGTTCTTTCCTTCCTTGACTCTTTCTAACATCGTATGTTAGAGAGAGAGAGCCTACTCTGGATAGCATTGAGGATATTGTAAACGTCCGTGGGATTTAGTGTCGAGTTGAAATTTGGTTGGTAATTTGGAATTTGGAATTTTGATCCTGATTGCATATTCATATTCATTTGAGATTTGAGAAAGGATCAGAGACTGGGAGGCAATTTGTAATTTATAATTTCCCTCGCAATATGTACATATTTGTATGAATATATGACTGTTGGTTTCTCTCTCCCTTCAATTAATAATGAGAATTTTCTCTCGTTGGTTCGTTTTCGTTGGGTGGAGAGCCCTGTGTTGAGGAAAGAGCAACTCACAACCACGGGAGAGAGAAAGAGAGAAAGAGAGAGGAAAGGAGATGAACAGGATGTAATTGGGTTTTATAACATAATTCAAGTCGTTAAATATCAGGACCAAGAGGAATATGAAGACGAAGACGAAGACGAGCTCCAAAAGAGAAAGCGTCTCGAGAATAACAAATGAAAGGGAAAGCAAAAGCAAGAGCAAGAGCTCACCATAAATCTGGGGATGGTGAGGAGTAAGTAAAGGAGACAGCATGAAATGATACTGTTGTCTCTTCTCTCTCTCTCTCTCTCTCTCGACGGATATTTAGTCAACTCACGAAGATCTACTGTTTCATGTCCCCAGAAATTTTCTACTACTTTTATAAGAAATATAAAAGTAGTGATAGGTTCAACATGGTCATATCTCATATCACATTGAGTATTTGTACAGGGTCGCGTCTGGAGTCTTAACAAGATACCTCTCTTTCTCTCTCTCTCCCATCCTTTCCTCAATTTTACTTCCGCAAGTCCACACACCATTTGGTTGGGGTTAGCAAGATTTTTCTCTGGGAGGAAATGCTCGCTCTATAAAATAAAATGTTGTTTTTCTATACAATGGCAATGTCGAAATGAACCCGAATAACGAATAACGAATAACGAATAATTGACCTTTATTGTTCGTGTACTCCGAAGAATTGTAATTTCAAACACGGGATGATATTGGGTATTGACTTCAGAAATGAAAAAACTACCCAATATCTTGCGAGAAAATTTGAAATTGAATGCTTTAATAATATACAGAAATAAAGTCCATCGATTCCAATTTCCAGTCCATACAAATACCCTAAACAAAATAAAAAAGTAGAATGGGAAGTAAAAAAATTATGGATTTTTTCATACATTCATTTATACAAGTATAAAAACTTAATACTACAAAGAAACAGAAAAACAAAATGGAAAAAATACCAAGAAAAAAGGAATTGTGAATTGTACTTGAATGGGAAGGAGGGTGAAAAAAATATACAAAAGAGAAAATTGTTGGAAAGTTTCAACTGTAAGTTGTAAGACAGTCAACAACAGAGGAGGGAAGATTGGAGTAGACGAGAAAAGGTATTAATGTTTGGAAAGCTAGAATTCGGAATAGAGAATGAAGAATTGAGCGTGGCTTTCTGGATTGTGTCTGTGTGTATTTGATACCTATTTGAAACTGTAAATACGCACACCACATGAACTCATCATATCATATCATATGGACAGAAGCTAAGAGAGAGAAAGTGTCTGTGTGTGTGTGTGTGTGTTCGTGCCGAACGAAATATCTGAAGCATTCAAGTTCCGGCAGGACAGGAGGAGCAGTTGAAATGTGAAGAGCGAGCGGAAGGGCTTTCCAGAAGCAACACACAAATACACAAACAATACTCGAGACTTATCGTTAGACCTCACTGTACAAACTCACTAAATTCACACAAACACACACAAGTAAAATAGCTACTTGTACTTTTCTACTCGACTCACTTTATTCGCACACAAAAACTTGTAGTATATTTTCCTATTTTGAGTAGACAGTGGATATCATGCCAAGGCAAAGGCCTCTTGTACCCGAAATCAAAAGAAATGGAGAGAGAGAGAGAGAGCGAGAGAGTTACACAACTCGAACACTCTCCCATTCACACTAGTCAAAATATCAATATGAATGTGAACAACCAAGAACCAACGAGTAGTTTAAAAGTCCATTTTCTTTTCCCTCTATTTGATATGAACATCCAACTACTCACCCACATACACACACACTACAGTGAGTGTAGTGACTACACACAAACACCTATCCCAGCGTAAAACCTACCAAAGGCAGCAAAAAAGCAGAAGTATCAGTAAAAAAACGGGAAGAAAGGAAGAGAGGGATGAAAAAAAAATCCTGGAGGATTCCAGCTTTCCAGCCCCAGTCATTTCTTGGCGTTTACTAATTTTTATCTGACAGAAACGAAGACGTGCTACTTTCATGTCAGCCAGTCAAAATCCTGTAAAAGTTAGTCATGAGTCATTGCCACACCATACAGAGAAGTAAACACGCGGAATTTGTCTGTCTATTTCCAGGATTCTCTCATTCTCTCTCTCTCTCTCTCTGTTGTACAATAGTGAATGGATAGCATGTACTTATATATACAGATATATGGTCATCATACTATATATAATGTTTCAAGTTTCCCCATGCTCTTTCCCTCTTTTTTCTACTGGTTTTCTTCATAAGTACACTTACACTTACAGACTACAGCTGTTTATATAGAATCATTACGGATTATGACGATGGTTGTCCAAATGTACAATGTACAGTATGTGCACTCATCGTCAGAGTCAGTCAGGCACAAGTCAGTAAGCACGAGGAGGAGCAGGAAGCTCCTCCGATGCACAAGTATATCGTACAAGTCACAGTGGGAGAAATGATGATGGAAAAATCTGTACAATAGAACACGAAACTCAGGATCTCAACAAGTACCTATTCGTCGTCGTAGTTGTTTCTATGTGTACTCTCTATCTACTCTTCAAGGGAATACAGAATATAAAGGAGGATATCAAGATAAGACAAGACAAATCAGTGAGCTTAGTGCCGGCATATAATTTTCACACAGTTGATAATCCTTCGTCATTCTTTAAGGAAACAAAAAAAAAATTGAAACGAAAGCCAAGTGTGAATTCAAGGTAGGGCTGAGAACTGAGACTGACGAATGAAAAGACTGTTTTTGTTTGGTGTTTTTTTGTCTTCTTTCATCTTGTCCACGTTGTCATTCTCACAATATCAAGATATTGTCTTTCACATTTTAATATTCCCTGCACACAGTTCCATGGTTCCATCCGTCCACTTAGAAAACACGCATCATGAGTCGAAAGTGAATTTAATGATATGGAAACTCTATCAGCTGAATTAGGAATTAGGGGGGAGAAAATAATGATCGCTTGTCCAAGTCTCTCGATGAAATCCAGTCGGACCGTCCTCAGGATTATTAAATCACGGTGAAAGGGATCCCAATACAAGTGTTGCATTTTATTCATCATTCTTTTCGTATTTTTCTAAGGGAGAATTGACGGAGAATCTTCTGGTTCTGGTTCTGGTTCTGGGAATTTCATGTCCATAGAGTCAATAAAAATACAAATACAAATGCAAAATTGGTATTCTCCTTGCATAAGTACGATTAAGGACGGAAAGTGATGGGATGTGAGGACATTTGTCATTTCCTCGCTCACATATTGAATTTTCCTTGAGCTTTAAGCTTTGAGTACAATGACAATGACAATGACAATGACAAGGACAATAATCATGGGGTAACCCAAAACTTGACAATTCTCATAATGAGTCTCCCACTCCATGTTATGTTCTGATGGTTCTTCCACACACCATATCACACCACAGTCCACACACACACACACACGAGAGCATATGTTATAAAGTATACTATTTGTTTTAGGCTGAGTAGTCTTTCTTGTCCCCCTGGATCATCATGAGAATTGAGAAGCCACATGAGAAGGGAGAAGTACCCCATGTACAGATATAAGTGTGTGTGTGTGTATATGCATATGTATGTGTGAGAGAGAGAGAGAGAGAGAGAAGGAGAAGCTTAATGATGAAGAGTATGGAGGAAAGTACCCGTATTGAGTTCATAAAGACGGGGGAGATTGAAGGAATAAAAGGACGGAACGGAACGTCGTAGTTAACCAACAGGAATGGAAGGCATTTTTGGGGAAAGTGTTTCTTTTTCAAGCCTATTTCCTCCCACTGTGCCATAATTGACTGGAGTGAGTGTGACGACGACCGACGACGACGACGGAGGAGAAGGATGACAAGGACAACAAGAATGAGGAGTGAAGAGAGGGGGATGGATTACCATTACGATTCCCAACCAACAACTGGCAAAAGCAAAAGGCAAAAACGATAGCAAAAACGAGACGATAGTAAAAATCCAGGCACAGAGACAGAGAGACAGTGACAGAAACAGAGAGCATAAAATCCCATTGCTTTTCCGTATTTATTTCCTCTGACGATTCATGCACTCTTCTTCTCCGTTTTCCATTCTCAATTCGCCATTTGCAATTGCAATCTTTTCCAATAATTCCTTTCTCATCCTTCCTTCCACTAAAGATGAGGGTTAATTCCTCAAAATTTCCTATTAGAAGAATGTACTGTCAAGCGTCCTTCATTTTTTCTGTTTTTATTACACAAATGATGAAAGCTGCACTGGAATTGGCAATTGTGAGGAGCATTTGGATGAATTAGACATGTTTGAGTTATGGCTGGTTGACCCATTTTTCCTTTCAACGTTTATTCCCTCCCCATAAAAAACTGTTAGTCATCGAGTCTAATTTTTTATCTCTTTCTCTCTCTCTCTCTGTCTCTCTCGATCCTCTCATGGTCATGGTTATGGTCATTTTCAATAATTAAGTGTTAAGCTGGGACTGATCATTATGAGTTTTATGTACAGACTGTCTGGTTAGACATTCCCTTTTCTCTCTCTCTCTCTCGCTCTCTCTTTCAATTCAATCGTAACTTGCAATGGAGAAAGAGAGACGAGGACAGCGAGGAAAATGTGTCATGGATTGCATAAAGTCGGATTTCATGCTTATTACTACAATGACAAGAAAAAAAAACGCCGAGCCGTAGTCACAAGCATAAGCCGATCATATACAGTCATCCTTCACATGGTAAAGTTACTAGCGATGCTGGTGGGATTTGGAATTTCAATGAGGATTCACGGTGTATTTACTATTTTAGTATTTATCATTTGAGAATTTACTGGCTCAACCACAACTCTATAGAATAGAGCTTAAGTCACAGTCACAGTCATATCTGTATTCTCACTATTCTATTCACGACGATGACGACGACTTCATGAGTACTTCCCAGTCTTTACTACATCCCCAAATTCACCATTTACAATTTACCGTTTAAATCTGTCTTTATTACATTTTCAAACTATGTATAATGCTGTCGACATCTTTGGTCGTGAACCAACTGCCTCAAAATAACAAGTTTATGACACGCAAAATGTGAAGAAATGGAACCAATCCAGCTTACATTAGTTCGATCTCACAGTCAGTTAATATCTGTACTTGTGAGTTACTCGCCGCATATTTCAATATACGATATATATCGTAAATATAAAATCCATATGCAACAATTCATTTCATTTCATGTCATTGGAAGACTCACGATCATCAGAGATCACGCTCAAAGGTCAAAGGTCAAAGATCAAACGTCATTTCCTCGTCCTCGTCCTCAGCGCTTGTGAAACAAAACTGAGAAAGTTAATTGCAAAACAATCATAACCATACAGCGAAAAGAGAAGACGAAGGCGGATTTAATAAGTGCAAAAGAATGTTCCGTCTTATTTTATTATTCTCTTCATTTCATTCCATATTTTCTTGGTAATGTGATGTGTGAAATGAGGAGTGACTCGCTGACGCGACTTCCTTCTCTCTCTCTCTCTCTCTCTGTCTCTCTCTCTCCTTTTCTTCTTTGGTTCGTGCATCTGGGAAATGTCAACTCATTTTCACGTTTTCCGTCCGTCCGTCCTTTTCCTTTTCCCTCTGCCGTCGTCTTAAGTGTTTGTGCAGAAAATTGTCTTTCTTCTTCCGAACTCGACTTCGCCTTTCCCGTCATCTTTATCTTCATTTTCATTTTCATTTTTATCTCCATCCCAAGAAAGTATGACAGTCATAGTCATCGTAATAATAATAATTATACAGTGGTCGTAGACTCGCAGTGATCCAATGTATTGTCACGTGACATATTCTAGTATGTATGCACATATCCACAAATACAAGTACTGAACTGACATGCAAGCAATAACAATGATCATAAGACAAACTATAAACTACACTTGAGTCCCTAAGAATTAAATCCATTAAGATTAAGTCTGACATTAGAACTTACGTTCGAGGAGCTTCGAGTGGAAAGCATGGCAAGGCAAAGGCGAGTTCAATTCACAATAGGTACAGATATGTGCATACGTCGAATGCCGAGTACTAAATGAACGTTAAATCCATCTACAAGTCAAACACATTAAAGGGAATTGGAAAGAAAATAATAAAGAAGGATAAAATGGGATCTCTCTGAACTCAATACGGAATCTAACGATCATTTTATTATTTATTATTAAGTATTATTGTTATTAACATCATCATCATCATCCAGCTTTTGTATTGCTCGATGAATAACTTGTAATTTTTAATCTGTAATTTGGCAATGAAGCTGTTGATTTTACATGCTCATGATCATGATCAATTAAATAGAAACTAAATTAAATAGAAAAATTCTGGGTTTACATATTTAAGACACAAATAAAATCTTCAATTTCAATTTTAAATTCCATGGTACATGTGGAAAGTCGGACGTCGGGGTTTTGAAGGGAGAAACCAGAGCAAAACTCGGAAGGAATGAAGACGACTGAGAAGAAGAAAAAAGGAATTCAAATTCAAAAGTAGTTTGTTTATACAATGTAATAAGCCTGAAACGAATGGAGAGCAAAAGGAAGAAAGAGGAGGGAGAGAAAGAAAGAGAGAGAAGAGAGACGACTACTGAGATAAAATAAGCTTTTACAATTGCCTCGTAAACAGTGTTGGCAACAGAAACGACTCAATGTGAATATCTATAAAACTCAAGTAGGAGAGAGAGAGAGAGAGTGAGAGCGAGCTAAAGAAGGAGAGAAAGAGAGAGAGAGAGGAAAACTGAAAAGGAAATGAAATATAGAAAAATGTGAGTGCGAAAGTAAACTTGTACAGATAGTTTTTCTAGTTGCTGTTCGTAAGTTGTAAGTTGGTTGGAACAACTCGCCCTACGATGCTGTGTAGACTTAGTACATAGTAGTTGATTCGTGTAGAAATGTACATATATCCCTTCCATTCCAAGATGATGTGTGTATGTTTATACTTTCCTAGTAAGTAACGCGCTATCTGTACAGTGCGTGTACGCACATTTACTTGTTCCTTATGGATGCAGTGGATGGAACTTAGTGACAAGCATACGACTCATACGAGGATTTTTTTTATGTATGTATTACTGTACACGGCACAGCCCATCAATTACATTTAGTTACTCCAACTAGGAAAAAGGAAAAAGGAAAAACTCTACTCTGGAAATGAACTCGAGCTTCCACTGTATAGAAAACTCCGCTAGAGTCTCCGCTGCAATTCTCTGAATCCATAGCTCCAACTACATCATACAACTACTATAGAACTAAAGCTGCAGTTGGAGTTTGAGTTTGCTCCCCCTCTATTCGTCTCTCTCTCTCTCTCTCTTTCAGTCGATCTTCTGGTCTGTCTGCTGTTAAAGTGTGAAATGACTTGTACGATCGCATCTATCAATCTCCTTTGTCGTTCCTTGTCGCCTTTGCCAGGAGAGTTCCATACCATTTTCTATACCAACTACCAACTACGGTTACGGAACGGAACGGAACGGAATGAAGAGAATAACACAGAGAAAGAGAGAGAAAGAGAATCTCTTCCCTCCATTCTTATACTTCGTCAAATCCGTCATGAGAGAATCTCCTCATTCCATTTCATACCATATCGAAACTCTCTATGCTGTGCTTCCAGCAGCCAGCAGCCACTTTCCACTCTCTTCAGTCTTATCATCCTGATCTTTCATACTTGGACTTTGGACTTTGACTCTCTCAATTTACCTCTGACTCCGAGTTTTTTCTCTTTTAATTCCTTCATGGTTTTCACAGATAATGTGTCTGTAGCCGTATAGCGTGATTTCTATGGTCTTGGTCTGGAGTGGAAAGCTATTCAATTTCCATGTACATTTTGTACATGCTCTGAGGTTTTGACCATATTAGGCTCCACAGTACACACTACATTGACTACATGCTACAACCTATAACTATACACAACTAGAGAAATAAAAGTACATACATGACTACCAATACATTTCATTATTATTACACACAATGGGAGTTGGAAATTCAAAGTAAAATACCGGAGAGCTCAAGCGTGGCGTGTAATGGACTGAGAACATTGTCGTCATTTGCTCTGGAGAATAGAATACGTATACGATATTTATATGCAGATACGTATATGCGTCGTAAAAATTTACATCAGATTAAGTCCATGGATTTCAAAAGAGGCCAGAGAGGCAAAAGCAATTGGGAAAATCAACTCTATCCACAAATCCAACACTAAAACTAACACTACAGATCAAAGTGTGTAAAATGTGCTACCAAATTATCGAAATGCACATAAATTACTCGGGCTTCACACACACACACACATACACAGCAAGTTTAGTTTGGATGAACAAGTAGAAGAAGAAGAAGAAGGAAGAAGAAGAGGATGAAATGAGAGAATGTTGTGTACATATACACATTACATTACATTTTAGATTTTACATTACACTAACGATAAGGAAAGGCTGCATGGAGAATTCTGAATTGACGACGTCACACTCCGACTCACATAGTGACAATGCCAATGACAATTTAAAACTCATTCACATTTCCACATTAAGTATTCGGATTGGCATTGGCATTGGCAATGGAGAATCGGAGATCACGCAAGAATTGCGTAAAACCAAAGAAATTCATTTGATTCGACTTGACAATAAAATTACAATTGACTCTCATCATCAACGAATGAATACGAATGAATGAGAATGAGAATGAGAGTAATGTAGTGCTAATGACAAAGATGAATTACCAATTCTCACAGTCGTCGTACCTACCAAGTCAAAGTCAAAGTCAATCCATTATCCATCCTCAAGAGTTTATTCAGTTTATTTTATGAACCATCATCCGCCGTCCTCAAGTCCAAGCCAGAACTACATACATAAAGTGAGGCTGTGAATTGCTAATACCCTTTCCCCTGGCATGTACGTATAGTATACATTGGAGTATTACTAGTTATATTGTTATCTATTAGGCCAATCTTGAGTTTGGAGTAGTGAGTAAACTGTGTCTGTGATCACTGAGCTAGCAGATTGCCCACTCTCACCCATCGTACACAACTATCGTATAAATATATGGAGAGATGATGGAACAAAGCAAACCATTCAAACGATGCATCTCTAAATTATTAGAAAAGGGGGAAGTCACCAGATATTATTGCACATGCATCAATGCAGATGCACCACACAAATGTCCACATGACATGTAGGTACATCTGTACACTCCTGCACTTCCCCATCACGAATCACCCACTGCCAACAACAAATACGCAACGTAACGACTACGACTTTCGATTTCAATTTCTATTTCGATTTCAAATTCGACTTGGCCCTATCAGTAAAAGTGCAGATGGAGTCGCGATTACAATCAGACTTTGATGCAGTTTCGATTTGAACAGTCCTTTGGATTTTGGATTTTTTTGCCAGGTTTTTTCAATTTCATTGGTGATTGTGATTGGGATCCAAATTTGACGTTGAATGTGTCTGCCGTAGAACAATAGAGAAAAAAAGGAGGATTCATCATGGTTCATGGTGAATGAGGGAGGAAATATGTATTTTATTCAGGTTGTTGTTCCCGCGTGACGGGATTCAAGTTGCTCCATGCTTATTAGTTTTATTCGAATTCGAATTCGAATTGGAGATCGAGTTCACCATGGAAATCTGTATGAAGTTCCAAGTGAAAACGACTATGACTTGGTACATTGAGAGTTCAATGTGGTCCACACATGTATGCAATAATAATGAATAATGGACAATGAGAGCCTGAGCTAAACAACAGTAAAATGGATTTCCCTATTTACTATTTACAAAATGCATTTATTAGTATGGGCATGAAAGGGAGGGAGAGAAAGAGAAAGAGAAAGAGAGGGAGAGAGAGAGCAGAGTCTGCTTATTACTGCCCCAGCTCCAGCTCCAGCTCCAGATCGTAATTCGTAATTCTCCCATTTCTATTTCGCATTTTCCACGATTCCCTTTGTTTTCATTGTACAATTAGAACATGAAGGTTTCATTACACAACACATATCCATGTACCATGTGCACGATGCTTTTCTATTTTCGGTTTTCGGTTTCCCCAACGTTCCAGCTTTCATTTCATTTTATTTTGGTTCTGTTACCGGACATTCATTCAGGATTTACCCAAGGATTTATCTATATTATTACATGGACAAAGTCCTCACGTATTTCTCTATGATTTCCTCTCTCTCTTTTGCTTTCCCGTCACGATGACTTGAGAATTATTTTGTTCGTTGGTTTCCAACACTCAATTTTACTCCTTTTACATAACTTTGACTTTCATTCAATTCATTGTTCATATGTAGTGCACGTGATGACTATAGGTTCATTGAAATTCAAATTCCCCATGTTGACGTTCATTTTCATCGTGTAACAATTCCCCACTATTTCTGCTTCTGAATTTCCTAATGATGAAGAATTCAAAAGGCCTTTTATCCAGGCTTGTTTATACTTTTTTCATTTCATTCTCATATTTGGCCAGCCCCTCCAGGGGCTGGCTAAAAACCTCCGTCATTCTCTCTCTTTTTTTCACCACATTCCAAAATTTCTGTCCAGGGAAAAATTGGACATGAAATTAAATCTGTCAAAAATGGTACGCGGATCCACAATTTTTGTGAACCGCCAAAAAACTCTCGTGTCTATGTATTTTGAGACTAAAAAAAAGTGCTAAAAGTAGAAATAGACATTTTAAATTGAAAGCAGTCAAATTAAAAAAAAGAGAGACTCGGAGAAACAAACTGTGGTAATAAAGCATAAAAACTATTGGAATGAGGAAGGCGGAACGAGGGAAAAAAGGGGAAAAGGGAAAAAAGTAATCTACATCTCGATTTCTGTAGAGAATTTTCTTAAGGGAGAGAAAATGGCATTTTGTATTATGTAATACATACAGGAAAACATACTGATATTCAAAATAAGTAGACGTACTCCTCGCATACACATGAGCTCAAAATGAAGATGAAGCTGGAGAAGATGAAGAAAACGAAGGCGAAGAAGAAGAGGAAGAAGGAGCATCAGAATGAAATGAAAGGATGACAAAAAAAACGGGGTTAACGGAGCTTATTTTCAGAAGAATAATAGCAGCTACTTCTCTGAATATGCACACACTTGAAAACTGAGACTGGAAATTGGACTCATATCATCCCCGCACGATCCGAAACTGCATATGCTCCAAGATAATGGGTATATAAAACTATGGAGGAATGGAACTATGTACCTACTACAATATGAAATTGTGTGTGGAACTGTTAGAAATGATGTTTTACCCTTCCGGCTTCTATTCATTCTGACGGTTTTGTACTCGGAGATTCTTGTTTTGAGCATATACGTTCCATTCTTTCGTTCGTTCTGAGTGTTTGAAACCATTTCCAAAGCGTGCAGTGCAGCACACCCCATCATCATTCCCCATACATGCATTTCACGTACACAAGTACATACACACACTACACCAGACACACAGGCTTATGTGTGCGATACATACATACGGGAATTGGTATAGGAAATAGAAACCCCATTCATTCGTATATGTAGAATGTAGATGTAGAAATTGTAGTATATGTGGGTATTGGTAATTTGGGCACAGGTTTTTCCTCACTCGCTGTTTACTGCGTGCGTAATGCCTGTGTGGGTAAATATATTATTATTAACCAAGTTAAAATTGTACAAGTGTCAGCGCTTCCACTCACACTCAATACTCCACACACAAAACTCAAACTTGAAAACTCAAATTCAACAACTACCAAAAACTCTGTATACGATATATTATATTATGCCAACTCGTAGTTTACAACTCCAGTAAACCGAAATTCATATGTGCCCAAATACACAAATACACAAATACACAAATACACAAATACACAAATACACAAATACACACACAAATACACACACACACACACACACACACACACAAACAGAGTCTAATGACAGACATATGGGGAAGAAATTTACACAAAAAGCTTACGGGGCTTCGGTTTTCCCAACTCTCCACACACTCTCCTCTGGATCCTGGAGTCTACAGAGAATGCAAATTTGAAAAGGGTTGAACATTCTACGAATATTATATGCTCCGATTCTCATGTCTGTACAGCCCAGCCGCCTAATTACGGATACATCAAAAATCTAGTTTAAAATGTTGTGTTTGGTACATATCGTAATTCGTACGTAGTTTTGTTGAGTTTCTTACTGTAGGCTGTTACAGTTACTGTCGTGATAGTCACCATTTGAAAGAAAAGTTAACTCATCACTCATTTTCCACGTACAGTCACTGTACATTGTACATACTAAATAAATGTGGAGTACACGAGTTAGATTTGGATTGAAAAAATTGGACAGGCCTTATTTGGTAATTTGGTTGCGTTGAGACTGTTAAAAAGGAAGAGTGAATGAGATATGGAGCATATACAGATAATTTATAGAGGTTTGTTTTGTAGAATTTATAATTTGGTTGGAGAGTCCGTCGTCTGGAGCTAATGGGAATTAAAAAACTGGGGCTTATGAATGAAGAAACAAAGCAAATAATAATAATAATAATAGCAGTTGACGACGTGATGGAGGATGGAGGAAAAACAGGACATGAAAAGACAAAAGTGGAATAACAAATAAATTAAAATCCTTTGTAAATTGTGAATGCCAATTCAAAAGTGAAAAAGCTCAGACCACGTTCAAAATGTGTAATTTAGTATTCAAATTCAAATACAGATATGTTTGGCTTTGGCTGATCGCAATTGTGAGGGAATACCAAGTACCGAATGTCGGAGTGCCATATATATATATATTATACGATATATATACATAGTCATGCATATTCAGGATCATATCGGTCAAAGGATCATTTAATTTCCATTACTCGTCCCATTCAACGTCGGCTATTCGCATTCACAGTGTGTTCTACACACCATATATGACGAGAACAACATGAACTCAACTTGAGAGAGAGAGAGAGAGTTTAGCTCCGGAAAGAAAATTCGTTTATTATTTACTTGTCCTGTCTCTGTCTGAGTCGATGTACTCATTCCGTCAGTTATGTAGTGGGAACGAAGCGTTCTCGCCTCATTCATCGTGAGAATATTATTCAAATACACTTATTCATTATACAAAAGCAAATGAGATATCATATATAATTTCCATGTCAAGTCTCTCTCTCTTCCCTCTCTCTCTCCACGCACATACAACTCTTTGAATGCCGACAGCCGAAAGTCAAATACCAAAAAACAGTGTTTGGTATTTGTCAAACTGTGAACGTGAACGAGTGAAATGTAGTTCATTTTCATTCCCGTTTTCATATTCATATTAATATTTTCTTCCAATCCAGTTCTGAATATGTATATCCTCCTTCCTTCCTTCCCTCTACAAAAGGAAAATGTGGCCAGTTATACACACACACACAAATTCAGGATATACTCGGGAAATTCCATAGTCCATAGTTCTCTCCTTTCACTACCTATCCATAATGTACTCTAAAATTTACATTTAATAATACGGATATGCGGATATGTACATGGGAAATGGAAAGGGTAAAGAGAGAGAGAGAGAGAGAGAGTACATTTGGTAGTTTCCAATGTTTCCATGTGTAGACAGTACTGGGTGACATATTATTAAGTAGATTGTATTTATTTACTGTGGTCCCGAATTTGTGAGCGAGGAGCAGGCCGTTCTTCTTCATAACCGGGACAGCTGTCTTCTATTTTGCCGACTCCATTTCGAGCCTCATTACAAATACCGAATACGCCACAGTCCACAGTCCGCAGTCCACAGTCACCATTCATATCTGAATTCAAAATGGGCTCTTCCTCTTCTCTTTTTCTTTCTTTCGCTCTCTCTCTCTTGTTCTGCAAAAAAATTCCAGTTTAGCACACAAAAGTATGAAAAAAGTCTCATTTTATTCATTCGTCTTGTAAATGTGGATTGTGGTTTGTATCGTATACCTATATTTATGTGTAATGTGACGGGGACTGCTGACGGGGACTGCAATGTCTCAAGTCTATTCTACGACAGCGTTGACAGCCGTGGCTCTCATCCTCTTCGTCTTCACTTCCTTCCTTGCTGTATCTCTATCTGTGTATTTGAGTTTCTCTCCTCTCCTCTCTCTCTCTCTCTCTCTGAATCTGATGACTTGACTTTGAGAGTCTCGACCCAGATATGTAATTTAAATATTTTCTATGTCATACAGAAAGATAGAGAGAGAGAGAGATCCTTAACTTGACAGGAGTGCTGTCTGTGTAGAGAGAGAGAGATCTTGATTCAAATGTATATGTTTATTATGTTTGGAACTATACTGGACAAACAGGGAGAATACGGATGCATTTATAGTTTGTATTTTCTACAGACATGTTTCAAAACTTCAGATTGGAATTTCTCTGGGTTTGGGTTTGGGTACGGATACAAATTCGGATTTAGATTTGGTTTCGGTTTGGAGGTTTCAGAGACGGAAATTGTTGAATGTACGAGTTTCCATTTCCATATTTCAGGAAATCAGACAGAGAGAGAGAGGAAGAGAGGCACAGTACAGTATGTATCAGTATGGAATGAGAGAGGTTACATACTGCTTCTGACATGGGTTTTGAGTTTGAGTTTTGGTACAGGAACTCCAAAGTGTAGAAAATACAAATATACAATATACGTGGGGTTCATTTACATTTCTATTTGAACTTTTGTATGTGTGGAGAGACAAGGAAGACAAGGACGGGGCTGTCCGACGGACTGAGAAATGTCCTCCAAAATACTCTGCTCAAATGCTCAAATTCCGCTCAAAATGTCTAGCGAAATTTGAATATTTTCGATTCAATTTCATTGGACATGAGAATAATAATAGCATCTTTGATTTCATCTCTTTTAACACACTCGTAATTTATTTCTGAGTCCCACAACATACGATATGCGTTTGTGTAAGTAACTGTAGAAAAAACGAGAGACAAAATGAAATAACTCTTTATCTGTTTCCTTTTCCTTGCTGTCCGCAGTCCGCAGTCTGCAAGTTTGCAGTCCACAAGTATCTGTGCTTAAATTGTACCTACATGCGGTTCATTCCTCTTCTTTCCCCATGCTTGTTTAGTTGTTAGGAATTATTCAACAAACAAAATCAGAGACTTAAAAAAACGTATCGTACGTATTTTCTGCACTATGAACTCGTCAAATATTGAATTGAATCCTTTTGTACTATGATAAATTCAATAGTTAAATAGTTAACACTGCACACCATAAACGTTTTGTTCATTACGTACATATGGAATTTAATTTAATTTAAAAACTCAATTTTAATTTCCCGGCTTGTTAAATCCTCGAATTTTCAATAGGCTTTTTTATTTTGTAAATTAAATTTGGGACTTTGGGAAAGAATGGAGTGTGAATGATCATCCCTCTACACTCTACAGCCATTCATGAGAGCTCACATCATAAAAATTTAAACAATTTTTTTATTGGCAAAAAGAAATTTGCTGTGTTTGTGACAGTGAGCTTGTGGTGTATGAAATGGCTTCATACCATGCGATCAACGACAAGGAACGTATTTGTAGAGCACAGTGACAGTCTGAGGGCAAAGCAGTTTATCAATACAACTTTTGAAAGCAAAGTGCTCTTGCATGTAATATTAAAAAGGCTAATTTGTCATAAAAGTGGTCCCACAGAGTTTGTTCTAGAGAAAAAACAGAGTCTTCAGTTGATGGTGAAGAAATGAATGGGAAGATGCACGAGCTCTCTCTCTCTCGCTCTCGCTCTCTGTCTAGCTGATTTTCATAGAATTCTTAGACGACATCATGGAGTTTTGTACATGTATCTATATTTTTTAACTATCTTTAGTTGGGAGCAGTTGAGCTCACGTTACATTTCAAATCACTAACTAACTCACAATCTAAACTCTAAACTCTAAACTTTACCACTTGTAACGCGTAATCAACACTACAGAAGTATAGCAATAGGAAAATAAATACTGTCTGTAGGAGACTGCAGTCATATTTTTCATACTCACACCCCACCAACCTCAGTCTCTTCATGTTGATATCTTCACAATCTCTCTCTCGCTCTCTCATTCTTTCTCTGCCTTCATTACTGATATAAATAACTTGTACATGGATGAAAATGAAAATGCCTCGAGCTATTTAGAGAAACGAGGAACAGGAACAGGAGAAAAAACAGTGGAATGCTCTTTAATAGGAATACTAATTTTAATTCTAATTCCAATTCCAATTCCACGTACAAAAAATTCAATATAATTTGTATGTATGGTAACTGGATAGGAAAAAAAGGAGAATGAAGGTCAATTTACTGTGTGTAATGGGGAATTCTATTTCAATAACTATAATTATCATTATCATGGACTTTATGGTGTAAAGAGAGAGAGAGAGTTTGGCTGGAGGAACTAACAACAAGTGAGATGGGGTAATTTGTAATTTTGTACTTTGTACAATGTGATATCCTGATAGATCTTTTTTTTAGGTGAGTTTCCGTATCAGGTTTTTATGAGCTCCCACTTAATTTATTCTAATTTATTGCTACACTCCATGCCCCATGACAGAGAGAGAGAGAGAGAGAGAGACTTGCTTCGGTTCCCATACACATTGAAAAAATCTCAACATCTCCGTATATTTCAGTTTCAATTTCAGCCTTTGGCCTTTCGGCTTAAAATTAGTTTTTTTGTACAATAATTTCCCCTTTTCACTTAAAGATATGCCTCCACTCTTGTGTAAGATGAATAGTTTCATAGAATATGAACATGTTACGTTACAACAACAAAAAAAGAGGAAGAAGGAAAAAGTGTGTGTGCTCAACCACATCCACATTTCCACATTTTAGTGATCGTGACCATATTCATAATAACTGAAACTAAAAAATCTCTCTCCATATATCGCTTCACTACAGCCACTTTACATTCAATACCTTGTGAATCTTTTTTCCGGACTTTATATCTTCGTGTTCATGTTCATGTGGGGGGATGAGATTTGTTTATTATACGCAGGAAAAACCATAATTTACAAAAATAATATATAATATATATGAAGAGCTCCGGCTCTGATGACGAGATTACATTTTAAATTTTTTATTCGTACTTGTAATTGATAAAATATTCAAATCAGTTTTCCAGTACAAAGTCTAGTAAGAGTTTTTTGTCTTTATTATTCCTTGAGGCTGAACACTGATATGGAAAATTTGACATTTGAAATGTGGGTTTAAACTTTAAACCAAATGGTAAATATTTTGAATTTTGAAGAGGTGAAAAAAATTGTGTACGAAATTTCTGAATGTCCAGAATTGTGCTACTTCTTCAGCTCAAAAACTAAAAGAAAGAGTTCAATAATTTCAAACATGAAACATGTAAAAAAACGGAGGAAATTAAAGGAGAGAGCAAAGAAAAAAGTAAAAAACACTGAGTGTTGACTCATGGTGAGTCTGTAACTGTTTTCTAAATTCTTCTACATACAGCTTTGATTCCTATTATTTAGAAAGAATGTGAATCACAGTAATCCCACAACAGAAACACTTGAAGGTGTCACAACCACAACTCAAAAATGTTATATGGAAAAAAATGGCAGGTATTTTGATAAGGGAGAAAAAAGAAAGAGACGGACTTAGTTTATGGCGTGTTCCGTGATTTGATTTTGATTGAGGGTAGATTTCAGTTCAAATCCATGTTGTGTGTGTGTATGTGTAAAGATATAAACAGTTGAATGTTTCCCACTAACTCATGTATAACTTATGGTTTGAAGTATATGGATATGGATATGGAGGTCACTCACTCTTCCCCCCCTCCCCCCGTTTGGAATTTAAAACGGTAGATTCATTCAGTGTTGACTTTGACACACAATCCGGAAGTCAGAAAAACTATACATTCAAAACATTTCTAGCTAAATCAAATAACTGCATAAAATCTTTTATCGTGATTCTCTTACTACAGAACTATAGAAATAATCCAAAAATTTGTTGAGTCAACACACATTAAAAATTAAAATTTCAATTTCCAATTGAAATTTCGAATTTATTATGAATTTGATGTCCATGCTTCAAATGTTAAATGATCAAGTTTTTTCCCGACTCTGCAAGTTTTAACGGAGTCCTCTTACACTCAATTTTTCCAAGCAAGTAAACAAATGGCCTTTGAATTTGAAACCCATCAAAAGTATAGCAAAGCAATTCAATCGAGTACTATAAGAAAAATCCTGAAAATATGCAAAATTGGTCTATACCTTTTTCAAACTCTCTCTCTCTCTCTCGTTCTCTCGCTCCTCTTGAGACTCTCGAATAAAAATTCAGATTTCGATGACAGGGTTTAAGATGATCTCTCTCAACTGGCACACATTAAACTTACATTACCAGTAGCCACTTGAGATAGAGATTGGGAGATTTGGATGATGGCAAATTGCGTCTTTACCCTTTTACACACTTTACACACTCCCCATCCTATCCATCCAATCTCATGCATACTTTGTATCATTACGTATCCATAAAGAGAATATCCATATTGGAAATTGCATGGGCAAACGAAGGATCCACATTTTTTTCTACAACTACAACTACAGTTTGTATGGCCTCTCTCTGCCTGTATTTTTTAAAGTCTCCAAAAATCTCAAATCCTTCATGTCAATGATGAGGATCTCGTAACTTGCAAGTCATAACGTCAGAGTCTCTAAGTAAATAAGTAAATTGTCTGAAGGAATAAAGATGTAAACTTAAATTGAAAGGAAAATGATCACATTTTTTTTCCTTGCCAATTCCTTCACATGTATTTTATTATTTGAGAGAGAGAGAGAGAGAGAGAAAGAGAGAGAGTTTTTTTTGCAAGAGCTCTTCGAGAAAATTCTTATAGTCAGTTTGGCCTACTGGTAGTCATAACACTAACCGTAACCATGAGAATAAGAGTCAGACTAAAACGTAAGATCAAACCAAGTTCAATATGGACCAAATTCCAAATTCAGACAAAATACTTTCTCACATAAAAAAACGAAGACGTTTCCATATTTGAGTAGTTGGAAGGGAGAGTTTGTAGCTAGTTTAGATGAAAGTTAAGAGCATTGAATGCAACTATGTACGCTCGTTCGCAAGACCACGTTGAGCTCTTCTTTTCTCTCTCTCGCTCTCTCGCTTGCTTTCTCTGTGTATTTGGAGAAAGTGAGAGTGAACAAAGTTAAAGTTATGGGGCATGTGGCAATGCAATATAATGTAATGTAAAGTACCCAACTAACGACAGAATTGGGCTACGTATACACACGACACACTACACACTACACACACACACACACCAGGAAATGGAAGATCCCGTTTCCATACAACACACTCTCTTTCTCTCCAGTACACTTTCAATCTGGAAGGGAGAAGGAAAAGCAAACGGAAGGCAACACAAGCTCAGATTTCCACGTCGTCAACGAAACATGTGGAGAAAGTGGATCTCGATGCATTTCATTTCGCTTTGAGAATGGAATATCTGTGTGTAGATGTGAATGCCAGTGGTTGAGCAAAAGAGAGAGAGAGAGAGGGAGCAACTGGAAATGGAGGAAGAGTAAAACTACTTTGGCCAAAGCACTATTTCTTCGTGGAGCACACACGTACATGTAGAAAATCCCAAAGTTGAGTCGAGTCTTTCTTACACTCCAAACATTTTCTGTGGAGAGAAAGAGAGAGAGAGAGAAAGTCTTTACTTACGTGTAGAAATAAACAAAATTCTAAGGCTATGCACTCTATTCTGTAGTTTGTATTGCTTTGACTCTTATCAACTTTCCAAGTCTGGAGTCTGGAACCAAAACTAAAGAATCCGCAATAACTGACTTACATTTTAGCTGAAACTCAAACTGAAACTGAAACTGGGGCTGGAACTACTCAAGCTCTGCGTCGGTTTTCTTCTCTATCCACAGAAAAGAGAGAAAGAGAAAGAGAGAGAGAGAGACTGAGAAATGTAATGGAGACTACTGGAAACAATCTGATAGCTTAGTTAGATAAGGAATAGGATAGGATAGGATGGGACGGTACATAAAAGAGGATTGTGGACAAAACTGTATTATTTGCTTGAACGAGGACATTGCCGACATTCAAGACTGTAGAGACAGTTCAAATGAGCAGAATTTCCTTCTCATCCTACACATTGAGAGAAGAACCAGGAGCAGAAAAAACTCATGAAAGCTATTGTCACTGGAATTCGACTATATGACCGTCCTCTGTGTCAAGTACACATACATACCTAAATACCTACTTCCTACATATAGTACAGTTAGCATTAGCAGTTGTCCTTTGTTTGATATTACTATTACGAATATGGAGTGAAAGACACATAGAAACACAGGGAGAGAGAGAGAGAAAGAGGAGTCATCTTAGGAAACTAATGGCAATGCGAGGAGGACTGCAAACTGCAACTTTGTCCGGACTTCCTTGCTTCCTCTTCTACGGTTTAGGTTTCTACGGATAAAATACTTGTCCTTTCTCGTTCCTCTCGTTATTTTTCTTGTGCTTCTCTCCTTTCTATTTCGTATCCTCGTCCTGTCTGAAACCATTTCCCCTTTAACTTGAACAACTTGAGCCAAACTGCAAACTGCGCTAGAGAATTTTTATCGCAAGAGGGACGAATAAACCTAAGCGATATCGATACGGTAAACTTTACTGTCCTCTCCTTGTCGTCATGGTCGTCGTTGTCTGCATTCGTGCATTCATGAGATTCCCAAAACTCAAACTCCTTTCCCTTGTCCCTTCCCTCGTCACCTTCACGACACGAAACCCAAGTTTATTGTCAAAGGACGCTGCGCCAGAGTCATATAATATACTGACAAATCTCTCTCCCGTCTTTCTTCCTTGCCTTTGTTTTTCAAACGGACTTTCCCCTCTATTTTCTATTGCACTTATCTCCAAATCCCAACAGTCTGGAGTCTGGATTTCGTTTACAAAATGCATCTTCACACTTTCATACGTTTGTTGTGAATATTCCCTTGGTCATTTTATATTTCATTCCAGTCTTATACATATATATGTATGTATATAAAAAAAACTTAACTCAAATGCGTAGGAAGTTGAATAAAAAAGCCTGTATTTTGATCCTACCGACGTGGAAATCCCTGAGCATTGTTGGTTGGTTGTTGGCTGGTTCTTTTTCAAAGGAATTCTGCAAATTTTACGAGTGCTTTCTCCGTTGAAGCGTGTTGAAGAGTCAAAAACAAAAATTTGACTGTAGGTGAATTTCCCTTTGTAAATTGAGCGAGCGACTTTTCCAAGAGAGAGAGCGAGAGAGAAAAGTGAAAAGTGAAGTGAAGGAAAATAAAAATAAGAGGGAGAGAGCAGGAGAAAGGAAAAGAGAAAGAAGAAGAAAAGTAAAAGTTGGCTCGGAAGCTCTTTGTATTGTCTTGCTTTGTCGTTTGAAGTTAGATGAGGTTGCATTGGATCCGTTTTATCAGTTTTCTCTCTCTCTCTCTCTCCCAGTACATTGTGCATTGTCGATTTATGATACCGGATAGGATTTACAACGTGGGAGTAATAGGATGTGTATATCGCTTGGAAATGAGAGAGAGAGGTCGTGTTGTCTGTGTGTTGTGTGTATTTCTATGTGTAGTGATAGCATGCTAGATGTGGGATGTTTGCAGGTAGGCAAAAGGAAAACTCTGTGGGAAGTACGTTGCTTTACACATTACACATTCGAAGAGAGATAAAGTTTACTCGGAGCGAAAAGTTTTTTTAGAGAGCAAAAGAGAGTGAGAGAAAGAGAGAGAGAGAGAAAAAAGACCTAAAGAGAGATAGATTGACGATGGGAAGGAGAAGAAGAAGAAGACGAAGAAGGGAAGGCAAAGGAAAGGGAAGGAGAGGGACGATGCCAATGACTATGACGATGAAAACGAAGACGAAGAAGATGAAGATGAAAACGAAGATAGGATGGGAAGACACACATCGTCTTTTCCTTGACTTGCCTTGGCACAAGTGAAATGAAACTATGCAAGGCCGACGAGCGATAAAAAGCGAATCGAAATTCTCTCCCCCTTTTGCCCTTCCTCTTCTTACCTCTTCCCCCCGTCTTCGCGTCTAAGTTTCTCGATTATTTGCTTCTCCTTCCCCGTCTCATCTTCGTCTTCTTCTTCGTCTTACGTCTGTATCGTCTGAAAATGAAAATGCATATCGTATACAGTTGTTGGGATGTTGTCTAGAGTGAAGATAGGATTTGTGTGTGTGTACATTCATATCTGTATATGCTCAACGTTCAACTCTGGAGGATTTTCCACATTCACATCCACATCCTTTGGGGTGAAACTCGACAGTTCCCACATGAAAATGTACACGATATAATATAATTTGGAATTCGTGCAAGTACAATTGGAGAAGGGGGAAAAGGGTGGGAGGGAATGGAATCCCTACATGTGCACAAGTATTTTCAGCATTTCCCTCAACTACTTGGCCTTTGAATTTAAAATGTAGGAGTGATACGATACGATATACGATACAGATATACGTATTAGTACATGAGAACGAAACCAAAGACAAGCTTCATTTTCCTTACGGTTACTGTCAAGGTTTTTCACTTGGTTAATGTGGAAGGAAAAGAAAACGTGCAGGGTTATATCCATATGAATTCCCTGCACATAGATTTGTGCATCATGCAATCTTGAATTCTCTCCACGCAAGCTTTAAAACGGGGATTTTCACTTTACTTTCACATCAACTTGAGAGAGAGCAAGAGAGAGAGAGAGCGGAAAGAAGGGTGCAGTTCCAAAAACCTCACCTATGAATTTAAATGCAGTCGATATACAGAACACTGCTGTGTATGCACGTGCCAACAACATGCGTGAGATAGTGTAAATGGCTCGTACTCTAACTGTAAAAGGGCGGCTATTGGTAATACAGTATCTGCATCTGTGTCGTTTCCTGTCCTGAACCATTTATATGTGTAGAAAGTTGTATATATGCACTTTGCATGCTGTATTTTTGAAATGCTTCACGTCACTCCCCAACATACCATGAAATATCTGTAATACAGGGAAAGGGAAATGACGTGACCATTGTGAAGAAGGGCAGGGAAAGCATCAACAGATTTCAAAAGTCCATTTACATTTAAATACGAGAATGGAAAGTCAAAGTCGGAATGAGAATCATAGAAATAGCAAAATGAATTTGAATGGATAATGAACAGGTTTTTTTCTTTCGAGGGAAATGAAGAGTCAAGTTAATCAAAATGAGATGAGAGTTGATTGTACTACATGAAGGAATGGCAATGAAAATGACGATGGAAAGTCCAATAAACTTGTGCCATATATCAATCTCGGAGATGAATGAGTTTTCATTAGAATAAATTAACAATTTACAAGGGGAAAGGTAAAGGGAGCTCATACTCTGGTTTTCGTTCTGGGTCCACCAGGATTTTTTTTTAGCTTTCCCTTCCTGTTTTCAAACTCCTCAAACTTTCTTTTCCCCCTCATTCATTCATTCATGGTTTCGTTTGGTTTCTCTCACCTCCCGGCAACCATCTTGACTCGCCCTTCCAGTCATTCAACAGCCAACATCCAAACAACCAACAGCTCAAGTCTCTTCCCTCCTGTCGTCCCCATCTTCTTGGGCTTCTTCCTTATTTTCTGTCTTCTTCTCTGTCGTCGACTTCCTTCATATTCATTGTCTTGCGTTTTTCTTGGAAGACGCAGAGAAAGAGAGAAAGAGAGAGAGAGCAGATTTAATTAAATGAATTATAGGTTTCCATATGCGCCTGCCTCTGTCTCCAATCCCGTAACGTCAGTAATCCTCCCTTCTTTCTGCATGGTTCTTTCTCCCGGGCGACGTTTGGTAAAATAATGCAGCTTCCAACTGACGATGAGAACAATGGCCGTGTTTCACTCTTCCAACTCTCTCTCTCTCACTCTCTCCCTCTTTCTCTGGCTTTCTCTGCTCACTTTACCATTGTCAAACCTTACTGTTACTCTTACCAAAACCCAGTCATAGAAAACTGAATAAATAGAAGAAGAGAGAACTCAAACTCAAAATTTCACTTCATTTCACGTTTCGTTCGTATATGCTTTCTCTTTTCTCTCTCTCTTCCCCATCGTCAGCTGTTCCATGCGATGAGCACATGCACATGAGATGGGGAATACCTAGAGAATGCTCTCGAAAAATGAATTCCTTTGGAGCGACTACAATCTACACGCATTTAATGAAATATACCGACCGACGACGATGACACAGCAACTCTGCTACGCCACGATTCTCCAAATGAAAGGAATAAAGTCACTGTCACAAACTATTTTCCTTTTTTCCTCTCTCTCTCTCCTTTTCTCTGAAAGAAACTTTGGAAAGGAAAAGAAAGTCTCTTTTGTATTGCTTTCTATTATCTGTATTTTTCGTGTGTGTGTGTGTGTGAGTGTGCTTTTCTAATTCCAGTCACTATTCAATTTTCGACAAAGATTCTCTATACAGATGGGCATTATATTTCCATCTATTTTTCAAGGAATCTCTCATAGACTTCTATAGAAAATAGAAACCTCGTGAAAAAAAACTCAGAGTTTTAACTTTCTCTCTCTCTTCTCTGCCTCTCTCTCCTGTCACTTTCACTTTTTAGTTCTAATTCCCCGAGAAGCTATCTGGATTCGATTCCAGATGAATCGTATCTGGGTTTTCGGGGAAACTAATGAAACCCCCACACTCTACTCAGCTCCTATATCAAATACGTACAGAACATGCAGCAGGAGAAAGCAGACGAGGAGGAAAAGAGGAAAGAGGAATTGGATTGTGAGAAAAAATAAATTGTGTACTTATCTAATGAACAGACGTGGAAAAGGAAGAAAAAGAAGAAGAAGAAAAAGAGGAAGGAAAGGAAGTGAAAAAAAAATAAAACAAAAAGTAAAAAACTAAAAGGATGGATTTTGTTTCCTTTTCCTTTTCTATGTTGGCCCTTGGAGCTGACCAGTTTTTTCTTTGTTTCCTATTCCGTGTTTTCTATTTCCTATCGGTTTCTATATGAAAGGGATGAGATGAGATGGAAAACGAGAAGAGAGAGAAAGGGGGAAACAAAACGAGAAAAACGAGATGGAATGTGGGATACTCATGTATGAAAATAATAGGATTCTTCCTAATGGACTCGCAAAAAACAAAAAAAAAGAAGAAAATTCCGCTACTCACAGAACTACATGTGAAATCTGTCCAAAGGCTTGTTCTCAACACACTGAAGAGAATAGACAACAAACCCGAGTTGAGTCGAGTAAAGTAGACTCAATTTATAGAGAGAGAAAATAGAAGGAAGCTTTCGTATTCCTACTAGTTGTTCTTCTTCTTCTTGTTGAGCATTCTCGCAAATGATGCTAGACAAACATACGAAGCCATTTGACTACTCAACAGTGTGTGTACTGAGAGCATTGTGAAGAAAGGCAGTGCACTTAAATTACATAAACATAAACAACGGCGAGAATATACAGTACACTCGCCATTGCCTTGCTTGCTTTACATACCTACACATTGTGCATCATTGTACCTTACATACATATTACATTGGAGTTTGGCAAATGGACTGAATACAAAACTGAGGAAAACAACAACAAAAAAACAAGCTGGACGAAAAAACTGCACGATAAAAGTACAATCCCAGTTCAAGATTTCAGCAACTACTTATTTTACTCTCTGATGCGTAGGAAGCCAGAGAAAGATGGAGAGAGAGCGAGGGAGAGAGATAGTGAAAGAAAGAGAGAAAAGAAAACGACTAGAGATATCACTATCGAGCTATTGAGGGTCTTATGGGGAAATGGAAAAACTAAATAGTTGAGAGAGAGTGAGAGAGACGCTGACACTCGACTACCCGACAGTCGACAGTTGAGCTGTAAACAGAAACAGAACCGAACCAGACAAACAAGTTGAGTACAAATACAGATACAACAGAAGATCTCGATGGTACATACAAAAGTTGACAAAATATGGTATACAAGATGGAAAGTTCCCCAACACCACGACTTGAGATGTGTCCTGAGACTCCAGAGAGAGAGAGAGAGAGAGATAGGAAGAGTACCCAGGGAAACAAAGTATTACGTTACATTACATTAGATTGGATTGCATTGTTATTATGTTCACACATGGACATGCTTTGGTTTTGGGAAGGGAAAACTCCTCATCCTCGTCATGACAAATGTAAGCGACGAGAGTTAAAAAGAGAGAGTCATTTTCCACTAGTACTTTGTTATTATTCTATGGTTATTCTATGCATGTGCATACACGAGGATTTAGAAGAAGAGACAAAAAAACGACTCTCTCATTCTCATATTCACGACCCTTTTCCTCGTGGTGAATCTAAACTGCCTTGAATGGGATGAAATGAAATTCATACTGTGCAATTTCATAATTGTCATTTATCATCCCCGCTTTTCATTTCCAAGTTGTTTTATATCAAAGAGAAAATGGGATTTTCAAAATACCATACAGATACTCACTACTGATTCATATCGTATCGCATGTATGAACAATTTTGTACTTCCAAGTATGAATATCAACAAGTACTTTCCCTTCTACAGATACTGGTTTGGTGTGAGTAATTCGGATTTGGATTCGGATTCGACTTCTAATTCGGTTTTTCAAACTTCGTAATTCCAAATCGTCGTAATTCCATCACATTCAATTTCTCTACTTTGAATTGTGTAGTGTATGTATCTGTAAATATTATTACTGCAAATATTATACTTTGTCCGCTTCCATCGAATCGACTCTCCAAAATTCAATGTTGCAATGAATTTTCTCAATTGGAATCTGCGGATTTTGTTTGGATTTTTAAAATCCCCATGCGGGAATTCCCAATTCAGGTTTTGGTATAATAAAAGAAAATGCCGACTCACTCTCGCACCATTAAAATCCTACGTTCTTTTGGTCTTTGGTTTTTGGTTTTTGGTCTTGAGCTCTCTCTCTCTCTCTCTCTCTCTCTCTCTCGGCACATAATCTGTATAATGTCCTCAGTTCAAAGCAATGGAATAGATTAAATAGTTATTTCTATGGAAATGGGAATGGAAATTACGGGATGGAAAATGAAAATACTGTACGCCGCTCTTCTTATTGCTCCTCCAAAATGAAAGAGTTTGCTTTTCCCAACCAATGTGTTGAACAGAACAAAATTGGGGTCTGACGATGAGAATCGTGAATTGTCTTTTCTCTCTTCTTTTCCTCTCTCTCTCAACTCCAACACTGAAAATATAAATGACACTTTGGGGAGGAGGAGAAGAAGAAAGAAGGAAAAGGAAAACCAAGATCAGACGTCGTTCCCTTTTGAATTTCAAAGTTTTTCTATTTTGATGATTTCCAAATGAGTTCTTCTTTCTCTTTCATTTTCATTATTTTCATCTTTATATTTTCCTCCCTCCTCCCAGTCTTCAGTTCTAATGATGAATTCAAATTCCTCCCTTCGATTCCATGTACAAAGAGAAAGGGAAAGGGAACAAGAGCGAGTTTAAAGCAATTCATACGTATATGTAGTCTTTGACTTTGCACGTTTTCATGTACAGCATGAATTTCATAATTCCGCAATCGCAATCTTTTCACTTGATTCCTCATTTTTGATGAGCTTGAGTCTTTTTTTAATTTATAAAAGAGAGAGAGAGAGAGAGCAGTAGAAAAGGAGAAAAGTGTAAAAGTGAAACGAGAAAGGGTAGTTGAAGGCGGTAACTCTCGTCGGGGGATTCAAAAGGGAAAAAATGTTAATGGTAATCTGGTTTCAGGCTGTCTGCTTCTGGTTAATATTGCAATGAAATGATGTATGGAACGAGCGTAATTCCCCCAGTTGATACTGTCAACTGTACACGCATACACACACATACATACACAGTCTGATTACCCGGATGATAAAGAAAGAGAGAGAGAGAGAGTGAGAGGGAAGTTGATCTTTGAAGCTCTTTTTGTCAGTCCGCACACTCTCGTTGGTCTGGAGTCTGGAGTATTTGGATGTTTTATTTTATACCATACCATTTTCTATGAATACTCTTGTTACCCTTTTCATTTCCACATCTTGAGAGTTGAGTTGAGAGTCAAAGCCGAAGCCAAAAACATATATACAGAGAGAGAGAGAGAGAGAAAGGGTGAGAGAGAGAAAGGGAGGGACAGAGTCGGAGTTTCGTCGTAAGTTGACTCTATTATCTTGTATTTTTGCCACTTGACTTTGCTCGCCACAAAAGTCCTCGTAGATTATTTCCAGGGCTCTGAGCTTGGCGGCTCTTCCTACTAATTCGTTTGGGCGTGCTCAAGTTTTGTTTAAGTAGGCAGAAAGTTGAATATTTCCTCCGTTTTTACATACTCCATACATGCTTTTGATGGTGGATGGCATGGCGGGCAAACAGGCGGGCAGGATTTGAATGTGAAACGGCGGGAGATAGAGAGCGAGAGAGCGAGAGCGAGAGAGAGAGAGAGAGAGAGATTCCTTCCCATTCAGTTCCACTTTTGCTTTTCCTTTCACTTCCACTTGCATTTCCTTCCAAGTCAAAGAAGTTGAAATGGATGGGATGGACATTTTAAATATCTCAAGAGTTGTCTCTCTTTCTCCTTTTCTCTTTCTACTTATCTGTACTTTCGCCGTTTCTTTACATTCTAATTTTCTTTATCTTTATCTTGCTGCCATAAGCCGAGCCAAAAAAAGAGCTCAAAGAGCAAAGAACAAAGTCCAAAGCTCAAGCTCTGGCATGATGTCATTGTTTCGGCAGCATAATAATGGAAATTATGTTAGTTGTAAGTGGAATTTCTGAATTCCGGCACAAGGGTTTACTTACACTCTTGACATTAATGTGTAATTTAATATTCCTTTTAACTCCAACTCTCCACAATTTTTTCATTTCTCTCTCTCTCTCTCTCCCTCTCTCTCTCTCTCCCTCTCTCTCTCTCTCGTACTATTACGATACTATCACGGTTTTCCACATTGGCATACATAAAACTGTTTAACTCCCTCTTGAATCTCGTGAATCTTGAATATCTTTTTGATTGTGTCTGTATATTTGTGTCTATTTCAGGTCACATAGTACTCTGCTCCCACTCACTGCGGCATCATCGAGGTCACTCATCCCTCCCTGCTTTGTCCTCCTCCTCCTCCTCTTCATCTTCTGCTGCTGCTTCCGCCTCTTCCTCATCTCTATTATCAAGCGGTGGATCAACAGCTCAAGATGACGGTGGACTTGAGGATTCCGAACCACTCATGATGGATTCAGCAGGAGCAGGAGCTTCTTCTTCTTCTTCCTCCTCTTTATCGTCATTGTCTTCAGATGAAAAATCATCCGCCGCACTTTCACTTTCACTCGCCCTCCCATCAACTTTGTCTTCATCTTCAGCTCTGTCCTCCCCGTCCGTCTCCTCCTCCTCCTCCTCCTCCTCATCTTTTTCTTCATCCTCCTCTTCCGATGTGGACTCTATTGTGGATTCTAGTGGGGATGGTGGTCCAATGATCGCAGCCATCACGTCGTCCAAAGTCCCCACTGACATCCATTTACTTCCACAGATTAAGATCAAGCCAGGTCACGAATTGAAAATTAAATGTGAATTGAATAATACCTATGGGAGAATCATCTGGCTATTGAATGGAAACAATATTCGGTAAGAGATCCAAGATCGAAGATCGAACGTCCACGACAATACCAAGATCACGCACCTATAAATAATCTAATCTAATCAACGGCAAGGGAACTGACCACATTTCTAATGCTGAGCCTTCCTCTTTTTGTATGGGTTTTCTGGTTGTATAGGACGGACAATGGACGTTACTCGATTCAAGGGCCGAGTGTGAATCGGGCGTTGGAGGGTCGTCTCACCATTAACAATGTGCTTCCGGAAGACAATGGAATTTGGCAGTGCCATGAGACCAAATTTGATGGCAAGGAACACATTTCAAAACCCACCTGGGTCGTCGTCTTGGGTAAGGTTTTAAAAATTATTACACAATTGGTTTTAATCTTCCCATTTCCCATGTAAATCTCCTTGCATCTCTTTTCATTTACAAATTCAAAATCAAAGGGAAAAAACTATGTAGGAATAGGAAAGTGATCATTTGAAATTTCGTTGGTTGTCCTCCAACGAGGAGAAAAAGTTCAAATTACAAAGTGTACTTTGGAGATTTTTGGTTGTTGGGGGTGTTTTATTAGTATGCTCAGTTTTATTGTCCGAGGAGGGATTAAGAAGTGTGTAAATCTCTTTATTTGTATTTTATTTACTGTGCATATAGTGCTCCTAAGCTGGGGGAAGACAAAGATAAAGTCTCTGGGAAAGTCTATTGACTTAAATGAGCGAGCGTTTTGTTCTTGGCTTTTACGAGGGGGCAAAGTGTCTCTATCTATATGTATGTGTTTTGTTTGAACTTTATATCAGAAGGAGTCGGCTCTTGGAATTTTGGACGACGAGTACGGAAGAGAGAGAGAGCGAAAGAGAGAGAGAGAGAGAGGGAAAGAGTGTGAGGAGTAGTGGTAGCAAGAGGAAGAGCAAGAACAGGAGCTTTTGGTCATATTTTATAGGGAATCGGAGCTGGAGCTGGAAACTCAATCTCAATCTAGATTGTGTAAAGAATTACGACAGACTAGGACAGAATGGAACAGTTGACTTTGTACAGATACTATAGAAAAGACAGAGAGACAAAGAAAGATACGGAAAAGATATGGAAAGGGAACTACAGAGTACAGACGCCAAAAGAGAGAGAGAGAGAAAGAGAGAAGAAGCAGCTGTACTAATACATACGGCTGGATCAACAGAATAGATAATAAAAGGAGAATTTAGGAGGGCTCGAAGCTTAGGAAAAGGAAAACGAACGTGATGTAATTTGCATTTTCATTTGGATGAAATGAGTGGAGCAATTTGGATTTATTTGTTTGCATGTGTTTGAATTCGGATTCGAATTCGAATTCCAAATGTCCCTGCATGATGAAAAGAGAATTGTGTGTGTGTGTGAGAGAGTGTGCATTTTTATGATTGTGTATTTCCAGCCGCTCCTCGAACAGTCCATTTGGAATTCGATGGTCGACGACTCTCACCGTCCTCTTCCTCAACAAGGGTCACTTACCGGGAAAAAGACAACATTTCTATTGATTGCGTCGTTGAGGGAGGCAAGTTTTATTACTTTTTCACTTTACTATACACAAAGCCATGTAGCCAAGTCGTCTCCTCAACATTTTTCTACTCTCTTCCTTGTTCTTTGTACTTTTGATTTGCTCCACCCCAAAAAAAAACCGAACCCCCCAAAAATAACCAGTAAAGAGATACAAAATACAAACGACCAGCTTTTATCACATATTGTCAAATTTTGATTTACGTGTTTAGTCTATGATATTTTTCCCATTGCTGACTTCCGTTTGCTTTTGCTCTTCTCATTCCCTATTTATTTTGTAATTGTATGTACTTGGGGATACATTAGACAAAACCCTTTTATTAGTGTTTTATTCACGCACAAACAAATTACCTCGTTAGCCGGACTCGACGAGCCCTTTTTTCCATCCCCATTCTCCATACGGCACAAAAGCTCTCAACTCCCTATTATTTTTTCCCTCCTCTTCAGACACTTGAAAACGAACAAATTGCTCGTCATCCCAGTGACGGTTGCATTTTCCTATTTGCTCCCGTGTAGAAATTAGTTTGTTTTTTAAATTTAAATTTAAATTCAAATTCAAAGCACCATTTTTTTCTTTTGTTTTCCACTATTTCCTCGGATTAATGCTTGTCATACTAATTTCAATTCCCTTCCCACTGTCAACACTCAACACTCAATTCTGAAAAGGAATATAAATATGAACACATGGCTTGTTGTTGTTCGATTATTTGACTGTCTCTAATATGACCGTGACAATGTAATGTATATGTTGTTGTTGTGTGTAGGGAATCCACCACCACGGATCTGGTGGCTCTTCAACAATAAGAACCTGACCAACAATAGTAAAGTCGTCAGTAACTATTTGGACGATGACAAAGTGTACCTCACCCGAAGTTCCCTTAGAATAGAGAATGTCTCGCGGACGGATCATAACAAAACTGTCGTTTGTATTGTGGATCATGAACTATTGTCTTCGTCAAGTCCAGAATCCTCTTACCTCCGCGCCACAGCCCATTTCAACATTGAATGTAAGTACGATACATACGATACGATACCTCCATGTTCATTTCTCAAGTATTTTTTTCTCCTTTCATCAGAGATCCATATCTATTCAGCCTATAAGTGTGTACACACTCTGACTTTCTTATCCTTGTCTTTGACTTATGACTCTCATCCTATTTTTTGTTCGTGTATCTGTATACCAAGCGCCAGGAGATTCAAGTCTTTAAGTATGCGAGTGTGGAAATGTGGGAGTGTCAATAGACGACAGTTCACCGTCTTTTATCCATTTTTGGCTGGGCCATTGTCATTGTCATTGGTATTGGCATTGGCATTCTCAATATACGATATGAAACGGAACAATGTAATATGAGAGCTAATGTCTTCCTTCCCTTTCCCAAACACCTCAACCCCTTTTCACTTTTTAAGCTCCCACACATATCTGTATTCTTCATGGCTTTGGCTTTTAGACTTTTTAGAACTTGAGAGATGGAGATAAAGGAGCTAATTTTATTGGTAATTTTCCAGAGTGTAGATTTAGGATTTTGGAGTTGAAAAACCTCCTTCCCAGTCACAAACACAAAGTCAAAGCTCTCAATGTTTTTTTATTTCATGCGAATCGGATGTTGTACATACTCTAAACTCTAAACTCTACCATATGCAAAAATGTATGAACCTGGTCCGTCCCTCTGGTTCTTAAGACTTTCTGGGGTTTTACTGGTCTGCGTATAATATAAAGCTTTGGGATTGGCTCCAACCATATATATATTTTTTTGTGACTATTCAATTTTAATGTGAGACCTCGAATGAGAATGAGAATGCAAATGGCAATGAAAAGAAGCGTATAAATATGTTATGTATTTGCGGATAGAGTGATTGAGAGAGAGAAAGAGAAAGAGAAAGAGAGAAGGATTGAAGATGGTTAAGTTGGCGAGGAACTATTAGAGATTGTGCGGATTTTATCTACTCTATTTAACTCCACACACCTATCAACTACCAACCATCAACCATCAACGTTCTACAGATATCGTATTCATACATGCCAATGTGAATGTGTGTGGTTTGTTGGTTGATTGTGTGTATGTGTATGTGTATGTGTATGTGTGTGTGTGTGTGTGTGAGAGTTACTAAATACTCAGAATTGGAGAGAAAATGGTTTTATGGAGGGTCATATAAGTTTTACATGTGTATCATTATGAATGTAGAGTCAGTTCAGTTCAGTAGTGAGTAGTGAGTTTTCTTTCGCTACTAATATACAAATATACCTACATATCAGACAATGTACTATCGTATACACGTGGAGGAGGAAATGTATATTATGTGTGGTGCGTCTGTTCCAACTTGTATGGTTTCACAGTTTATTCCTAATAGCCCCATTTATGGCTGGATATTGCTTGGCTGGTTCTCGGGTTCGATTAGTTTCCTCGTACAGTTCCCTTAGCTTTAGCTTTAGAAATACGGTTTGATTTTCATGTTCTCCTTTTCGCGTTTCTCCTTGTGTTTACGTGTGTGTGCACCAAGAAAGGGAAGTTAGCCAAGTGAGAGAGAGTTGAGAGCATATGAAATGATATTATCGTATGGGCAATCATCACGCAATTAGCCCGCCTACTTTCCATACACAACCAGAAGGAGAAGTCAAAGTCAAAGTTAGGGTTCTGGCTCTTGTGTAGAGAGAAAAAGTGGGATTGAGTGTTTTGGCAGGCTCAGAACTCAGTACTCAAAACTCAAGGTATAAAATGGAATATCTTTGACTCACGATTAGGTAGACTACGATAGTTGAAGAGAAAGTCAAAGTGAGAGAGAGAGAGTGAGAGAGAGAGAGAGAGAATAAAATGTAAATGATGACTGTTGGGTGTATTATGGTGAAGAAGGGAAAGGCCACAAATCAAGATGCAGCTGGTGCTCAAATTGGGAAAATCCTGAATGGCAAATGATGGTGGGATGGAATCGGAATCTAGTCAAGAGTGAAAGATGAAGAGGAATAGGAGAAGGAACGAGGGAAGAGGGAAATGATCATGATTCAGAATTTCACATGAGATGAAGATGAGACCCACACACCCAAACACAGTCGTACGCACTTCCCTTCAGTTTGATGAAATGCTGTAGCACAGGGGTTTGCATTCAACTTGGTTTGAATTGGTTTGGTAGTTCCACTGTTCTACCAAATATACGATTTGAACTGACTATGAAGAAGCGGATGAGGTTAAATACGGAAATTTTGGACAGTCTACAAAATTAAGGGGGGGGGGGAGAATAAGGAAAATAAGGGCGAGAGAGAGAGAGAGGAACTCAAGCTGAAACCAAAGGAAAAAGATGAAAATACTGTCTTGGGTCTGTTTTCCTATAGGAAAATAGGAAAAATGTGAAGGAGCGAGAAAAAATAGAAACGATGGGGTATATGGAAATGTTAGCGGAAGTGAAGCTGAAGAACACATATGTACATACAGAGGAGTCCCTATAATACAGATTTATATTTATAACAAGATATCTCCATGCACTCCATACGAGCACGAGAGTTTGCTTTCCCCATAGCTTTAGCTCTGGCTGGAGACTTCAGACGAGAGGGGAGAGAGACACCGAGACAGAGACAGTGGGGGAAGTAAAAGGGGGTTATAATTCTAATTTTCTCTACATGTGCACTCTATACTTGAATTGCGTGAGTGTGTGTGTGTGTGTGTGTTGGGGAGCAAAACCAGGAAAAACTCTCTCCTCTCTCCATGTGTGTCTGTATGGTTTGCACTACCCTATTCCATTCAGTTTCCGTATGCATTTACGATTTTCCTTCCATTTACGATTAGGTTGTGTTTGTCAAGGCCAATATTCCAAGAATGTTTCTGAAAAATGTCACATTTAGGGAGGAGTAGTTTAAACAGAACGAGAGAGAGAGAGAGAGAGAGAGAAAGAAAGAGGGGTCATAATAAAATGTAACGTGCATATACTATCTGTAGTAGGAGCATCCAGGAACCAGAATCCAGGCACGCATGTTGACAGTTGATAGAATGGGGATAGCTGCTAGAGCTGAAAGTAGTTGCTCCGTGTTTCATACTGAATGGAAAAGTGAGGGGACGGGAAAGGGAAAGGGAGCAAGAGGATCCAACACAAGAAAATATTCATCTTGATTTGACCAAGTGACGGGGCTTGTTTGAGGAACACAGACAGAGAGACAGAGAGAGAGAAAGAGAGAACATTGCTTCGTGTCATGCATAATTCATGAGGATGAGCTTCCCACTCGTGTAAAAGCCGACGAGACGAGTTGAGGTGAAACCTTGGTGAAAAGAGTTTTCTCTCCTCTCTTGTCATATCGTTTTATCTATGCTCATACGCACAACATACATACATCCGTACATACATCCGTAAAGTATACCTTCCCTCTCTCCTCGCTTTGTCCATATCATATTTATTTTGTCACTTGAATCTCAGGCTGAATCCCAGTTTTACGTTCTCCCTTCGAGTCTACATTCTACAGTAAACTTTGCACTCTCCTTTTCTCTTTCTCTCTTGCCATCTCCTCGTTAGTTTCTTTAGAGGTCTGACTTTCACTCTGCATTTTAAAACCAAAGTCACCGTCGTCGTTGAGTCCACACACATTTACCAAGGAAAAGGAATCTAAAATCCTCAATCCATGATCCACGGGAGCAGGTTGAAAGACCGAGAGAAAGAAAGAAAGAAAGAGCGAGCGAGAGAGAATTCACATCCGCCTCCACGTCGACAAACATGAACCCGTTTTTATTAGCATCGCTGACATCTCCAACATAAAATTCATATTACCAAGTATTACTTTGTTTATGACTTTCATTTTACACCTCGTACATTAACGTCGAGTATAAAATCAAATTGTCGTTTGTACAAGCGGGATCCGAATCCTAGATTTTTATAGCTCTTTTCTATACGCTCTGAAATCTATGTAGTCAGTCCGTTTTTTTGTGTTGAATCGAATGGCAAGATCCATTTTTGGATTTGGATTTGACCACTGGAATCCTTAAGGTTGTTCTTTTGGTAGTTGTGCTACATGGATACATATCCGTGTGTGAAGTCCATACGGGACCAAAATACCAAAACACAAGTAAAGACGAGGAGTTGCAACACCTGGAGTATGGAATTTTCTCTTCTCTTTTCACAGGGATTGTATGTACGGAGCTTATGATCAGATAGTGATAGGGATGGGCACAGACGCACGAGTTTTCCTGGTAAAATAGCCGCAAGAGAGAAAATCCCAAATCCACTTGACTTACTTTCCCAACACACATAACTATTATGCTATTGACAGAACTTGAAAGGGGAGGATAAAGTTGACACGTCGATAAAATGAAACATGTACAGTCGTCCCCCTTTTCTCCATTACCCTTTGAGGACTCCCCAAACTAGCGAGAGAGAAATGAGAAAACACACACACACACACACACAACTTTTTTCATTCATTCATTCACTCAATCCGAGCATAATGATTCCCCTCCAACTCAAATACTTTTCAATATATATGAGAGCTGTCGCATTTTCGATTTCGCATTTGAATTGAAGCTTAAGAAAATCCTAGGGTCATAAAAATAAGAACAAACAAAGGACGAGCCCGGAATTGTAAATTAGGAATTATTTCCAAAAGGAAGTTGCCATTCCACGTACTCCACACTCATTGGAATTTCTGACATTTAAATGGGACTGTCCATTTAATCCTGCTACATAATTCAGTAGCCGAATGAACATTTCAATTTGAGAATAAAATTTTAATTTCAATTGATTTCGAAAGTGTCCCTTCCAATATTTTCTATACGAACAAAAGAACAAATAAAAACAGCAATCTACAGCTACCGTATGTAAAATACAGTGTACTTATTTTGTGAGGGGATTAACAGTGGAGAGAGAAAGTCAAAAGCTCTCTAGCTTGACGACAAAAAAAACGCAGAAAGGACCGGTGAAAGTCAAATGAAAGAGTACAAAAGAGAAAGGAAAAGAAGGCTGGCCGGATCCTTCAGTTATGAAACTTGTGTGCGATATATATATATATACGTTTCCCCATAAGACTCCATAAAACTGGCTTCGAATTTCAGTCTAGAAACTAAACTGAAACTTGAAAGTTGTAATACAAAACATACATAGACAGAGACACACAGAGAAATAGAGAGAGAGAAAGGGAGATCACATGGAGAAATCTTATATTTGAAGAGTACACTTGAGTCTCTCCGCTGCCATTCACACGTGTTCCTTTCCTTTCAATCCAATCCGACTCGGGCTCTCTTCTCTTCTCACTGTATACACTGTCGACTTGCACTTACACGTTCTCTCTCCTTCCACAATTCAAACTCCGCTCTCTCTCTCTCTCTCTCTCTCTCTCTCTTACACACAAACACAGGCTTCTGCCCTACCAGGCACAAACGCACGTTGCCCAATAGTAAATAAAGCGAGACAAATACCAGAACCAGAGAGTCAGGATAGGAAATGCCATATGACGAGACAATACAAGACAAACTCTGAGGCAACAGCAGGATTTTAGATTCGAACTATATACTCTCATGCGTTTTCCTATTTCCTAGATATAGGTACTCTCCATTTTGCAGGGCAGAGTCTGCTACAGTAAGTTGACAGTATTAGCCATATTCCACTCTTCACTAACGAGTAAGAACGCTTCAACGTTCCCAAACTCCATCACTGTGTACTGTCACGGCATTCATGTCTGTCTCTGTATACAGACGATATGCGGATAGAATAAAGAATACAGAGCATACAATAGACTTTGTGAACATATATGCAGACCGTTTATTTAAGAGCATTTATATAAATCTCATATGGTCCCCTCACAAATACCATACAAATAAAGAAAAAGATACAAAGACGAATGGGAAAAAGTAAAGCCAAAGTCAGGGTGACTGTTGCAATTGCCGCAAGTCCCTATCAAAATGGCAATAGTAATAGTAGTGGCAATGGAGAGACTTCAGAATCAACTTGACTGATTCCAGATTTCTCTCCCTTTCTCTTTCTCTCTCTATTTTCCTCATCCTCCAGTACAAAACAAAAAGCAAGTTGGAAGTTGGAGCCAGCATTTGCTTTTACTTTTACTTTGATTCTTATGAAATAGCGAGAGAAAAAACACACAGAGAGAGAGAGAGAGAGAGAAAATGGTAAAAAACCGAGAAGAAACTCATCCTTCGTTACTTCACTTTAGTCAACTGAATTCACTCGGAGTCTCTCTGGCTCTCGCTCTAGGTTTTTTTCGTCGTCATCCGCGTTTCGTCTGTAGTGACTTTCTCCATATAAATATAAATGTGTGCCCGTATACATAAAACATAAAGAGAAATGTGTATGGAGTTGGAGGGTGTAGGTGTATATAATTGTGTGGTGGAACTTCTTATTGTCCTTGATTACTCCACCAGCGCTACAGCTCCAACGATGTACAAGAGAGAAAGAGAGAGAGACTAAATTCCAAATTGTGCGTCTGTCTCCTCGCTCTTTCTTCTTCTCCTCTTATTTTACTCGTACTTGTTCGCTTATCCTTATTCTTATGTCGTCTTTATATTTTATCTCTCTCCGTACTTTTATAGTCACTGAGCTCCTTGTATTTTTGTACTTTGTACGCACAGTACATTCTACACTTTCCTCGTGTGTGTGTTTGTGTGTGCATTCTCGACGGTCTCTCGGATTCTCTCCCATCTCCCAGATTATTAGCTTTCCAAAGAAGTCGCCGTCGCATTACCAACTCGATTTTTTTCTTTAGTGTTTTCCTCTTCCTTATTCCCTTCTACACTACAAAACAACTGGAAGATTCTCTTGCCTGAATTCCATCTCTCGACTTCAGTTTCTCTCTCTCTCTCTCTCTCTCTTTCCACGGTTTTTATCTCCGTATTTGCTTCTCTTACTTTGGTTTTGTTGTTGAGAATGGAGGACAAAAAGGTTCTGCGCCCATTTAACCAGGCCTGGAAAGAAAGAGGAGAGAAAGGGATCTCCTATACACGAGTTTCCATGTTTGAAACGAAACATGGAATACATACGATAGTGAAGAAAGCGAGAAGGAAAATGAATGCGGAGAGAGTAGAGTTGGGATGAGCATAGAATTCAGTAGTGGAAATATCTGTAGAAGTGGAAAATGGAGTCCACACACACACTTGGATTCTTTCTATACGGTATAGACAAAATTTCTCTTGGTTCGTTTGTCCTTGTCGAATGACGTTCCGATTGACATTCGAATTGGCATCCGCAATGGCATTGACACTCCGTGTTGGCTGATTGTGAGTCATCGTTAGTCCCCAAGTATCAGCATTATCCTAGATTGTATGTAGTCTTTCAAAGTGTACGATACAATTGTCCCAGCTTATGCTGGCAAAAGAAAGGGAGTTTTTTTTTGTGGATGGACTGTCTGAGTGAAAGTGGAAGAGAGCGTGAGGGGAAAAGAAAACAAAATGAATTGAGTATAAAAGTATGAGATTGAATCGGCAAACCAAAACCAAAACCAAAACCAAGTTTGAAACATTTATAATTTCTAATCAGCCTGAGAAGAGAAAACATGTACGGAGTTGGATTAAATTCACATACGTGCTTACGAGAAAATGGATTCGGGATGAGAACGTGTACGTGTACGTACTTTCACACTCGTTTGAATAGATTTTCTTTTCTTTCCACACACTTTTTTCTCATCTTTTATACACTTTCACACACATTACACATTTCCCTCATTTCTCATCGAGATGAGCGTTTGATGAGGAGCGCAATGTGTTTTCACCTCCATTCAGGATTCAGCTCTGCTTTCATCTTTAATGAAAACCTTACAGGTTTCCTTTCTTTTCCCTTCTTTTTTTTTCGTTTTCCTTTTGAATCTTCAAAATGAATTTGGGAAAATGAGAGTTTCTTTCATACTCATTCATGGGAAGTGATAGTGATTTGCACTCTCAATCTCTATCTCACCCTCGACTCACTCTTCCTTCATTCATATCGTATATTGCATGGGAATGTAAAGCTGAGCACTGTAACTGTACAGAGAGTTCACACGGTGCGTACTGCGTATGAATGTTTAGTTTGTTGAGTAAAGCCGAAGGATTAAATCCTCATTTCACTCTCACTCTCATTGAAACATGTACCATAAAAAGCGGGTGATTCTACTAGTGTAGGGAGTACAATGTGAACAAGGTATTTATCCATGTTTTCCCCCTCTCTTAAAATCCTTTCCCAACGAATTTATTTAGTAGCCTCGGTTTTTTTATTAGCAATGTCGTTTTCAATGTACACCCTGGAAATTTCCTCGTAAAAATATGACTTGAAGCCAGCAACATGAAATTCACATGGCAACGTAACCAAAGCCAAGATAAAACATATAACCCAAACGAACACAAAAAACACTGTGGAAAATGAAGCCTTCAGAGACTTGAAACGCAACTCTTTTTTAACCGTCCGTCCATCTTCAATCAATCTGCAATCCAACCAATTAATCTTGTCCATTCATTTGCATATTTATCAAAGTCCTGGTCTCGACTCTTTCTGCAGATACTTCCAGACTTTAGATTCACAAAATGACGAATGACGAAGGGGGAAAGCTGCGGCTGTTGTTGTTGTTGTTTTTGTTGTTTTATCTCTCATCTCTTTATACTTGTGTTTTCCATCCCAACCACGGCAAATGTCAATAGTCAAAAGTGTAAAGGGTTTTTTTTTGACGAGCTTTGACGTTAACATTGCCACCATTTACAACTTGAACTTCTGTTGCTCCGTATGGATGATGAGCCTGTCACCCCTGCTGCTTGAACATGAGTACGAAGAAAAAGATGAAGCCATCCAAAATCCAGCATCCACAAGGCAGGCACTCGGTAGATCTGTACACTTGATTGTGGCCAGTGCCATCCTATTTTCAGAATACACTAAAGAAAAACCAGTTGAATTGGGATGCCAATCTGCCGATATGGTGTGCACAGTATATGCGGATGGACGAGTGGTTTCCCCCCACGTCCGTTTGTTTGTATGTACGTTGGCTCGATCTCGATTGAATTGGAGGTTGATGGGCCGCAGATAGTTCAGTTTGGCCCCAATGGAGAACCCAGCCTTGTACACACACAAATCATAGATATACATTTATATTGCTTATAACTATGCCATGATCGTATAACCATGCTGAATATCTGTATAGAATAGAGGATTGAGAAAGACGAAGGAGGAAGAAGGAAATCCTAACAATATTTCTCCAGAGAGTTGTTCGGTTGTGAGATAAAATGTGTATGTGCTTGAAAACTGAGACTGGGCCTCTTCTTGCTGTTTTCTTTGTATCCATCCGTCGTCCCATACTAAAGTACAGATACTAAAGACTCTCAGCTCGAGAATTTCCACAGCCAAAATGTGTACATTAAACATGTATAGGTAAGCAGTTGATTTTCATTCTGGTATGGTTTCATTGTTGTGATACAGAGGCGTGTCTCCTCATAGTTATAGGTACCTACAATATCTTTATGGTCAACGTGAAAACATATCTGATGTCTGTATTCATGGGGAAATGCTGCATATTTCGTGTGAGCTGTGTGTGTGTCACTATGTGGGCCTGTATTCTGTGGCTGTAGCTGTAGGTATGAAATGGTTTATTTTTCCGTATTCAGTATTTGATATTTTTTGTGTGTAATAGAGAATGTATGAGACAAGGATAAGTAGACGACTAGATATACGACGGCCATTCGCATTACATTACAGTATGTTGTTCAATGATCCATAGATGCATAAAAGTGTCGCAGTTCAGACAGTTCACTAGTTCATTCCGGCCACACACAGAGAGAGGGAGAGAAAGCGAGAGAAAATTCGGGGTTTCCTCTTTCTCTCTGGCAGAGTTGTGCATCTTCTTGTCGTTTTTCGTTTTTCGTTTTTCTTTGGTTGTGTGTCGTTCTAGTTCCAGTTTTCCAGTTCTCTTTTCCTCCTTTCGTTTTTTTCGATCTGCTGGTTTGCCGTGTGGGTTTTTATTCTAATTTTTTTTGTATGCATGTGTGAGTATGTGTGTGTGTGTTTGGAGTTTTTGGAGGGAACGTGCTCAGCCTACATTTAATATTTGGAATTTGGTCGTCGTCATTTGAGTTGGGAGCAGTTTTTTCTTTTTCTTCTCCTCTGAACCCCATTCATGATCATGATATTGTGAATGTGTGCTAACGATGAGTTGGTCGGTCATATCACACAGGATAAAGTAGAATAGTTTCACTTTCACCATGAATAACTTCATGAGCTTACTCAAGTCCAAAGAAAGCGAAGGAGAACAAAAAAGAGAGAGAGAGAAGAAAAAACTGGGAATATCGTACAGTGGGAGATTTCTCATTTTTACTCTCTCTCTCTCTCTCTCTCTCTCTTATTTTCACATCCCTTCACTTTCCTTCTCACATTTCATGGGGACATTCAGACATTCAGAGAGTGCTCAGAATTATTGTGATGGTCGTCATGGTGGTGTGGGTGAGTAAAAAAAGCTGTACAGAAAAGTATTATTATTTTGAGTCTCGCGAATGTGTGTGCATGCTCTCATCATGAGTGAAAAAATAAAAATGAGGATTGGGTTTCTCGGTTGGGTATTTGGTATTTATACCCTACATAAATAAAAGAGATTTATTTTTTTTGTATTATTTATTTTTTTCACTCTTTTTCACTCTATCTGCAAAAACATTTCATGTCCCACCACCACGAAGGAGTCTCTGTACGTACAAGAAGGTACAAGAAAAAGGAGAAAACGAAAGAGACATAGATTCGCGCCGTCATCCTGACACACATATTTATTCCTGTATTATACGCTCCTTTTTTCTCGTCCTTCTCCCTCCTTACAAAGTTCAAAGTTCTGAATTCTACCTTGGAATCTTCTCACGTAAATATACCTTGTACATCATATGACTTGACATGGGTTGCGTGAGTCTCTGAGTTTTTGTATGAGTATTTCAAGTCTGTATACACTTGAAAGAATTGAGAAAAATCTAATATGTAAATTTTTTTTTCAGTGTGGTCCAAAGTACACAATTTTGTTTGACATGAAAAATGTTTGAATTTTTTTAAATAGACGCTCCATCCTTCATCATAAGCAGAATACCTGGATTTGGCTATCCCATTCGTGAGGGAATCGCGTTGGCTCTCAAATGTGACATAGATGCGAATCCATGGAGCCGTCCTGAATGGTTAAAAGGTGAGCGAGCACACGCTCTTTTTCTTTTTATTCCTCTCTTCCCCTCTATCTATGTACACATTCGTATATTTTTCTCAAAAATTCCTCTTTTTTGGTCTGTGTGCAATTTGAAATTTGTATTTTGGTGGATTTAGACACCAAATTGTGTTCCAGTTCCAATTGTCATTGTCCATTGTATGTATGTATTGTACTTGCAATCACCATCTAACAAATAAATAAATATTGTGTGTAGTTTTAGTGCATGTGTTTGTACTCGTTCTTGTACTTGTACTTGTTTTTGTTTTTGTTGTGCGGGTGGAGACGACTCAATAATACAGCCATGTTCTCATCTGTGCTTTGCACGATGTACACATGCAAAGAGCTGGGGAGTGTTCAAACATAAATTGAACATAAATTCATGGAATCGTGAACGAACGTCCATGTATCTCCATTTGACTCATTCACATTGTTCAATCGGCGTCACAAATGTATAAAATATATAGAATTTCCATGTACGGATATCAATACGGATATTCATCTCAAGTCCCTTATAATATTGTTTCATTCTTTTCTCATCCTCTTTCTCCTGTCTATACATTATTTTGACAAAGCAATTCTGCCAGTATTGATACTTTTCTTTTGCAACCACCCTCCGACTTCATCTTCCTTATATTACTTCATCACGATTATACATACCAAGGAATATCGAAGAATATATAGAGCCAGAGTGGGAGAGCTTGAGCGCACAGAATGTCTTCTTGTCAATTTCTAAAGGGAGAGAAAGAGAGAGAGAGAAAAAGAGAGGAAAAGGAGGAAAATACTTGGATTCGAGGTTTGGCTTCAAGAGGAAATCTAATTTAGCCGTTCGATGCGTTCTCTAAACTGAATGCGTTCCCGGCTACGTTTACCCTTCTTCCTATTTTCAATAGCGCAAATACACACACACACACATTTCGATTCCACATCCCCACATCCATATCGACAGACTGTACTATACCACGTACCTACAAGTACACACTCCTTCTTTCTGCACTTATTGGTCATGGCATCTCCTTCCACAATTCAGTCTTCGATATCGTTCACTCTCTCTCTCTCTTTCTCACACACACACACTCTCGCTTTAGCTTTCTCGCAGTTTTCTAGTCAGCCCGTGGCTCTCTGGCAAAAGGAGATGAGAGAAGTTTGCTGTGGGGAAAGTGAAATAGCATTACACGTTACGTTTACTTTTACTTTTACGTTGGCATTGGCATTGGCCATAGCAATGGTATTGTCATTACCGTACACAGAGTATACATACAAATGGGAAAGAAAGGCTTTTTTTACTCTTTTGAAGAGAGAAAAACGTCTAATCTTTGTTGTATGTAGACTGGAGGTAGGATGGTCGGATGGAGTAGAGCAGGGAGACAGACATCAATAGGGAAATTTTGAAAGAGCTCAGAGTGAACACTGCACACACACACAAATACTGTAGTCATATGTAACACATTAAATATTGGGTATTGGAAGTGCGTACGATAGGTAGAAAGAATAGGGGAAAGCATTTTGAGCTCATCTTCATCTCTTTCCCTATTCCGAGCCGCCCCTTTTTTCATATATCCAGACTCAAGAGTCAAGAGAAATTGAGCTTTGTCCTTAGTTCACGTTCTCTCCCTTATCTTTCGATTACTTTAATCATCAATGTCGATGGTGGATGGTGGATTTGGATGCATTGGAAAGCGCAGTGTACAGATAGTCCGTTGCTTTCATATTTCGTATGGTCGATGTGGATGTCGATGTCGATGAACGATGAATTACCTATGAGTATATGAGTGGCCTGGAATTATGAGATATCGTACATACATACTTACGTACGATAAATACGCATGACATGAAATATAAACTGAATTTTAAGATATATTCGTATATTTACACACTTTCTCCCAGTGAAAGTCGGGGAACGCTCCTTTCTTCAGTTTTTTTTCTTATAAAGGGGACTACTTATCCATGTTATATTACTAGACGAATTTTGACGATGAATCGCTAAGGTTACAGAAAGGATTTTCCAATGAACCGAAGCAACCGACCTGTGGTCTCGCTCTTTGGTTTGCTCTTTCTCCTTTTCCCTCTTTGCATGACATTGCATTGGTTTTTTCTGGGTTCAACTATTTCTTGAGAGTATCAAGAAGGAAAATGGAAAAGGTTTTTTCTACGGCCATTCCATTTGCTCCTCAGGTCGGCCAACAAACCTTTTTATATAAGATGGATTAGATGGTGGAGCCATCAAACTGTGCAGAGACTTGTCTCAACCATTTCGTTTTGATAATGCTGGATTTCCAGAAGGCATAAAAATAGATCAACTCACATACTCACAACTTGCACAATGCGAATAGAAATAAACTGGAAAGAGAGAGAGAGAGTGAAAATATCACTTGCACGAAATTCGTGTATGTAATTCCTGCCATTTCCCATCCACACCTTTCTTCAATAAAGGTTTGACCTTAAAGATATCGTACTAAAGCCTCGGCAGTCCCCTACCTGGGATTTACCTAAGCTTTTCCTCAAAAGAATTTAAAATAGATTTTTAGAAGAGGATTCAATACTGTGAGCAAATTATTTCAAATGGCAAACGATCACAGGGCACTTGACATTAATATAAAATGGGAAATGATCTTGAATCTTGGTCCAAGGGAAAGTCGGTATTGATTTCAAATGGGTTTTGTATTATATTCAAAATTTTCTTGAAGTGAAAATTGAAACTTGAGACGAATTTAGAATGCAACTCTTCTCCAGGGAATAAATGTAGAAATAGAAAAGCAGCAAATCGAGTGTGTGTGGAATGAAAAAGCAATTGTGTGTGTGTCATAAAAGAGTCATCCGGGCTGTTTATTTATAGAAAATGCATTGAATATTAAATAAATTGCTCCCCATTCCTCCTGATTTCCTGTATGTAAATCCATTTTCAATTTTTCATCGATTCATTTAACAAGTTGTGAAATATTTTGACATGTTACGGAAAACGGGGGGGGGGGGACGAACAAAATGCAGTTACAGTGAGAAATCCGACAAAGATTACACACAGAGGTTGTATAAAAGGGGAACCGCATTAGAAATGTCATCATTTCCATAAGTTCGTTTTGTAAAAAGCAGCAGTGAGATGAGGAGAGAGAAAAGAAGCGATACCCCATGAATCCCATGATAGAAAAGAAGAACCCCTGGATTGCTCTCAAGTATGAGCTCTTCCTCTCTCACCCTTCTCCTTCTATTTCTCTTTCCCACACTTTCGACAAGCACATCAAAAGGGAGAGAAAAAGAGAGAAAGAGAATGAGAGAATTTGATCGTGAAAGTTGAGTCCTGGTTTTGGTTTGGGTTAGTTTTTATTTGCATCTGTCTATTCTATGGCTATGGCAATGGCTATCACTGTGTGTGTGTGTGTGTGTGGATATTGATATGTATTTTCCCCCTCTCCAAGCCACACACTTTCTCGTTTTCTCCAGCACTCGGAGGAGGAGAACTTTGCAGTTTGCAGTCAGAGCTTAGCTTTTCTACTTTCTCATCTTCACACAAAATACAGTCGACCCTTCTTCCACGAGAGTAGCAATCTAGAATGAGTAGAATGCAAGAGACCTAGAACACTTTCCCTGGATTTTTATAGTTTTACCATGTAGTACGCTGTAAGCTGGAGCATCCATGTCGACTGATACTTGCGTGTATGTACTCACGTAGATACATAGGATAGGATACGCAGTGTAAGGGCTGTCACTGTCACTGTGCAACGGCCATAGCTGGCCCCAACTCCAACTCCCGGAAGACAAGAGACAAAAGACCCATTTGTATTCATCCCACCGTCTCCTCATTGTCTTCCCCGTAATTCAATAATTACTGGTTGAGTTGGGGGGAGAATCTTCTTCTTTCTCTTTTCTCTTTTCTTCTTCCTCCTCCTATATCTTGACTCTTCTCTCTTCTCTGAAAGCAACTATAGAATGCCGAGACATTTGACTGGTACTCCTCGCTGTCTGTCTAGTATACAACTCAAACGGGAGCTCTGTTCTATTCTATAGCTAGAGAGCTTTGTGCAACCAAAAAAGAAAGGAGAAAGAGTTAGTCATGCATGAATTATACATGTACATACACAAACAAGGCACAGACACACACACACGCACACGTACACGTACAAATGGTATGCTCGACCATGTGACACTAAACTGAGCTGCCTATACATATTTCAAATCCTCCTTTTTAGGAAGGAGAAAGCGAAAGAATGAGAGAGAGAGAGAAGACTAACGATAAGAGATTTTATCACAATCCGTCTTCTTGCTTTCACTCGACTCAGACCTCCAAATAGTAAATAGTACAGAGTAGACCCAGGGTCCGTTCGAACGGAGTTTGTACACTATTTCAAATGTATTATGCATCATGTAGAAAGAGAATTTGATGAACTTTCCATCTCCATGTCCATACTGGCACTCTTGAAATGTTGACAATTAGACTTGTGTACACATTAAGTAATCCAATTAGAAGTGCATACAGGTATGGACAAAACGGATGGCGTCGACGAACAGTGAAAGAGAGTGACACAATTACAATTAGGGAAATATAATTACGCTGAGTAATGAATGTGTATTCTCATTCTCTCCCCCATTGAACTTGCTTGTGGAAAAGCTCGAAGGAGGAGGAGACGCCATTTGGTTGGGAGAAATCCGTGGAATGGCTTGACCATTATTATGCACAGTAAAAGTAGGATTTGAAGCCCTCTTTATTCTTGATCGTTTGCAGTTTATGGCGTATGGTTTGTAGTGTTATTGCCCGATTCTCATTCCAATCCGCGTCTACATACAGTCATATTCTATATGCCATTTGTATTCATGTACAAGAGAGAGAGAGAGAGATCTCTAGAAAGTTTCAAGTATAGTTCCAGTCCATGTGTGTGTTTGTGTGCTGTGTTTTATTTTATGCGGGAAGTGTTTCTGCCCGTGGGTTGAGAGTTTGGTATGGTTGAGGTATTTAAAATCATAACATGCTAACAGCTTGAGGCCAAGAGGACCTAATGCGGATGCAAGCGAAGGAGTGTGTGTGTGTGAGTGAGTATGAAAATAAGAATTTAGATGAGAACGAGAGTGAGAGTGAGAGTGAGAGGGAGAGCTTGAAATAGAAATAGAAAATAACATGGGGAGAGATAGACGTGGGTAAAAGTTTTCTATAGGTTGTGGATTGTATTTGAAGTGTAGTGGAAACGATAGAGAATTTATATAAGAGTAGAAAAAAATAGGAATGGAATCGGTACTGTGAAAAAGATGAAAGAGCACTGTGCCTGTATGTATGTACGCTTGTTTTTGTCGGGAATACAGATATTGTAGTTGGGAGCGTTTTCCCCCTTGTCGTTAATATTCCTAGGATGGAGACTAATAGGACGTTTTATTTGTTTTTATATATTCTTTGTTGGGTAAATAAATATATTTAATCCTCCGTCCTTTCTCATCTGATTAGTATATTATCCTTTCGCTGAACGGTTTCCAGTTTGGAGGGAGAGAGAAAGATCCCTCGGTAAAAAGAACCGAAAGGAAAAATACAATCAATTTCAAATTCAACTCAGTCAATTCACATGCCTCATCCCATCACACAATAGTTTATTATGCATGAATTTCCATCAATTTAATAGATATGTAGAAGCAAATCCAGTTTCTGTTTGTTCAAGTTTGAGGTCGTCATGGTGGGAGTTTTTACACAACAGACATAACTTAAATTAACTCTATTTTGTACAGTAAATCTGCATGGACTTTCCTTTAGCTTTTAAACAAACAATTCCCCAACTTTTCATAATGAAATTGCTTTCATTTGAGAATCTGATCGATTTTTGCAGTTGCTCATATTCAGACAATATGTATCTAAAATTCTTCCCACTGAAATAAAATGCATCTCGAATATTATCGCGGACAAAAGGACAAAGAAAACAATGAAAGTTAAGCTTCGATTACTCTTCTTTGCGCTCAAAACGTCGACAGTCGGCAGAAAGTAGTAATAAAAGACACAAGGTTTCTTCTTCTTCGTCCTCGACATTGACAATGGATGCTGCCGTCTTTTCTCGGGATGAGGATGCAAGTTTTTCCAGCCGTGTCATTGTCATTGTCTGTGGGTGTGTGTGTGTGTGTGTGTGAAATCGTGCGAGTGCGTATGGCCTTTGTATATTTCCAGTTTGCTTCTGACTTGTTTTCTTTTCAAGCTTAAAATGTCATGTGTTCAGGGTGCACGTTGCCGATATTAACAATTTTTGTGTCTATGAGTGCGTGGACCAGCTGAGAAACTTCCACTAATAACTGTTCATTTCCCAATGTATTTTTCCAGATGGAGGCGAGCCACCAGTTCCCCAGACCGAAGATGGCTTTCTGAATTTCACCAAAGTTGAACGGAATCATACTGGATGGTACAAATGCCAAACAGGTATACAAACATAAGATACAACATCTGACTTGTTTATACAATGTCCTTTTATCCATGTACGAACATAAAGTTACGAATATGAATTGGAGGTTTCCTCACATTTTCGTGTTTCCGTGTTTCCATATTTCCGTATTTCCGTATTTTTGGTTGTAATCTTGAATCCTGAACAACAATATGAAATGGGAGAATAAGAGAGTTGGAAAGTAAAATTGTGACAATTGTTGTTTATTTGCAGGGAAGGGGAAAGTGAAAGCCTCCTCCGTCGGATATTATCTGAACGTTCGTTGTAAGTTTTCTCAATTTATTTCCGCATTGACTCTCTCCTCTCCTGTCGGTATCTGTAGTGGAGTGGAGTTTTCGCCCCCATCACACTTACTTTCTCCCTCCTTTTACACACGTACCTTTTATATCTAAGCCATTTCACCATGTTATCGTTATTATATCGAGTCCCATTACATAGGTAATTCCTACACACCCTGCTCTTACGAGTACATTTACACATCTCGCTCTCCTCTTTGTCCGAGTATCATCCCCAAAATGTTTTACAGGAACGAGAGAGGGAGAGGAAAACAATCCCACTATTACAACACTTCCCCTGTAGTCTGTAGTCAAACGCACAATCCCTATCTCTCCTATCTATCTACCATCTGTAATTCACTATACGCACTCCAATTTAAATGAAGAGACATGGGAAGCGATTACGAGTCAAAGAGAGAGAGAGAGAGAACGATAGTTGATAGCTGATGGCTAAAAGTTGGGAGTTTAAATTCTAGCTTGAGTAGATTCTACATTCTACGATTTTAGTGTGTAGCCGTAACGAGTTTTGCATAGATGTAGGTTTGGAGGGCTCAGTGGAGGATTCCCTCTCTCTCTCTCTTTCCTCCAGATATTCACGTCAGTCTACATTTCCCTACAACGAAGTTCCTGTACAATTTCCAAGATAGGCTGTGTGGCCTGAGAGAGAGAGAGAGAGAGAAAGAGTGTTTATATAGGTGAAAGTCAAAGAGAAAGGATGTTTGAGCTCAAGTTGAAGTTGAAGCCTTCAGCAAGAGGAAAAAGCAAGAGAAAGAGAGGAAGAGAAGAGACACACACAAATGGAACCCCAACTTATGCATTCCTTCATAAATTTTGGATATATGAACAATATAATTTAAATCCCATTTAAGGCAGCGCTCTGTTTAAATGCGAGGATATACGATAGATAGACGATACGTTCGTATGCAATGATAATGGTTTCAACTTGAATGCCTTCACAGTCGACGCATAGCTAATGCTGATTCCGATGTGAATGTGAATGCAATTCTATGTTATGCCACCGTGGAATGAAGGAAAAGTCAAAGCCGAAATCATACCATGCCATGCCATGCCATGGCTAAACATCAGAGAGCATACAGAAATTTCTCTTGACTTTCCTATTCTTTCTCTCTCTTTCTCTTTCGCTTTCTCTTGGCTTCTCAATGTGTATCTTCTAGTTGATGTGATAAATTTAAAATGCTGGAATATATTCTCGAGTCTTGAGTCACATTAAAGAAATTGGATGAACGAGAGAGAGAGAGAGAGAAAGATCCTTCTTGTGCTTGCACAGTTAGGCGGGAAATTGAGGACTCTCAGAGCTTTACGTATGTTTTTAATAGTAATTTAGAGAATATGGGGTAGCGTCAGTAGAGGAAATTCAAACTGTATGTAGCTCTCAAACCTCACAAGTTAATTGAACTTTGCAATAAAAAGGCAAAGAACGAATGCTCTGGTAGATTTCCCATTTGAATGGATTGAAGAGGATCGAGTCTTTAAAATGAAGAAATGACACACTTGGAAAATCCAGGTTTTCCCTAGAAGTGTTTTAAATAGTTAAAGTAAAATTCAAGTATAAACTAAAAAAGAAAAAGCCAGAGAATTCCCCAAGTAAACTCTTGTCAATTCAATGAGACATATATTTTAAATACATGCAAACATATCTTTCAGTAGGTATAAAGTAAATTTATGAATCTAACAGTTTCGAACGATAAGTATTGACAGAGACTTCTGCAGATTTTTGATATACCTATCCTCCAATGGGTTTGGTATTGGTAATGATAATGATAATGATAGCTAAAACGATGGTGATGTTGATGGTGATTATCTTGAAGACTTGAAATGAACGTGAATATTTGTATAATACGATGATTAAAACTAATAAGAATAAGGATAAGGGAAGTCTGGAAGTTATGGACACATTTACGATATAACCATATTTTTTTTTTGTCTTCCAGATGAGCCGACGATCCTTCATCAGCCGCCCGCCCGAATTGAAGCTACACTCGGTGAGAAAGTCCATATGAAATGTATGGCGGACGGTGCTCCGACGCCGGCTTTGTGCTGGTCTCGTATCGGCTATGGTGGTTCCCTCACAGCCGTCGGCTCCGGCCAAGAACTCATCCTCGACAACATAATTTACCAAGAAGCTGGGAAGTATTACTGTACTGCTCAAAATCGATTAGGACTAGAAGAGCGACGAGTTCAGACGCATGATATTCAAGTGGTTGTGACAGGTGAGATCCTCCTCTTCCATATATATTCCACATATTCCATTCCAGTCCAGTCCATTCCACTATACATATACACCATCAACATACTACTACACATACATACATAGTAATCCACGTCTTATCCTTCAATACCTATAGATATACGTCCAAAATCCACACCCTCGCTAATACCCAATAGGTATATATCTGTACATTCTGCACTTTTACATTCCTCATCCTAAATTTGTACACTCATCAAATATCCCACATGTGAAAAATATACCGCCCAACTCATTACAAGGATTCTTTCTCTACCACTATACATATACAAAATGTATAGGAATAGATTATAGATTGGGAGGGTAATGAACGACGAGTTAAGGACTAACGTCATTAAAATATCCGCTATGATTATGATTAGAAATGGCTAGGAAGTGTGTGATATGATATGGATTTCCTTTCCTTGATGTAAATAAAGAATAGGGAAAGCACGTGGCTGTACTCGATATCACACTTGACTTGAGACTATGTCTTAGAATATATATATCACACAAAGAAAGAAAGTGATGTGTGTTTTTGTCTACAGATACTCCCCTAATTTTACATATTGAACATCATCATCTTGCATGTGAAACTCTATTACCGTTCCCCGATATCCCCTCCTTGGAATTTATGACTTGCTCTTAATATCAAGTCCACACGAAGAGAAGACCAAAGCCAAGGGAGTAAAGCCGTAGAAGACGGAGACGAAGAAAGGGAAGGAGAGAGAAGGATAACAAAGTCAATCAAGGAGTGTTTGAATGGTTGGTGAATGGAGAGTTGAGTTCTTCCTTGTCCTTAATAATCGCGTCACCAACGGAAATCATATTCACCATGGAACTCTCTCGCCTCCCTTCCCTTCTCAATGTGCTGGGTGAAATATTTTATGTTGACTCTGGGGTTTCCTTGAAGAAAACTCTAGAAGAAGCTCTGGAGCCCGTGATACACACGAAAACGAAAACGACGACGACTTTGTCCTTGTCCTCTACTCAAATTCAGCTTCAACTCCATGACATCCCAACACTCATTGATCACAAAAAAATTCCTCTTTTACCCAACTCCCAACTCTATCAACTCACTGATAAAACAACCTTAAGAAAACAACTAAAACTTCCTTTCCCCTCTCATGTTCACGTACCTACATTCCCTTTCTCTTCCTCTTTACGCACTTTCACTTATTTTGTCTCTTTCACGGCAGTTCAAAGACCCAATTTGACTATTACCATGAAACATTCACAACAAACTTTCCCTTCACTTTTCTTTCTTGTACACTTGTGCCACAAAAGAAAACTTGCTCAACAAAGTATTTTTTTTGCCTCCATGGAAAGAAAGCAACACGTTTTCAACTCATGTACAATGACAATGAGTTCAGTCATAGATAGTTTCAAATTAAAAAGTTGAGTGTAAAAAAAAAACTGAATATTGACAATACTTTTTTTGACATACTTTACGCTTTCTTTTTTCTCATTCTACTTTCTACATCAAATTCACAATTGACTCAATTCAAAACGTAAGATGAGTCGTATAGAAATTTACTTTGCAAGAAATAAGAAATGTATTTTATTTTTAAAAGCCCTAGAACCTAGAACGACGTGAAACCCCGAAACATTGCAAACTTTCTAGTGTGATATATATGAAAAGATGTAATAGTGAGTTTAAACTAGAGAACTGGTGATTTGATAAGAAACGTGTAATATTGTACTTATACACTTATACATACAGAGTGTCCTCATTGTCAACTATCTTCTCTCTCGAAAAAGTTTCAACCCCCCACTTAAATGTATTAACTGACAAAGTCATTAATGCGATGGTACTTTTGGTTTTTTGGTTCCTCCTCAAAGAAAAATAATAGAAATACAGATAGAAATGTAGAATCAAATAACTAGAGAAAAGATCCGGCTACAAGGAGCAAAGGGAGACTTTGACCTCAGACTTTTAGAGCCTTGAGCTTAGGAAAAAAGAGTAAATTTCGTAGCATTGGAATTAGAAATCAACTAGCAAAACGATAAGGAAGAGAAAATAGAGAATGGAAAAAGTGTACACACTACAGAAAAAATAGAGGAACGAATAGAGCAAGTCTTACGATTACACACATTACAAAAAAGGAAAAAAAAGTTATTTATCTGTAGTACTTTTAGTTTGTGTGTGTGTGTATTTTGATAGTACGGATTCTCCATTTCATAGCCTACATGCCCAAAGAGAAATGTTTATATGTGTTTGTCACACATATAAACATTTCTCTAGTTTTCTATGGTTTACAATACAAATTACAATGAAATGCTCAGAGAGTTGAGCCATGGTCAGAGTAGTCACTGAGTGCAAAAACAGCTCGGGATTCTTCTTCTTGTTCTTCTTGTTCTCCTTCGCCTTGTTCGTTGTCGTCATCGTGGGTTTTTGTTGGGTTGGGTTTTTTTTTGCAATATCTGAATAGGGGAGGAAAGTGATGCCAGAATTTCCAAACCATTGTATTGTGTAAGAAAGTGGAAAAAAGTGCAGAGAAAATTTAATAAAGAGGCCAAAAGGATGGATATAAATCTTACAACTTGTACTCTCGAGTGTCGTATTGGGCTGGGAGAGAGAAAAAGAGGAAGAGAGAGAGACTAGACGTATGCAGTCTTCGTCTTCAGCTCAGCTACTAGATACCCGCGAGAATGGAGTAAACTTTGCGAAATGAACCAAAGAACCAAGTTGACTTCTCAATGACTCTTGAATGTATAGCACAGTGAAAGAGAGAGAGAGAGAGAGCTTTGCACAAGCACAAGCGGAACAAGAGCGAGGAGAAGGAGAAGGAGGGAGTTAAGGAAAGTTTGCATGGTTGAGAGATGATGATTACTTTCTTGTGTCTTCACAGGACGTCCAGTTGTCTACCCCACGAATAGAACAATAATGGGTTATTCTGGACAACCGCTTTCTCTCTCAGTTGAGATCTGTGCCAACCCAATGCCTGCTCAGGCTTTCTGGATCTTTGGCAGTACCGCACTCCGACCAGGCACCAAATACCGGAACAAATATGTCGCCCAGAAGCTCAGTGTAAGTATCTTTTTCTGTCTAAACTTTCTCTCCTCCTTTCCTCACTTTCCCTTTTTGCACACACACATACACACTTAATTCTCGAATGTGAGTTTCTCTTCACAGAGAGAAAGGTATTTGTATTCATCCAATGCCAACTTTGGCCTGGATCCTCCATCAAATTTAACTTACAACTTATAATTGAACAATTAATATTTCCCTATGGGATAAACCAAATCCACATTAATCCTTCCTACTAATCGTAAATACAGATAGAAACTTATAATAATTTCAAACTCAACCGAGTTCACTTGTTTTATTTAATGGAAGCATTTATATACGCAGTGTGAACTCCCTAACAATTTATTACTTTATTAATTTTTTAAATTGTGTAAAGTTGATTAATCCTTTAATTTCAAGTCCAAGTACAAATAGTTTGAAAATGGAAGAAAGACCTTGAATTCTAGAGGGTTTTCATTTTAATAAGAAAATAATAAAGGAGTTTTCAGGAGTTTTCACAGTTGTATTCGTAGTTTGTGATGAAGGGAAGGAAATGAGTTGAAGTGTTTTCTCTTCCTCTTTCTCCTCAATCATGACACTCATCTTCAGACTTTTCAGGTTGAGAAGTGAGAGAAAGGGAGAGAGAAAGAGAGAGAGAGAAAAGGGGTCTGAAGGAAATAAAATGGGACGAGACACTGAAGCTGGAACTGAAATTGAGACTGTGAACAATATTTATTGTTATTAATGTGAAATGTTATTTTTCCCCCTTTTGCTCTCTCTTCTTACCTTTTATGTTCCTCTTGGTAAATTAAAGCATAATAAATAATATCAAGATGAAATTAATGGTAGACTCTTGAGCATCTTGACTGTATTTAATGCCTAATGCACGAACGGATAGTGCCCACGTCCTCAGTTTTCTCTACATTTTTTTACAGAGGCCCTAAAATCTAATATCCAATATCTACCGACACTAAAAGTCCTCGGCAATTCCGTTAAACTCTTCAACGTACAGACTAAATGACTTTCCAAAGATTTAGAGTTTGATTTTAAGAGGAAAGGCGAAAGGGATGCGAAAAAGGGAAAATGTGCAGAGTTGGACTCAGACTTTAAATGAGACGCCCGTCAACGTTTGTTAGTTTTCCTTGTTTCCCTTCTCTCTCTCTCTCTCACTTTGAGCCTATTCTCATTCCTTCATTCATTTTGAGGATGAAAAGGAAAAAGGAAAAAAAGTGAAATAGAGTGAGAGGATACCTTAGAATCTCTCTCATCCAAAGTGCGAACATCGTCATTGTGTCTCGTAAACTTTGTTTAAAAGCACATAGAAAACGGACAAATGTGTATAGTCAACCAACATTTACTCTCTACAGTCTTCAGTGAAGTATCTCCAAATGGGAATTTAGTAAATAGTGAAAACGAAAATGCTGTTGCTGTCTTCTTTTCCCTTCCTTTTTTCAGCTTCATTCACACACTAAAGGAAACAAGGGAATTTAGTATAGGAAGAGTGTGTGAGAGAGAGAGAGAGCAAAGCCTTTTTATGTCTTCTAATCCGATTATTTCATAGAAGAATGGGCTTTCCTTCTGCCTCAACTCCTGTTCCCTCTCTCAAATTAAGAAATCTTAATGAGATGATGACTAAGAGCATCTACGTATACAAATCATGTACATGTACAATATGTACATGTTTTCCACGAAATGTAGAGTAAATTTAGGGTATTTGAGTATTTGAGAATTTTACCTTCTCTCTCTCTCTCTCTCTCTCTCTAGTTTATATATAGTTGCTCAGGCTTTCCCCATAGTCCATGTACTTATCTCTCTAAATTTTCAACTTTATTTCTCATTTTCTCACACGTCCCCATCCTCACTCTCTTTTTCTCTCTCTCTCACTCTCTCTCTCTCATATATATACACGGAGAAAGCAGAGCATGTATGAGAGAGTGGGGGGAAATTAGAGAGGGAAGGGAAGAAAGACAGTTGGCAGTTGTGATAAAAGTAAAAACTTGTGTTATATTTCATTGTATCTGAGACACAATTTGTATTGTTAGTTTTACAGCTTGACGTTTACACGACTCAATTAGCGCCTTCTTGTGCAAAAACTAATTCCATGTTCAGCCATAATGAAACTTTCTTTTTCCACATTCGTATAGAGTTAGATAGACATTGGCATTGGCATTGGCATTTGCAAATTCCTGTACCTCCGTCTCTCAGTGTGTATTTGTATTTGGCAAATACTTTACCTTTCTGAGAGAACCAAAAAGGAAAAGCTTTCCCTTTCTCTCACTCCATATGTACAAAGAATATACTTACATTCCATGGACGTCTTTATCCACATCATTTAGTACTCAACTCAACGTTACACTACATTAGTGCTTTCTTCGTACAATAAACTAATAAGTAATCTTCACCTAATCAAAGCTTGAGAGTAAATTCTAGTAACAACTTTCATTCTGTCTCAATTCTGAACATTGGACCAATGTGCTAATGTGAGGAAGACAACCGGCTGCTCTGCCCTTAATAATACACAAGGCAGGAAATTACTCAAGATGAGCTCAAGGGAATGTGAATGTAGGTACTTTCTCGTTTGGCGTTTGGCGAGCATCTGCTTTCTCCCCGTATGTACGTATGATGTACGAATATTCCTAGAACTCTGGAAATCCTCAACGTAATTGTGTATGGAAGAAAGTTTTATTCCGAGTAAAAAAAACAAAGGCTTATATAGCCCTATTTTTATTTGGTGCTCCGTCCGAGATTTGAGACTTAGAGATTTCTAAAGTCATTTCCGTCAGCACATGTGCTTGACTGCTAAAATTTTCCATCTGTAGACGAATTTCCGCCCACTTTTATAGTTTACAGTTTCAATCCATGGAATGAAAGGGAAAAGAAAGGAAAGGGAGAGTAAAAAAATTGAAGTTGGAACTTTGTCTGTTCTCTGTCAAAATTGAGCGTCTTTTTTTGTCTCGAGTTTTTTGACTGTGGACTATGATGATGCGTATAGGGAAAGAGTGAGTGAGTGAGTGCGTTAACTCTGGAGAAAAATGATTTATTGCTGGGGAAGAGAAAGTCACTGGAGGAAAGTCTGTTTCCGTTTTTACACGTCCCCAGGCGATGCTTCCCTTTTGATTTGACAAGACGTGAGCAGAGGACTTTTACATGCTCCTATTTTGTTATGCATATTTATCTGCACATATGTGGACTTGAGTTTTTGGATTATTTCTCCCTTATACAAATGGAAATACCCTATGCATGACTTTTTTGTAGACATAGTGGCCGTCAGTCCAAGTCAGCTGCTCTCTCTTGTTCAATCTTGAACAATCTTATTCATATATTTTTTTAAAGATTTTCGACCTACATATTTATATACGATATTCCACACAAAAAAAAACTGCGTTGGGAATTCCGTTTCCTTGTTCCACGTGTCCAATCCTGTGGATGCTCTACATTTTATTATGCTTTATTAAACAATACAGATGGACATCACATTTATAATATTTTGGTTCTACCATTTACCATGGCTTGACTGTCATGAGTGTTTACTTTGTGTGTGAAATATTTGATGTGAGCCAGCCACACTTACATTGTACTTTGTTTTGGGCAAGTTTAGGATTCCCAGCGTAGAAAAATTGGGGTGAATTGATGAAGATGAATTTATTCATCGTATAAGAATGATAATGATCAAGTTCCCTCCTATCTGTGTTTTCACAGGCGATGGTTTACAGCACTTCCAATAGACAATTCCATACTTTGTCTCTTTCTCTTTCCCAGGGATTTAAAACATTTTAAAACATTTCATCATGGGGGAAAAGGGGGAGAAACGTACATCTAAAGCATACACAGAGAAAAAATAAATAAACAAATCCACATGCATAATACATGTCCATGTAGCTTGCCATTTCCAATCTTCTCCTTTTGCTCACTTCTAACTTAGAAGTTCTAAGTACTACAAAAAAAAGCCCAATTCAATGAAGGATGCTCCAAACATTTGGTACTCTAAACTCAAACAAACGCTCCTACTTTTTTCTAGTTGACTTGGTAATTTCTTTTCTAGTAGATTGAAATGTCAATCGGAATCGGAATTTCATTATTTTGTGAAAATAAACACAAATGACGAAGACGAAACTCCTCAACACATATCAAAATACATAGAATAAAAAAAAAATCAGACTACCAACAATTGCTAAGCTTTTGGGAAGCATGTCCTCATAGATTCACCGCATAAATCTTTCCTGCTGAGATTTGAATGCTGAATTCTTTGAAGCCCACAAGAAAAAAAACGTCTCTGTAGCGCTACACAAAATATGCATTAGCCATTAAAGTGCGTGTAAATAAACGTCAAAGTCTGTAAAAAAAAATGTGTGAGAGGGAAAGTGACTTCGGAATTTTTGAACCAAGAGAACTTCCGAATCACTGATAATCCGAGTACAACAAGGAAAAGAACTAACAATGAAGCCTTTTGGCACGTCTTCGTCTTCTTCCTCGTCTTTATTTTCTGTGTACGAGAGACTCAAGATTTTTTCCTATTGAAAGTGTCTTTGACTTTTTTCCCCCTTAGTTTTTTTCTCTCCGGTATATTTTCATATGTTAAACTTTAATCTTGAATAAATTCCTTGAGAATCCTGTACAAGTGAGATTGTGGGACTGAATTTCTCTGTAGACTGTAGACAGTAGGCTGAGTAGAGTGTGCTACAGATATTATTATTGGGAGGACAAGAAAGAGATGTTGATAGGATTTATTATAAAAAAATAAAGTGTATATGGTAACCGTATTTTATTATTAAGAGGATTTTCTGTGGACTTTGGACTTACTCTTCTCGTGGATTTCCCCCAGAAAATATGAGGACAGATAGTGCGTCTGCCCTTCCATTTATTTTTGAAACATGACTTTAATGCTCCCCCGTTGCATTTTCTAAAGGAATGAGAAGAAAATCCACACGCGGAAAAAAACCTAGAAAGAAATGAGGAAGATGAAAAAAAGAAGGAGAATCCTTGAGCACGCCAATGAGTAATGAGTAATGAAATATTTCTTTAATTAAAAAGAATATACATCCGCAGTCTAGAGAAATAAAGTAACTAGGTAACAAAACAAAAAAGGAAAGTAAAGGGTTTATTTATATGGACTTTGGATACTTGGAAATGAAATGCGTGTATAGAAAAAGGAAAGTTCGTGAAAGTCTTTGTATGTTTGGAATTTGGGATTCTACTTGTAACTTCAAATCAATGGGGGATAAATTACATTAAATTTTCGAGCGCCCAACGTCTCCTTAAGGGAAATAAAATGCGAAACTTATCGTTAGATCTTGCTCAAAAATCCTAGTGGAGACTCAAAATAAAGGGACGAAATAGTAGATACAACTTTTTGAATCACTCATCCTCAATACTAAATACTAAATCTGATTCAGATTATCTGAATACAAAGTATTCGTACCCACAACTACAAATACGATATGTACAACAAATCCGCATGACATTTAGGTATGAGAATTGTATAGGCAACTCTATGTATGATTTCTCTTTTGTACCTTCATTTCATTTATATTGTGCTAAATTATAATCTGCTTAACAATAGTCGACGAAGAAATACCCTATCAGCTGTACAACCAAAGAATATACATACCTTGAATTAAAACAGAAATATTATCAAAATTAAAAGCTCGTTCTTACTTACGATTAGAATTAGACAAAAGCGACAAGGTATTTGTTTTACCTTTAGAGATGGAAAAGTTTCTAACATTAAGGTACAGTCTGATTGTGAATTGGAGTTTAATCTATTGGAAAACTGGAACAACGAGTCTCAAAAACAGTTCTATTATTTTCCAATCGAAATGCTGTTGCTTCGTTTCCCTCTTTCACTGTTCCAGGATACATATCTGTAATCTGTAAGAGAGATGAGTAGATGGGCTTGAAGAAACTTTTCAAAAAAGGAATATCCATGGAAATCTCCTTTGTCTATGGATATCCAAAAATCCACAATAGAAATGCAGATATAGAATAAACTACATGTACGAAATCAGTATCTTGTACTATCAGTCGAGTATACGAATAAGTACGTTGATGGTCTGTGTTTGTGGATGTGGATGGAAAACTAACTTTTCCACTATTTAACTCTACACAATCATCAGGATTTTATCCTTCCGAGTATCTCGTTCATTTTCATTTTCATTTTCTCATTGTCATCAGGTTTTTCTACAGTTACTAAAGAGACGAGGAAAATATTCACTAGAGTCGGGGGGAGATAAAGAACAAAAAGATAGCTTTAACACTCTTGGAATTCGTATTGTCTACTGTCTATCGTCTATGTATTTACGATATGTACGGTATTTTATGCATGTATATGTGCGTACTGCGTACAAGGAAGAAAAGTTTGCAGTTTGCAGATCATCATTGGAAAACTTTTCACCATTTCAACCTGGTACAGAGTACCGTAATTACTTTCCAAGATGTAGATGAGATTCAGACCATACATACGAAAGAATTCTTTTCAACATTTTACGACGAACATCGTTAAGTAGGCTTATGAAAAAGACTGGAGGGAAATGAAATTTTCTATCTGCATTTTACATTTTACCTGTTTTAAGCAGAGTCAGTGTGACATGCAAGTACTTATTGCCGATTGCATCCGTCGTACTTATCGTTAGGTACATAAATTATCGATATTTTTAGTGTGCATTGATTTACACACGTCTGAGGATGAGATGCAGAAGACTTTTGATGCATTTCTGCATTGAACCTACATGCTCTCTTGTATCTGCATATGAGTAAGGAAGAGCTTGTGACCATCCACAACTCATACTATTCCGACTATTCATAATGATTTCCTGATTTGACCTTAGGCGCTTGCATAATAACTTGGACTCTTGAATGTTGGATTCACATGTGCTTTCAGGAATTATTCTACCAAATTCACCTTTAAATGTCAGGGATAGATATCCAAATAATATCTTTCTTCTGCTTTTCCCATACTAACGATAAAACATGCAAAATCATTACTCGAATGGACAACGGCTCAACTCGTCAAATCTGCATAGTTACATAACACACCTTCTTTGTTCAATCTTTTCAAATAAAAATCCGTAAATAAAAGTTTAACAAAAGGAACGAGTTTTCTTTCCATTCTTTAAAACTTGTATTGTTCTCATTTCGATTAATTCCATTCGAGAAATTTGTACGTTTTTTTTCAAACTATTTAGATTAGACTCAAAACTTTTTTAATACAAAAATCCATGATTGCATTCTCTCTAAATACTTTTTGTAATGTACTGTCGGGAAAACAGGAATATCCCCAAAACATTATTGGAATTTACAGATAAAAGCCTGGCGATTCACTGTACAACTGTTCATTGGCTACTCACGTCCGTCACGAATTTATTTCCGTATTAGTTCAGTCTCTGAAGGCAAAAAGGAAATTACGCTGGATAAGTACAGGAATTTTTTATTGCATCAACACTAAAGGTAGCGAGAGAAACTCCGAAATATCTGTGTAGAGGAATAACAAAAGACAGAAGACGGAAGGCAGACAAGAGGGAGAAAAGGAGATAGAAAGAGAAAGAGAGAGAAAGGGGGAATCGGGATGTGTTCTATGGTTATTGGTGGGACTCAATGGGCCGTAAAACAAGCTGCAACTGCAAACGAGGAACGACAACTCCCGTCCACCGTCACGTAAATCTGTACAAATGGAGATGAAAACGGAGGGATGAGAATGAGAATGAGGATGAAAGAAGAATGAAAAGACATACATATAGGAAGAAGCGTAAAGACAGAGAGAGAGAAAGAAAGATAGGAGGAAAGCGTGGACATTGCACATTGACTTGACTTGACGGTGCATTCAATCGAGGACACTGATGAGCCCGCCACAAGATTAGGATTACGATCCCAACGAATCTAATTATATTCTTACGAATTTCTTTCATATACATATACCTATATGTATATATCTGTATATCGACATCAGTACACAGCTACAACGTCAGAGTCGCTGCATAGTGATCAATGATATTACTACGATTTATGTGTATCTACATCTGTTTGCATTAGATAAAAGGATGAGAATCAATGTGTATGTCACGACGTATCGTACATCCATATTTTGGGTGTGTATAGCTTTCCCATACGTAAAGAGTCATTTTCAATTTGGTTGTTGGGCCAGAAATGAAGGAAGGAAGCGAGCGAGCGAGTGGCGGCTACCATGGGAACACGCCAACTAAAAAATGGGAATAGGAATAGGAAAATGGGGTGGTTTCAGTTGAGGTGGAAACGATGAGGCCTATCATCATCATCAGCAACTATTTCATTCCTATATGTCGACGTCTACTGTACGTCTCTTTCTCTGCTGTTCCTTTCTCTCTCTTTTCCTTACGATACGTCTCTGTTTGTTCTTTCATAACACAATTGTACGATATATCTTACTTATATAGTACAGGCTGAAGAGGAGATATTTGCAGGATATTTTTTTTTCTTTCCTTCCTCCGTTTTGTATTCTCCATCCGTCCGATCCTTGTTCTCCTTCCCCCCATTTACGATTACCAGGATTCTTTTATCAAAAGTACAGTAGCATGAGATGAGATGAGATGAGGAAAATACGAGAACAAGAACTCCAAACTACGTACGGGTACTTGAATCAAACAAAACAGTAACCATTTTTAGCAAAAACCCATCTCGCGCTTTTATGCTTTGGAAAATAAAAAATCCCGTTTCAAAAATAATTTTGCCAACGTTTAAATCAAGTATTTTCGGTGCATGTGTACAATTCACTATCGACGATAATCGTCATAAGTCATAAGTCATAACAATATCAAGTTTGGCTGTTGACTTTCTCAACACGGTTGAGTTTTTGAGGGATAAAAGTGGCTCTTTGAAGTGAAAATGAACTTGCAAGTTCAAGCCGAGAGAATCAAAACTAAACGGGTAACAAAGGAAAGAAGTAGTGTGTGTGTGAGCACGCAATTGTGCACAATGGTCTTACAACACAACACACATGGCAGGCTTAAGTTTGGTTGTTTGTATTTTGGTATTGTATTGTGCGTATGTAAATATCCCATAGTCTTGATAACCGTTTTTGGGCTCTTGATGTGAATCGTTCGGGTTTGGAAAGGAACAGACGAAAGAGAAACAAAGAAAGAGAGAAAGGAAGAGAGAAAGAAAGAGAGAGCGGGGGAGAAAGGGATTCTTTTAAGTTGGGTTAAAAAGACGGAAGTCTCCATTCCATAACTCACACCTCTTACTCTTTGAGTCTCATTGGAAGAATTCCCTCGAGATATGGCGAGACAAGAGAGAGTTGAGTTGAATGAAACTGAAGCTGTTTCACTTGTTCAAACGTTGAACGTTTCTCTCTCCATTTCCCGCGTTCCTCTTTCTTCCTTTCTCAACTATCGTAGCAAAGAGGGAGAGAGCCGAAAGTAAATTTCAGAAGTTAAAACCCGAGTAAAGCAAGAGCAAGAAGGGCCAGAGTCAAATCCAAATATAAATCCAAATGTGGCTTGAAAAGAGAAGAGTCTGCAGAGTTGTTGTAGTTTTTTTTGGGATTCTTCTACTGGATTAAATTGAATCATCAGCCGACGAGAGTCAGAGTCAAGAATCTTACTTCATATCCTCATGTTTCTTCCTTCTTCCCTCTTTTTCTCTCTTTCTCTCTCTCATCGTTTCCTTGCTGAGCCAGTTGGTCCATCGTCTATCTTATCTTTTCCTTGTATTCGCTTTCACCAAGTTCAACTGGATACTAGCAATAGCAATAGAGATGTGCTTGTGTTTGTGTGTGTGTGGAGTGTGGATATTCTCTAGAGTATTCAGCTCGTCAAGTAGGAGCAGTCAGCTCCTCTCGAGATATTTATACAAGTCTACTCTGTTTCCATTTCTTCCTTTCCTTCTTTCCTCAGTCTCTCACTTCTCTTTCGTTCCCCCGTTTTCCGTGTCTACTGGTGTTTAGTTTGGCCATATTTGTGTTGTTAGTTGGTATTTTCTGGGGCTGCATAGTGTGGAAAATGGTTTTTTGTGGAAAAGGATTGATTACAGCGGGATGAGAACTGGAGGAAACTGATGAGAAAAGAGTTTGATTGGACTCCCGAGATAAATTTTCTGTTTGTTTCTTCTTCCTCCTCTTCTTCTTCGTTTCTCCGTTGTGTGTGGCTTTCCGGGAAAAGAGTTAATGGGTCCATTGAAGAGTAAATGTACTCTCATTTATTTTGTTTTTTAATTTAAAATATACATTTACATTTTTTGCTCTCCCCAAGTTTTTCTTCTTCATTGCATTGACTGTGAGACATTTGTATTAGCTCCTCAGTTCCATATTAATTCTTCCCCTTTGTTCCCTTTGTGTACATTGGAAATATAAAAAGTAGATTTTCTGTATCCCTACAATTTTTATTATTATTATTATTATTATTATTATTTAATTTGCATTTGCACCAGCAGAAGCGTCAACTTTAATTTTGTTAATAAATTGAAATCAATCAGACAGGACGGCTTTACGATATTTCTAATCCCTTTCCAAAATGGAGCTTTTAGTCTCGAACCTCGAGTATTTTGGAGTAATTAAAATGATGGTCTGTTGTGTGTATTTGTGTATGCCGGAACTACAATGAGCAGCAATGTGAAGTATGCGGTTTGTATTGAGTACAGCATGTATCTATTTTTTCCTTTCCACTTCTCGCATCCTGGTATTTTTCGTCCATGTATTTTTGTTTGTAAAATAGTTTGTAGAGTGACAGGTCTGGATTCTGGATGTGTGTGTGTAGTTTGGAGGATGATGAAAAGTGCTTAGCGACGTCACACGAACCGCAATCTCCAACAGGGAGATGAGACAGAGACAGAGAGAAGCACTCCGGAAATGAAATGAGCTGAACTCAGCCATGATTTCAATGTAAGAATTAGAATTCATTGTGGAATCCATGAGATTCTCTCGTTGTTCATCTCTTCAACCGTGGCTGGCATTAATCAGTGTAATGACTAATGAATCTCCCCAGTCTCTCTCTCTCTCTCTTCACTCACTCGACTCGACTTTCCTTCCCTTCACCCACAATTCTGAGTTCTGAGTCTGATTCTGACAATGAGAGCGTCCCGTCTCGTCTCCTCTCTTCTCGTCTGACAAACTCACACACAATGCTCTCTCTCTCTCTCTCAATTCTCCCACTCTTATACATTGTCTCTACGCATCTCCACAGACTACAGTCTTATTCCGCTTATTGCTTCCTTTTATTTCATTGTACATAAATTGAGCTTCCTTGTAGTACAACTAACTACAAACTGCAACGGCATGCTCATCAATATTACAGAAAATACGTTAACAATGTACAAAGAAAAAATGGTCTAATTGCAAGCTGGAAATGGATTGAACAACTCCTAACAATCTAACAAAAGGAATTCTCTACTGATATTCCTATTCATAGACAGAAATCCTATGAGCTTCTTTTCACTGCAAGTCTTCAAGTATGTCTGGTTCTGGTTCGTGTAATTACTATACAGAGTTGAAATGGAAATACGAATATGAATATGAACATGAATAATGAAAAAAAAATGAAAAATGAAAACGTCCAGAATATAAATTTTTCTCTGCATCTGCAATCTGCATCTGCCGCTGTTGGCTGCTCTATAAGATTTTGGGATTTGTTCAAGTGTGTTCATTTGGTTTTTGGTTCTGGTGCTAAGTTGCCGGATTTTGTTAAGTAGCGTCAATGTCAACGTCATTTTCAACGTCTTGTTTGAATTCCGCTTGTACTTGTCTGTATGGAACGTTGGGAATGGGATTTTGGGATTGGAAGGGTGTGAAGTTTAAAATAAGCTGAGTGATGAGCAGAGAGGGTGTGTGTATTTACGATATTTCTGTATGTGTACTTACTCTGTATCTCGATATCCGTCCGTCAGGCATTCTTGTTCTCATCATCAGCTTCAGTTCCAACTCTAACTTGAGTTGGAGAGTCTCGTTCGATTTTCATTTCCATTTTGACATTTTGATTTTGAAGCGCTTCCTATTAACTTCCTATACCCGCATCCGTAAATTCTACATATTTGTGTATGCACAGAGTGGAGTTGAATGTTTATCATGTATGTGTTCTCCTCTCACGATTAGGCTTCATCAACTCCACACTCCACACCCCTGATTCTCTTCCCAAGCTCAGCAAATATGACATCGTCATTAACTCGAGACTAGACATACACACACAATCTCCTTTACACGCCCTCCCAATTCAAAATCTATCAAACTTTCATTTGTTTGTTAGATTTTTAGTACCTACAGTCCAATTTTTTTTGTTGCGCCTAATTAACTGTTATGAATTCCAAATTCTGTGTGGAGATTTCACCCACAATAATTCATGACATGCGATTTCCTATTTCTAAACTATCAGTGCTATCGTATCCGTGCAAACGGAGTATCTGCGGAGATAGAAATCCCTGTTGGTCAAAATTACGAGTACGAACTATGAGTGGCTTGTACTCGTGTGTATTTTCGAAATAATTGCTTTTCATTTTTTATGTTTTTGTTCTGCCGTCTGTTCTGTTCTGTTCTTCTTTTTAATGTGGACTGGAATAAAAACGGGAAATGAGGAAATCTCTACGCTCTCATGTCGTTGATGAGTGCGTGGGTCATGTTTCATATTTTTCCTATGGAAATAATTATTATTCGCAAATGCATTACTCGTACATGGGCGGAGAAAATATGGTCGAGTTGATGAGAGTTCAAGTGCGGGCTGGAGAGAGCAGGCCTTTCATGGTCTCCTCCTCTTATTGTCCACATATAAATAGAACACAGAGCAAATCATATGATTATTCCGGAACTGAATTACACAAGGCACTTAAGTTTAAGAGGATTGTTTATAAGAGCAAGGACAAATTGCATTAATTCTCTAATGTCCTCTTCCTCTATCTCTCTGTCTCTCCCTGTTGCCCCAGCCTACATACTACATACTCGGCTATGAATTATGAGAATTAGAATCAAAAGACTTGAATCCAAAACTAAAACTGGAACCGAGTCGTCTCTCTCTCTCTCTGAAATTTAGCACGAACCATCAGTAAAACTGGGAAATACATGTACAGATATAGAAATTCAAGTACAAATAATATGGAAATGGAAATTAGACTGGGAGCCACACGGCTTAAGTCTACTCGTATACATATTATCAAATTCAAAATGACTCGAGGTTTCCTCTCCCATGGAATACAGATAAATCTCATATTTGGATATTTACATGTTCCCATGTTCACACAGATATCTGTAGTCTGTAGTGCAGAAGAGAAAAGAGAATATATGAAAATCTGTTTTGTATCATATCTCAAGTATGTAAATAACCCGATATTCGGGTTCTGACGCTGACGAACAGATATCTGTACGATATATATCGTATGTAAATGGGCATCAGGAATTATGTGAGACGTCTCCACAATGTACATGGAAAATACGGAAGATTGAGCGGGTTTTCAACTGTTCTAACTGTTCTAACATTAAGAGAATGAGTGGGGAAGTGCAGGCATGTGTTTCATTCAAGTTGTTCCGACGACGCGACGATGAAGTCGCTCGTGATTCGTGAGGAGAGAGATCAATAGTACATAATTTGTGCGAGACGATCCTTGTTTCCTCTTGACTGGTGTCACACTTCATTTGAATGAGAAAGAGATTCATCTTCATGGTGAACTCAACTGGAGTCAATTTCATCCCCAGCTTCAACTCTCTCACTGCATTTAGTTGCTTTCTCCTCATTTCTTATATCTGTATTCAGAATCCACACATTCCCATTCATATTGTCCAACAACTTTGTTCAGTTCTTCTGGTACGTAACAATACTTGCAAATTCTATGTATCTGTATCTATAGAAACGCAAAAAAAAACGTACTCAATTCCTGCATTTATTTTTGCAAAGATCCATCGTAGACAAATCACTTTCATCACTTTTGAACATCTCTTTCTATGCACATTTTTTTGTCTTGTCATATGAACTTTGGAGTTTTGGACTGAATTGGGAAGAATCTTGAAATCTCTACGTACAAGAAGAAGGGGGGAGATTCTCAACCCACGCCCAAGGTGAGATTGTTAAGAGCTCAAGATGCATCTTCACTTTCACCGGATTTTTGACTACCAGTGCAAGACTCAAAAAGTTGAAGCTTTCCTGTAAATTGAACGAGGGGCTTTGAATTCATTTGAATCTTCACCTCCATCTCTTGTCATCTCTTGTGTCTCCTGTTTCTGATCGGATAAAAGGAAAAAAGGGGTGAAAGAACTGACAATGCTTTCTCTCCTTACACAAAAAGTGATATGACTGAATATCTTAACCCTAAAAACGGTTAAGATTGGCCCAGGAGCTGCTTTCTACTCCTTCTGACTCAACTAGACAATGAGAGAGAAAAGTGAACGGAAGACCTGCCGCCGACCAAGAAAATCAAAACCAGGCAATGACAATGGAATACACAAAAAATACGTACATACGATATGTACATGTTGTTCTACATTGGCCAATGCTCATGGTGTGGATGGTGGTGGTGGTGAACCACAAAGAAAGGAGAGAGAGTTTATAGAATCTTTGAAAATAGTAATCTTCTCTAGTTTTTTTGTATCCCCAAAGATATCTATAAATGTAGAGACCGTCAAAACAAATTCTGAAATGATAAGAAAGGAGAACCCACGATGGTGGTATGAACTACGAAGAACCTCGCAAAAAGAAACGTAGGAAAAGGAATGAGGAGCTGTGCATTGTTGAATGTTACACAGGAAAGAGAGGAGCAAAGTCAAAATCTAGTAAGGACGATGCGAGAAAACGGGATTCAATAGAATAGAGAGTAGTTGACTGTCGACAACGACAACTCGCAAGGAGGAGGTGAAATGGAAAGAAAGAATTGAATGGAATAGAGAGAGAGAGAGCATAATAGAATGATATAGAATGAACTATAGGAAATGGAATTGTACTTCCAGATCTAGTTCTAGTTCTAGCCCTAGTTTTTTCTTGGAGAAAAAATGGATAGAGGAAAAAATCTATAGAAAAGATACTCAGTTTTCTTGTTATGATTAGTTTTTGCATTCATTTCATAAAAAAATGTACGTCGTCAAGATGGATATAACGACGACCATTTTCATGAGTCTTAAAAAAAATCACAAAAGCGAATTTTACGAATAACCAATGAAAAATCCTTCCCCGAGAAAAGCAAGGAAAAGAGAGGGAAAAAATGGAAAAGTATGGATAATAAAATATTGTCAATGTGTATGAAGTGAATTCAAATGAAATCTGCTCATTGTGAGTTCTGACTTCTGAATGGTGATTTCAATTTATCCAATTCCAAATATCCATTTTTTCCGCTTTGGCCTCTACAATTGTACAATTTTAAAAGGGAAAGTGAACCAAATACAAAATGCAAAAAGTGATAAAGTGCTCAGAGACGTTCTATTTTTAGACATCTCTCTCTCTCTCTCTCGCTCTCTATGCCGGTTTTCATTTTCCACGGAATTGAATTTGTCAAAAGATTATAATTTAGAATGGGGCGCAAAATCTTTGCTTTTTATCTGTATTAACTTGTACACTTCATTCCCCTTTCTCACCTGCCTATTTCCATTTAATCTATTTTTACATGCAAAAACAACAAAGCAGTCGGAGGAGTTTTTGCAAAAAAGTCTAAAAATAAAAGACTCCCATGTTGGCTTTTGTCTTTAGAACTTGGATTTCCTTGTCGGATTTAGGATTCGGGAATATTTATATTTTCTTTGGAAGTCGGTAAACAAAATATTCTCAAACAGTGTGATTAATAATGGTGAGAATAGTACAATAGAAAGAAGGTGGGGGGAGGAAGTCACTTTGGTGGTGGTAAGTGAAAAGTGAAGACGTCTTTGACGTGGCTACATCAAGATATTACACATGCGGAGCCGACTAGAAAAATGCATAAGTAACTTATATATGTGTAGCTCTCTACATTCCTAATAAACTCTGTATGGACAAGAAATAGAAATGTTGGATGGGTTCGTTGCTCGTTGCTCGCTCTTCGCTGCTCATTGGGAATTTTTATATTTCCTCAGCTCCGAAGTTTACACTCACAACATTATTTGCTGTCGACACTTTTTCCCTTTGTCTTTCTATGTTTGTTTTTGTCTTTTTCTTCGTCTTCTCGGTCTCGACAAGTTTTTCTTTATTCTCATCTTGGAGCCTTTTGCTCACCCGTCTTGTTACTTTTGTCGTCGTCTCCAGCCTCGAGTTTTTCGAGTGTGTATCTTGACAAAGCTGGAGGCTTAAAAGTCCTCTATACCGTAAAATTATATGAGTTTGTGTGTGTATTTATGGCATATGCATTCAAATGTAGATATATACACACATGAACCGACTCTTAAATTTCTCGTATACAGATATTTGTGTGGAATGTTTCACTGTGCCTAAGACGACGACAAAGACGACGACGACTGTCATGCATAAAAACGATTTTGGTCGCAGTGGGAGAAAACTCGACTGTGGGCTTGAAGCATTTACATCACATTTCTCAAGTTGAGTTGATAGTTGTCTTGCAGAGAGAGAGAGAGAGAGAGGACATGAGGGAAAACCCAACTTGCTCTTGCTCCTTACCAAGACAAAACAAATGGATTGGCAACACACGATGCAAAATATACTCTCATCACCATATGTGCGACGAGAGTATACATGCGAAAAAATGTTAAGGAAATGTTTCAAGATATTTCAAAGCCTCCTTCAATAAAAACTATGTAAAAACACTTTACTGCGTATCGTAAGAATAAAAGATGTTTTGTATGTACTTTTCATCATTTAATTTGGAGTGGGACTAAAAAGGAAAAATTTCAATCAGCTTAAACTTTCAATTCTTTAGTTAATGCATTTTTGGTGTGTTATGCAAACAATTGAAAACTGAAAACTGACGATATGGATGAAAGTTCAAATTGATGATTTCAGTTGAGTTGAAAAGCGAAAACAAATAATGTCTGTTTTGCTTTGGAAGAATGTGGGCAATAGTCCAAATATCCAAAAACTCACAAATTCACAAATTCCAAATACCAAAACCAAAATGTTTGACTGCAAAAATCTGACTTCCGGCAAATTCTCAAGGTGTGTACATTCTTTCCTTTGTTCACCCTTTTTTACCTCTTTCCGTGACGGACAAAGACACCCAAACAGACTCAAATGACTAGAATAAAAATATTTGGAGCATGTAAAATAAAAAATAAAAAAAGGAACTTGCACGGCTTTCACATGCCGATCCGCTAAGACATTTTCATTTCCGCTTGACAAAGAATATATAGAAAATGTCTAAGATGAAGCCGCTACTAGATTTCATGCTGGTAAAAAAGAAAAGGAGGGGGAGATGAGCGTAACGTGGGGGCAATTAAGACAATTTCGGTGTGTCGGTGTAAATTGAATAAATTCCTCTGCTTCATTCCCATTGAAATTCAACAGTCACTGGGAGAGTTTTGAAAGTTTCAAGTTTTCACTCCAAGTGTAAGTTTGAGCTGAGTTTCGAATTTGTTATTTGAGGGATTTTGGAGAAGCGAGAGTCCAATTCCAAATTCATCGTCGTCAGTTGAATATGAGGAGAGCGTTGAGTGGTTTTAATTGACTCCGCAGGTTGACACAATACTCAGCTGCTATACACATTTCAACGTTTCCTGCCTCACTAATAGGCAATGGCAAACTCAGAGAAACAGAGAAACACACATAGAGAGAGAGAGAGAGAGAAAGAGAGGCAGAGAGAGTGGGGGGACGTCAGTATTTAATTTGATTCAGATATTACGATGAAGACTTGAAGAAATTATAGAGGAGGAAGTTGAGGAGCTATAGCAATTAAAGGATATGGAAATAGAAGGTGATTTGGTGAATGTGAGACGGGAGATGAAGTCAAAATGAAGAGGAAGGAGAAGAATGGAAAAAGGGAAGAACTCGCACTCTACACATTAAACGATTTTATGGTGATGTGGATGCAAACGAAGGATTTCCATTGTGTCTCTCTCCCTTCCCTCCACTTCTCTCCACTCCAGTTCACTTCATTCCGTGTCTGTCGTCTGTCTCCAAAATATCTTTAATAGAATAAAAAAGGGAGTTTTAAGAAAGAAAGAAAGAGAGACAGGAAGGGAACTCTTCCATATTCTGTAGAATTCTCTCTCTCTCTCTCTGTCTATCTATCTTTCTTTCTGTCTCTCATAAGATTTCAACAAGGAGAAGAACAACGAACGACAACTTTTCTTTTCCTGCGCCTTTGTCGTTCTCTCTTTGACAACTTCTTTATGGCTCAGCTTTCATGATTTCCTCTATCATGTATTATGAGCCTTATACGGATGGACGAGTTGTGTGTGGATTGTGTGGATATTACAATAGATATTAGACTTTGTCATGCTCTACTTCTGCAGATATAATTCTAGAAATTCTATAGTCTACATTGAGAATCTGGATTCGGATTCACAGAAACTAAAGAGGAAGAGAGTTTTTTGCGTCCACTTTCGTTTTTGTTGGTTCTCTCTCTCTCTCTCTCTGTTTGGTGTTTTGGGTATTTTCGGAGGAGTGAGCTGGAATTGAGTTGAGTTTGAGTTGAATTAATGACCGACTCATTGCTTGCCGGAACTTTTAACATTTGTTTTAATATTTCGTCTCCGTGTATTATAACTTATTAGGTTATGCACTTAGTTTAACTACACACGAGACAATCCATGAATCCACAAAATACAGCCGACTTTCTCCCACTTTAACTTGTACTTTTGTCATTCAAATAATTTCTATAAGAAGACTTTCTCTTTGGATTAAATTAAATAATTGTGTATATTCCCGTTTTGCATGTGCCGTTTTCCCTTGAATGAGTTTTGTGGTTCATTGTCATTTGCTGAATGTCCATTTAAGGGGATTCTGGGTTTAGAACGTAGGAATTTAACTGAAATCAATTGAATGCGAGCAGATTCAATTGATTTGAATGAGCATCAGCCAACGGGGGTGTTTCTGGTTTCTACGTCTCGTTCCCATTTCAAGTGGACGTGGAACATTTAACAGGAATTTAACTATCAGTTTTGTCAATTTTATGTACAAAAGTTTGCTCGTGCATTCCAGTACAGTGACAGACAAAATGGAGTAAAAGTTCTCGAGTTTCCTCAATATTTGTTATGAAATGGGATGAGATAAAACATTTCTTGGATTTCCTTTGCGGAACGTGAAAGTAGGGTAAAAAAAAACTTTCTTGGATTGCGCAAACACTCATTGTCATTAGATGGAAGATTGAAAGTGAGAGTCAGAAAAATGGGACTTTCACTTTAAAATCGTTGCAATAAAATATAAATAATATATGTGAAGACTTTTATTGAAGAGAGTAGAAATCAAATGAATTTTGCCAACCGGAAAAGTTTTGATGGACAAATGGATGACGAAACGTTTTAAGAGTTTTGAAAGCATGAGCCTTAAATGACTTGGAAATGACGAGATGATTGTAAATGTTGTGTTTAACTCGGCAACCGAGAAGAAGGCACTCAATTTCACTCAAACTCAAATCATAAAAACTAAAAAGTTATTAAGTTATAAAGTAAAATGAAGTGTTTTTGCTTTTAATTGTGAAATGACTGCGAGAGAAGGAGAAATGATTATTTTAATGCAGTTGCCTAATTGTTCTAGAAGTAAATGAAAGACGTCATCGTCTTGGGAATGTGAGTTCATTCAACTCGTACGGTATGGCATGTCAATGATAGATGATGTATAATAATAAAATATCACAATAGTTTGACAGGAAGAGTAAGATTTTTTCGGGGTCAGACTTTTGCTTTCTCTTTCTCTTTCTCTGTTGAACAAGGAAACGAAAGAAAGACCAAGTGGAAATGAAAATAATTATCTTCAAATCATTTTGAGCTGACACTCAGTGAGGACTTGAGACGAGGACGGCCCACAAGTTTTCTCGCTTGAGAAAATCCTTCTTTTTTTGTTTTACTGTATGCTTTGAAACATTACTCGCCCATTTGATTCGGAAATAATTGAGTGTTTCTTTCTTCACTAGAGGAAAAAAAGGGGTTTCTTATCAAAAAGGTTCATTTCCTCTCATTTTCTTCCTTCAACTCTTTCTCACTTTCTCCTTTTTCTGTTGCTTTCTTTCTCCTTCTCTCTTTCTCGTCTTTTCTACTCTTTTCTAATTCTCCCTCTGGTTGAGCCACATAATTTCCTTTCCCGTACATCACCTGCATTACACAGTTCCTTTCTTTTATTCTTTCATTCTTTCCCTTACTCCGACTGGAGGAGTTTGAACAAATTCGTTCCATTCTCCTTATCTCACTATCTCAACCTCAATTAATACTCCAACTATGAGCATATATGTAACGCCCAAGTCCCAAACTAACCATTCATTTCCGTATAACCATCCTTTGTCTCCACTATGGAAAAGTGCCGATGGACTATATCGATCTAATGCGTCTACGTCATTTGCTATGAAAATTGAATTGTTATCAAATTATGTATAATTCGCTTTGAGAGATTACCTGCTCTTACAGAATATCCATATTATCAACGTTTCGCGGAATGTTTTGGAAATACTTTTTAGAGCAGGAGACCTCAATTCCTCAATTGTTTATTTACCTACCTGTTTTTTCTCTTGGTTGACCTACTCACGTCCAAACTTCCTCTCAGACACTCCCACTTTGTCTGCAATTGATACAAACCTAGTTGATACCCTCGAATTTGTTATTAGAGCTCCATCTTATCTCTCTGTTATTTCAGCAATGAGTCAAGAAAAGCCTTTTTCCCTTATCCAGAAAAACAGAACCGAGCCACTCTTATCTGTATCCCAATTCTCAACTTCAACCCACGCAAGCATTTACTAATTTACATATGAATTAGAGTTGAGTTGAAAAGGAAAGGAAATGAAAAAATTGATATTGAGGCCAAACTCAAAACCAAACACAGTCATATGACGGTGGCAGGAAAAAGTTAAAATGTTGACATTTTTCATGGGAAAATAGGTACATAAAATAGAAAATTCTTTTGGTGGGTTTGGATTTGGATTTCCGATTGCAAAGCACTCGAGAATATCAAAGATTTTTTTTTAATCTTGTCCTGTTCCCCGTTTTCAAATTCCAAATTCTCATTCGAATGATGAAAGCTTGAAAGTTTTTTTTTGAACATTGAATCTTTGCATAGAAAAAAGGATAAAATGACAAAGTGACACGGAAAAAAACTGACTTTTTACGAGTTTTTTCCTCTCGCAAGGATGGGATGAAAACGACAAGGGAGACTTTGTGAATTGCAAATAAGGATTATATGTGTGGTGTGTAGATACGATAGTTGACCTCAATAACCCCAAAAGTACAAGATTCCAACTCACATCCACATTTTCCTTGCTCTGGATTCACTTTCCCCGTCTCTCAGCTTTCACCTTAATATCGGTAGGATACAGAATGTAGAATGCGAATGTAGACAGTGGAATAGAGAAAAGTGGGATAGGTGGAATTCTATGTGTGCTTGTGCTTGCAGATGAAACTCATGATTAAGAATCGGAGAAGGAGAATAAGAATAAGAGGTAACATTAAGTTATAAATCGTGTGTCCCTCGTTGGACTTGATAGTTTCTGGATATTCTACAGGCTGAACTCTGAACGTAGGGAAATCCGCACACACACACACACACACACACATACAGTGTACATATGTAAAGCGAGTAGTCAGTGGTAGATTTTAGCTGGGGAAAGTATCCGTAAAAAAAGTAAAAGTAAAGAAAAAAGGAGAGAAAGCGATGGAAAAGAAATGTATGAGTAGCCAAAGACTCCGAGTCGGAAACTCTATACAGACATTGTTCAGTCGGAAAACATCAGTGAAGAAAGTAAAGAGAAGTAGAGGAAGGAGAGGAAAAGAAGACGGTCGGTCAGTCAGTTCGGGTTTCTCTCTCTCTTTCTTTCTCTCTCTCGCTCTCTACAGAGATAAATGGTTTTTACGAACGCTTCTCTCCCAAATAGTTTTACCATGAGAGAAAACTATTATCATAGAGGCGGAGAGTGGGCCATCTTGGGTAAACGGCTGGAGGAAATGGCTGAGAAACACTCATCATTTCACCTAAATAATGTGAATTCACGTACCGCACACAAAAAAACTCGACTCTGATGAAACTTGAATCCCAACGGCAAGGAAAGCTGTACAAATGTACATATAAATGTATGCCTGTGTGAATGCAGCTCATACGGAATATCCCAGTCACAGTGTACACACACACACACACACAGACACACAATGAAAGAATAGAAGAGAGTCCAGAGAGATATTTTTCTGGTACTTGGCTCTACGTATTTATAACATCCTATATTGCCATTTCATTTCCGCACAGAGAAAGAGAAAGAGAGACAACTTTCCCGAATGAATGAGAGCTTTCCCTTGTGTGCGGATGAGACTCATAATATAAAAATAATATAAACCCAGTAATTTATTTTCCACTCGTTAATAGTTCATAAATGGGAAATGCAAGGCGATTATTTCATTTTTTTTTTCATCATATCATTTCATTTTTATTGCCTGACAAATGGAGAACCAAAAAAAGAAACAATTGTAAATTGCTATTGGGTAGAAAATATTGCTCATAAGATATGTAAAGCCGGCAGTATCATTTTTATATTTTTATCTTTATTTGTTTTTCAAAATGGCAAAAGGAATTACAGCAGACCATTAACTCCCCAAATCCTGATAATAATGTGAAATTTTCTGATGTGTCTAATTTTCTCTACCAAATATAAAATGTGACTTCATTTGTATTTTTTTTTGTTTGTTTTAATTTAATTGTAGGTGAGTGAGTCAGCGGACTGTTACTTGGCAGTGTTGACCATTGTGAACGTATCAACGGAGGATGCCGGAGAGTACATGTTTTTCGTCAAGAATAGTAAAGGGATCCATGAGGGCACGATACTCCTCAATATCACACAAGCCAGTTTCTCCGTGTCCAGTTCCACATCATCCAGAGCTTACCGTCTCCTCTCCTCCTCGTCGACCTCCTCCTCGGATCATCTAACCACTTTCTTCTGCGTCATTGGCGTGACGATGATCACCGCGGCAATGTCTACTTTCTCTGCATCCACCACACCAACATCCTCTCTCTCTCTCCTCCAAAATCTCTCCTCATTTCCCTCTCAACTCTTTCCTTTAATTTTTAAAGCGCTCTCATTCTACTTGGTCTATTCGATCTGGATGTCCTCTGGATCCACACTCCTCCTTAGTGCAATTGGGATTCTTCTCCTCTACCAAATCCTCCTATTTTCCGTCATCCCTCGTCCCTTGAACGTTCTAAGAATACAAAGCAAAGCCATGTAAACAAATACCCAATAAAAAAAGAGACAGAGACAGACTGATAATTTTAAATCCAAGCTCCAAGTGCAAATGTTCATGACTTCAGTAGCATGGAACTTTAATGCCTGGTTCGAATGTAGTAGTGAATGTAATTGTGATGTGCGAACATTCTCCGGATCCTAATTGAATCGAATATATGATGCGATTGGAAATGCGGGAGAAAGAGAAAGTCCCACAGAAAATGTGAGCGCTGGAAGACAAAAGGAACTTCTTGAGGAAATACATATGAAAAAGATACAAATTAATTGACAAAAAATTCCCTTCATCCTCTAAAATATTGAAAAAGGAAAAATGAAAAAGGAATCTGGATATAAGATGAATAATATTTGATAAAAAAATTCTTATATATACAAAAATATGAAAAAAATACAAATTTACTTGTGTACTTACTAGTGTGAATTCTTGAGGCCGTGTAAATGCAGTTTAAAATACTTTGAAAGTGAGGAATATCAAGGGAAATATATATATGTATTGAATTTGGAAGTGAATGTGAAATGTGAAATTTCAAATTTGAGTGCATCTGTGGTTCTCTTCATCTTGTTACTTAAACATTTTCATATTCTTCAAAATCAACAGCGAGGTGACAGTGCAAAAATATGAAAAACGATTGCAAATTTCAATCAAATTCAAAGTTTTTGACCAAACGTCACATATGAAATCCAAGTGGAGTCAGCCAAATTCTAAAATGCTGCAGAGAAAGTGACAATTATGATTAATCAACATAAAAATGACTACATGAATACAAACTACGGATACAAATAAAATATAATATAATAGCTGTAGAATTTATAACAAAAACATATGGTGAGCGTATCTTACATAATAAAATAATTCTTAATTATTTGATTGAATTGACTTGGGATTGCAATGAAGAATTCTATTATCAATTTGGGTGTTGGTTTTTTGGTATATCAATTATAAATCTAAATGGGAGGTTCCTTTGGTTTCCTGTTAAATGTACTCTGTATTATGAACTTTACATTTGTAATTATTCTTTCTCATGTCCATGATATTTATTATGTTTGAACACTGAAAGCAAATAAAAGGAAATGAGAATATGAATGAAAAATCCTTGTCAGTTTGTACCACTCAATTTTGCATGGAAATCCATATGCATTGCATAGTGGGAGTAGCAAGGAAATGTTGCCGAGAAATGGTACACACACATGAATATGAATATCATCATTTGAATCGGGGAATATCAATGGTGTCATAATAAAAAATGAAAAATACTTAGGGGTGAAGGCAAGTGGAAAAGTTGGAGATGTATAATCCGGAATCGCATCAGTTTTTCACAAGGAATCCGTAGTCTTCAGTCAATGTGCGTGAATGTGAGGACATGTGAAGTTGTGTAATATGAGGATATGACGATATGCATAGGGGAAAAGATGAAAAAACATATTGGTTGACGAATATCTGGAGAAGGGAAAATACAAGTTGGATTTTTTCATCCCCTTGAGTTCCTATGTGGTCATGGAGAGCAATAAAGTCGAATTCTCATAAATTTACTTTTTTCCCTCTCTCTTTCTCTCTCTCTCTCTCACTCTCTCTCTCTCTTTTCACTTGCGCTTCCTCATACTTTTTACCCAAAGCCCAGTTCCTTCTCTTTTTCTCTCGGATGCTCTTTTCCTGACATTGCAAGGAAAGTCAACTGGGATGTTTCATCGCTCGTTCCTTTTCTCCATTTTTTCTTCTTTCCGTCCTTGTTGGTTTATGACAAGGATTCAACTTTCCTCCTTTTTTTTTCTTCCTCCTTCTTTTTCGTCTTCCTTCTTCATGTTTATCGTTTAGGCTCCTTCCTTTCCCTTTATATTTCCAGTTGGCTCTCTCTTGTATTAAAGTCTGCCTAATAGTTTTACGGCCATCTTCCTTTTCTCTCTCTCTCTCTCTTCTCTCTCTCCCCAGAGAAGCTTCAACTGTTATTTCCTACGTTTATTCTACATTCAACATTTCACTTTTTCGGTCTCACAATGAATTTCACTTTGAGTTTGTGTTGAGTTGAGCGTTTTGTTTTACATATTGCGACGTATGAATGAGATTCCATTGGCTGTTGCTTGGTACTTTCTCCTGCATAGCAAACCCCATATATACATTTCGTACTTCACTTCAATGTGAATTCGAAATATGTTTCCATGTATATTTACCTATCTTATAGAAGAGCCTTGTTGAATTCAACGGGTACATGACTAAACTGAAACTACAGGGAAAGAAAGAGAGAGAGAGAGTAAACTGAAATCCATTCATTCGTGTCTTTCTTTCTCCCAGATTCTACCAGATTCAAGAGCAAGCAAGAGAGAGAGAGAGGAAAAGAGAGAGTTTTTTCTGAATGGCGGCAGCAACGGAATCCCTTTAAGTTGAACGTCGTTTTTTTCCTTACTTGGACTCTTTTCTCTTGGTATTCATATTCTTATCTTTCGCTTCACTTCCCTCCTTATGTTCCATTACGAACCTTTAAAGACCTTATTATATTACAATTTTATTATCTCAAATACTCCCTTTCCTTCATACCCCCCTCCAAAACAAAATCTGTAGCAGTACTTGAGAATTGAGAATCCACCATTGAATTTCAGATTCTAGAAAAGTCTCTACTCCTTTTGTGTGTGTGTGTGTGGATTTCCTTGGATTCAGGATCCAGAATACTAAAACTCAGATTCTTCGTCCTCTTTTACAACTATATACTTTTCACTTGCACCATTTGCATACTGATTTTTACTACATATTTTAGAATATGAATGCAGCTGACTCCTACATTGTAAATATATGGAGAATACATGGAGAATTATAATTCGATTATGCTGTTATATCTGTACAATGTACATGTACATTTCACATTGCTTTTATTCTCTGTGCATATGGATTGTGTATTCGGAGAGAGAAAACTCACAAATGAATCATCCATGTCATTCCTCCGCACACCAAACAGACATTTTATTTTTCACAAATAAACTTTGAGGCTCATTTCCCACCGTCATCCTATTCCTATATACAGAAATAAAATGAATGAAAGAGAAAGAGAGAGTTCTGCATCTGTGAGTCTGTCTGTGTGCCATCTTTATGTCGTGGATAATGAGTGTGTACAAGATATGTGCATATTTATACCATTAAATAAAGTGTCTTGGCTCTTCATCTCTTTCTCATTCACAAATTTTCATTTGGTGGGTGGTTGAGTCGACTCCATGCCTGGTTTTGGTGTATACGTATTTATGTATGTATGGGGAAGAAGAAGAAGAGGACTCGCGACAAGGAACCATAATTGGGAAGATGGCTCATCAATCATGGCATATTATTAGGCAACTTCAGAATGAGGGATCAACATTGAAGCTTTTCTCGGATGTAGTTTTTCCCGTAAGCTCTTCCACGCGTATCCCACAAGAATACAATAAGAAAGTTAAAGATGAGCTCTCTCTCTCTCTCTCTCTCTCTCTCTCTTGCTTTCTTTCTTTCTCTGTCTTCATCTTATACATTTTCACGAGGTTAGCACTTGCTTCTCCTTTGGCCTCCCATTGTATTCAATGGAGTCTTCAGAATACTCTCCGTATTTTACATTTGTGTTCAATTGAAAGCCATATGATGTATGATTAGTCTACGGTGTGATGAATAGGCTTCAAACATTACCATTATCATTATACACACACATACACACTACACACACACTTTATGATGTATTGTTACCAGACTGTGACTGTGTTGTATGCTATAGCAAAAAAAGAAGAAGAAAGAAAACAGAGCATCTGGAGATTAAATAGGAATTCTGACTGCTATGCTGAGAATGTGATAATGCATCATCATCACTGACAATAGAAAGGAGAAACATTGCAAAAGGTTGACTATTGCTCTGAGTCCCTCATTTTATTTTGAACACAAGAGCTCCGGCATAGCATAGCTTTTTTAGTGATGGAAAGTGAAGAAATTGAATAAAAATATAAGGAATAAAGACAGTTTTTTGGGGGGAGAGGGAAGTATCTTGTATCCTTGTATCGTGGGAAAATGCAATAAATATTGGTGATTAAGTGCATTTTTTTCCGGAGAATATCTAAATCTGAATGGATAGTGTCGATACGAGAGAGAGCATGTACAGATAGAAATAGAAATGTCAGTGTACTTTAACTTGATATTACGATGATGTAAAAATATATTTATTGGGAATCATGAAGGAATTCCTTTGAACAGTGAGAATGGAAATGGAGAATGTGTCAACTCTCTCTCTCTCTCTCTCTATCTCTCTCTCTCCCTTGGTACTCGGTACTCTCACATCTTTATTTATATCAAGTAAGTATTTTTTGTATAAGAATGTGTGTGCTGAGTCGTATTTCTAAGGAGACAATGAGATCCGTATGCTCAACTCATCCGTTCCGCCTTCCGTAAATACCAAGTGAAAAGGGGTGAATGCATAATTTATGGGGATTTTGCCGAGAAAGGATTTGACGCTCGACTAAGACCAGAGGATTCCCAACCATCGTCCCCGAGTTCCTCATTCCTTCTTCCTTGCTCCTCATGTTCATGTACAAAAAGGATAGGATGATTGTTATATATACGAATAAGAGCATACACAAAAAAAGAGAATGAGAGTTAAAGTTGAAGTACCCTCCATCTGCAATTCTCCTACATAATAATATGTACGGTAAGTATTGAAAAAGAAGAATTTCAAAGACAGAAGAGTACACACACAAGACATCTCAACTCAACTCAACTCAGTCTTGCATCATTTCCCAATCTGCCTCATATCCTACTTTAGCACTCCCCCCTCTTTTTTTCTTTGATTCCTCCCACAAACACACACACACAAAATATTAAACCTTCTCATCACTTTACTGAGCCATTTTTATTAAAATCCCGCCCACCAGAATCCAGAACCCTAGAATCCAGATTTCCTGGATAAAACTACAAAGAAAAAATCCCACGGTTTCAACTTGAAAATTTAATCTTTGAAATTATGAGCTGAAGGCTTTAAACTTAAAATTCCCAAGTAAAACCCGAGTAAAGCTTATTCTTTCTCATTCCCTCGTAATTTGCTTCCCCAACCGAAAAGAGAGAGAGGAAGAGATCAAAAACAGGTACACATATATATATATATCCACAATTTGGCAAATGACCATAACGTTGTGTATCCGTTTGTACACGGTTGCATTGTGTACATGAGGAATTTGCAGACAATGGGGCTTGCAAAAAATGACTTGGCGGGTGAAAATGAGAGCGTCAGAAAGCCCGAGAACATATATATTAATGACATGACATGAGCTGAAAATGGAAATGAAAGTGAAAATGACACCAAATATTTTTTGCACGTACGACAAACTCCGATCCTCCTCCCGAAAAAACTGTAGGAGAGAAAGTATCCTGTGTACGATACTTACGGCCAAAAATGTGTAGAACACAGAGGATGCGAGAGAAAGAGAGAGAGAGAAAGCAAACGTGATAAAAATAATATGAAAATGAAAATGGAGTCATTTGAGTCTTCAAGCCAACCTTGCACATGTCAACCACACCGCACATATCAAAATATAAAATATACATACAGCGACAGAGACATATACGTATTTCCCCATGAAATGACCTCAAATTCAACATATCCCACCACCAGCAACCAACAACCAACAAACTAACACATATGCCTGCTGGCTGGCTGGCTGAAGTTTGAATTCAAATTCCCAAATTGCTGCCCCATATACGGACGGATACTCTCCATATCATTCTCTTTTCCTTCCCCCTTATTATTCATATTCTCCCTCCATTTGTTTACTCGAGACTGGAGACTCTGGTTCAGAAGAAAAAAAAACCCAGGCAACAACAAGGGAATCTTCTGCATCGTATAGCATGACATGATCTACATACACGTACACATACACATATGAAAACGTTCGCTCTGCTCTTAATATTTCCTCATTAAATTTCCACGGCTCCACAATCGCTTTGCCTTCACCATCGTTCAACGAAGTAGAATAGCTCAGCTGGGTACAAGGAAATGCCATGAAAATGGAAAAAAGGAACAAAATTATAATGAGAGAGAGGGAGAGAGAAAGAATATCAGTAGAAAAATGAAGGAGCTCGTCGTAATGTATTTTTGTTTGTATTTTGTATCTGCATATAGTTTGGCCTCAAAACTGAACTGGAAATGAGATGTAACATTGTCAAAAGGATGGCCTCAACTACATTATTTTATTATATTTTGTTAGATTAGATTAGATGAATGACAAAGAAGAAAGGAGAAAGGGTGAAAAGAGAATTGAGTTTTTTTCTTCACGTGTACGTACATTTTGTCCTTTTAATAGTCCCATTACACATTGGATTACCAATGGACTCTCAGTTTTTTTTACTTTTACTTTTACTTTTAGTTTGCGGAACAAGGAAAGTTCGGGGGTTTTTTTATTTTATTTTGACTGCTCAGTCTATCTAATAATAGTTGTCTGTGTACTTTGCGGGTTTCAACTCCTTTTTTTAAACGAAAGAGTTCAAGAAAAACGAGAGAGAGAAAGAGAAAGAAAATCCAGCTGTGCGAAATCCCATTAATGGAGAGATTTTTCTACGCCACTGATAACTTTGTGATAACTGGCGACCGGCGGCAAGGAAATGACGTGAGTCTTCTTCAGTTTCTCTCTCTCTCTCTCAGTTTTAGGTTAAGTTTGGGCTGTATATGCGATGAACTGAGCGTTCATATATATATATATATGTACGCGATATATATGAGTGTACATTGAGCATTGTTTTGTGCACAAAACTATTAGAACGTATTCCGTAGGAAATTCGGTGCTGGGATGGTCCCAGATCGCTCTTACCTCTCATGTGCAGATACTTCCCCTATGTATTTTATACACAAATGTATACATATACACATGAAGGAGACAAAGTTGCGGAAAGTTTCCTTGTCGCTAATATTTTAAGGTTGTGAGTGGTCGTACGTTCGTGTCGTAATGGTTCAACGAGGAGCTTTATCAAGAAATTGTGACTGTGAAATGGTTACACAGTATGTGAAATCCTTAAACAAAATCCTTATCGTCTCCCATGGTAAATATATTTGACGCTATAATAACAGTTTGTGCATGTGTGTATTGTGTTTCTCAATTTCTCTAACGGATGACTTTTACTATTTTTTAAAATGTACACGGGGCATAATTTAAAACGGAGGTCGATCTTTTGGAGGATGAAGATTGAAGATGCTGGAAACTGTGCTGCTGCTGCTGTTCCTGTTGCCTCTTCTTTCAAATTTCAATTTCGATTCTCGCACAATGCAAAAAAAATCACTCGTGCCAAAAAGAGATCAAACCCCCCAAACAACTCACAATCACAGGCCAAAATGTGTGTACAAAATGTTCATAAATAACTCCATTTTTTGTATGAGGTTTCTTTGGGGGGGGGGGGGGAGTTGAGGGAAAGTGGCTGAAAAAATTGGCAAATGTATGCATCATAAAATTTTATTTCCTAGAGGAAATATGGGGAAATGATTGCAAATCGAATGCGTACAGACAAAGCTAAAGGGAAATATGCTGTACATAATTTTCATTTTTCATTCTTCTGAGGAGACTCCATAATAGAAAATTGATAACAACCTTTGTTTATTAGACAAACGGTATTGATTTAGGGAGGACGCTAACCGCTAACACAAAGTGTGAAAAGCCACAAAAAAAACAAACTTTGCGTTTGTTGCTTTTACTTTTTGGTTGTGGAGTTTGGTGAATTTTTCTACAAAGAACCCACATAGAAAATCAACCAGAGGCATATTCAAATTGTGTATGTTCACGTTGTTTTGTATTTACTTTGTATATCAGGAAATAATATGAATACAGCAAATAAACCGGGAAATATTGAGAATTAACTTTTATCATCTTTTTATTCTTCTTTTCATCCTATGCCTAAAAATCCATAAGGTAGTTGCGGGCAAGCATTGCAATTCAACTCTCCGAGTTCAGTTTTAACGGAGCTTTTATACCTAACAGTTACATTAGTAACACATCGTTTCAGAAAATGACACAATAAATCTTCGCCAGCTTTCACCAACTTTCTCCTGCTGAAAACAAACAAGAGAAGCTACTGGGATTTTGTTTTAACTTCATCTTTTGCCCAGGTACACCCGATTTCTCCTGGATTGTTGTACACAAGCGATAGATACCAATATGAAAATGAAAATGTATACCCAGTTGGGGGATGTAGAGAAGAAAATGATTGGATATAAATTCAAATTCTCCCCATCGAATCTCATCGTCATATGTCATCTGGTTCACATGGGAAAAGTTACTGGTGAGTAAAAAAAAAAAAGAATCTGCAATCTGCATGTTGGAGGAATAGGGAAAGCAAGGATAAATGTATGAGCTTATATACGGATATATCTTATATACTTAATGTACTTATATTTTTTTTGATATCTTGAGCCTTCAGTATTGCGTCTTGATAATTCTGTCGTGTATGCTAATGTCCCAATAGAAAATATATGCAGAGAGAAGAAAAAGAAAGGCGAAAGATAGATGAGGGAAGGGAAGTATAAAGTTTGAGGTCCTTTTCCTCTTTTCTATATTCTTCTCTCTTCTCTCGTCTTGTCCCTCTTTTGGTATCTGTCTGATGACAAAGAGTCTCTTTTCTTCTCTTCTCTCGTTATTATTTGCAATATATCCTCTGGATTCCCTCGATTTACTCTATTCGCTAGTCACCACTTTGAATTCAGAATCCACCCATAAAAGCATAAAGTATTGGAGATTGGAGCATAATTTAATGGAGAGAGAGAGAGAAAGAGGAGAGAAAAGAAAAAAAAGAGGAACGAAGTTTTATCGTGAGATTCCGACGACATTGCCAATCTCAAATATCTCTTGCTCTTCAAATTTCCCATTTGATCTCTCTGTCGTTTTCCTCGTCATCTTGAACAACGTTCTATATAAGTTTGAAGAAGTCGACAGTCATTTTTTTCAGTCTTTAGTTATTTCAACAAATTCCCCCACTTCTTTGACAAGACAAAAAAGACATTTTTTTTTGAGAATTTTGATTTGTGAGTGGGAGGAAGAGGAGAAGGGGTAATTTAATATCGTATTATGATGATAATGCCCAGAACAATGTCGAGAGCATTAGCTTGACTACTTGACTCGTGAGAAGTCTGTCCGTAATCAGCTGAGTCGTCAAAGATGTCAAGAGAAATGTGTGTCGTCTGTGTCATGGGAAGAACAAGTTGAAGCAAATTTGCAATCGCATTATTTTATAAAGCTTCTTAACTGTCGCTCTGTCTGTACAGACATTCTGCATTCATCAGCTGCTATGTATCAGCATCCGTATCCGTATGCAAAATTCCATCTGATATACCTTTCTCCTATGCCTCAAGTCGGACTATAGTTAAGCCTGTAAAACACAATAAGAAGACGGAGAATGGTAATTAAGATGGAATTCGATTCCTTTGTATTACCTTGATTCCATCGTATTAAAATATGAATGAACATGCATTTCGTGAATGAGCAGTCCTTTCACATTTCCATACTGCAAATAGCAAGCACAAATGGACTCTTATGAGAAAAATCAACAAGCGCCTTTTCCCGAGTCTACTTACAATCCAAGGAAAAATGTACTTCATAAGCAAATTAAAGAACGTCCTAATCTCGAGACTTTATTGAAATTAATGGACAAACAAGTAATTGAATCCAAACGATAACTGTAGGTACTCATTTTTGTTAAAATAAAACAAACCCAAGGAATTCCCGTGTAATTTTCCCACTAGACTTGAAACCCAAAACTCCAAAAGCCAAAATAACCCAAAATCTAAATAATACATAAATGCTTTATGTAATGTTGCTTGAATTGTTTTTTTCCCCTTTTTTTCTAGTTCATTTTGCATGTTTTTTTCGGCTTCCAATTTAAATTACAGGTACATGTGACTAAAAATATCCGTAATCCGTAATCTGCAATCTGATATCCAAATCCTTATAAAAACCAGCGTAAATATACAGAAACACAGTTGCACACACCTTCGGCTGTACACCGAAAAGATTACACAGTGAGGACTTAAATGAATATGTACTCTGATTTAGCTTATCATTAGTCTGTACTACACTGGCATGAGCGTACATACATGCAGGCCCACAATTGAACTGGATTATGCAATGTACATTAAAAAAAAGCACAAAAGCAGCAGTAAAAAAACAAAAAAAAACGACTCAGTATTTAAGTATGTATTTAGGAATAAGGTACATACATGCACAAGCTCATTACACTAAAAAAAATCCGTGTTTCTCCAGAGTCCGGACTCAGTTTCCTCCACACAGGGAAATCTAGTCTATACACTAAATTATCATGTACATGTTCACCTTGTTTTACCGTACTTTTTCCACGCTTGGAACACGCACGTGGTCTTGCATGCAAATAACTTATTTTTCCCTCCTCGCGTGGCCTCTTCTCTGTCTGTCTTTTTCATTTTTGTACATACATATTTGTGTGTGTGTGTGTGTGTGAGTGTCTGAACGATGAAAATCTTAAGAGCTTAATCCTTCATTTTGTTCAACTTAAACTACTGTGTGTATGTGTGTATGAGTGTGTTGAGAAGGGAACGTATTACAGCGGCTAATGATATACTCGGGGAGTCGGAGCTCACAAGTTTTCTCTCGCAAACTTATCGTTGCACATAATATTTTACTTTGACGTATTTCATTTTCGGATATTTGAATTCAAGATCTCATTTTATTTATACATATATTTCTGTTGCATACAGTACAGAGAGGGAGAGAAAGCGGGGTTGTGTGTACATATGCTTCATTTTCCTTTTCTCTATCTTGAGAGACCTGTTAATGTTTCATACAAGGAGCCATATGGAGTTTAGTCGAGGACACTACCGTTCCGCGTTCTACTAAATCCGAATACAAATTTGAAATTTCAAGTGCGGATGTATGTATATACATATACAGTCAAATAAGCCCATATACTCTGGAACTTTCCAAGTAGTAAATAGAAAGAGAAAGAGAGAGCTCGAGTTAAGGGAGAGGGACAAGTATGTACATAGAAAGCGAATTATGTAAAAGGACCCAGTCAGCCAAAGTAACTAAACTTAACTTAAGTTGATGGAGTAAAAGTGAAACTATTGGAGGAAAGGAAAAAGCATCCATTTAAATTACATTCTGCAATTTCACCAGTCGCCTCTCTTTCTCTCTCTTTCTTTCTCTCTCTCTCTCTCTCTCTCGCAATTTACTATGCCCCTCATACGACATACAGTTATGCAACTAATTTAATTTAAAGTGAACGTAGTCAGAGAAATGGGATCAAAGACAAAATCAACTTATCGTTTGAAATGAATAAGACTCGGCAAAGTCCAAAATCCAAATCGGAATTCAAGATGGAAAGAAAATGAAAATGGAAGGAAATTGAAGGGAGAGTCTGTCTCTCTCTCTCGGTGGAGAAAACTCTGTGAGAATTTAATAATAATATTAAAGGCTCAACATCTAAATCAAATTAAAGACATCATGATTATTGACGTGGGAAAGCTCTAAGCCGTCTCCGGACCAATGAATATCTGTATAACGAATCGAACAGGAAATGTAAATGAGTTTGAAAACGTTACAGGTTACAGGTTTCCATTTCCTCCTCCACAATATTCACTTTCTCTTTCAGTTTCTTCCCCTTTTCCTTTCATTCCACACAAATGAAGGGAAAAGGAAGAGAGAGAGAGAGAGAAAGTGAGCAAATCAAATGGGCGCTTAATAAACACACGGACTGCCTGAGTTTACTCTGTTGATTTGGAAGGGACTTAGTGGAAATTCAATTTTCATTCTCATTCTCTCGAAATTTCATATGCCTTGATTTGGATTTCCAATTTCCAATTTGAAAATTTGTTCGAGTCAATGTAAACATTTTGAACTTAACAAGTTTGACAAGGAATAAAATCCAAATTGTCAAATTGTTCTAGCAATGGAATTTTTTCATGCACAAGTTCAGTAAAGATGTTTGCACACAGTTATTTTTAGCCGATTAGATTCTCACTAAAAGAAGAAATGAAATGGAATTGACTCAAATGGGAATCTTTCACTGTGGACGGAAAGAACATTGAGAATGTCTTGTGACAAGATGATGTGTGTGAGAACTGTGAGAGTCGGAGTAGGGCAAATAGGAGATACGTAATATGAAAGGATTACAGCAATCGAATCTAAAATACGATTGCCTTTCGCATACGAATGGGAATGAGGACGTGAATGTGTAGTAGGTGTAGGAGCTCACAGCCAGGAGCGTACAAAAAAGGAAGGTTTTAGTTGAACAAGAAGAGAAAGACGAAAGACGAAAAAGTGAAGACGAAGGAAAGTAAAGTAGAAAAAAGAAAGAAAAGAAAAACAACTTAATACTAATGCTTTAGTTTCTCCACTCCACAATTTAGGATTTAGTCTGTCTACTTTGCTGAGAAAATGGCTTTGATTTTTATCCACTACTCTCCACTTCCTCCATCTGTTTTACTTCTCCGTGTGTATTTCTCCGTCTCCACGTAAGGATTTTGATTCCAAGCTCCGCTCATACACTCTGAATTTCACACACATATCCCAATGTTTTTCCAGTACATACTTATACAACGTATTTATTTTTCCAGATAATGCTTTCGCATTTCTTCTTTCCTAATGGTCATATAACTCATATAAATCACAGTTAAATTTGTAATAGCCGGGCTTCGTTTTTAGAACACCAAAAATGTACCTAACCAGTGGAGACAAAATTTTAAATCTCTCCAGTTTTTTTGCGACGATTTTTGTTTTTTTTCCGCAAAAATAACTTTAAAAAGGTATATCAAAATATAAATACTTGGAATGACGGAAATAAAATGAAATGGCCGTAATGCAGATTCGTAGGATTTGGCCAAATGGTCTTGCTAACAATAAATTCTACGTTTTGTCATGTGATGAACATCACATCCTTCAAAATATTGCAGGAGTACCAGTGAAACCGGGATGGTTGGCTCCTCATTCCTCATTCGTTTACGAGTAAAATAAATAAATGAGAGCGGAAATGACGATGGAATATCCGGAGATTGTTGAGATGTGAAACCACACCACACATGAAATCCGATGGAAAATTCATTCTTGCATTTTAATTCGGGAGAATTAGAGAATCCTCATGAATTTTATACACTAATAGTATGTATGTTTCTTCATAATGGATTACAATCTCGGCATTAATAATAATAATTGTTTTCCCTAGTACTAATTATTATTTTGATAATGATCATTATGATTATTTTCATCATAGCACGGCATTTGGATTTGGAATTTGTACACGAGTCAGTACAGGCGCAACTATTATTATTATTATTATCTGGTATTTCCGAGCTCCTCTCATCATTCTATAATATAAAAGTATGTAGAGCGTGTAAGCAGTAAATTGTGAATGACCAAACACATAAATATCTAAAACGTATTTATGTGTATCACGTCAACTCACATTTCCTCTACAGATACTACATTAGAAAGTTATGTGGGGGGAAGTCATAAGGAAAATATGCATCTGCATCTGAATTGTACGATATAGATGTGTATGTGAAGAAGAGAGAGAGAGGACTAGATAAACCCACGGATAGTTTATCAAAGAAATAAATAGTTTGAAAAGTGTATGTGTACTCATCGCAATCGCATAGTTTGGTTTGTGTTTGACGTCGGCGTTGGGTCTCTAATTAATTCTTGTCAGCTTCTTCTTTTCCCTTCTTTTGCCATAGGTCTAGCTTCTCTCTCTCTCTCTCTCTCTCTCTCTCTCTCTCTTTCAACTAACTAAGGGAGAAAGCAAGAAACTCGTCCAATTAAGCTCTTTTCCTTGTCTCCATTCCTTTTCTCTCTCAACACTCCTTCATTTTCATTTTGTAATCCCTTTCTCCATTTTGTGACTGTCCGCACATGCATAAGAAAATAAAAGATGATCCACGACACGCCTGGAGTTTTCTTACACGAAAAACAAAAATAACCTGTGCTATTTTCATAAAATAGTTTGCTTCCTTAAAAATTCTGGTTTTCCATATTCTTCTTGACAAACTTTCTTCCCCCATCAATAAAAATCACTGTAAAGTCGGGAAATGAGGGGAAAGTCAGAATGATGAAAATGTGAAACAGATGAAATTTCCAGAAAATCCATAAAATGCAATGATTGCAATTGCTATATGAAAAAAGGGGGAAAGGTCATAAGAAAATTATGTGGTGGTGGTTGGAACCATCCATTTTTTCTTACTACTGTTCCTTATTCCTTATTTTTAGATGAAAAGGAATATGTATTGAATAGGGAATATTCGAGTTCAATGCTAAAGGTCACGCAGTTGGGAGGAAGTGCAAGTAAAGAGACAGAGAGAGAGAGAGAAAGTGCAGGCGTTAGCCGATGAGTTGAGGATTGGAGATAGACAGGAGAAGAGATCTAATCCTGAGCATCAAATCCCAATTCTCCCATCTCCCATCTTCCATAAAAACGTGCGTCTAGGAATAAATGATGGCATAACTATGCAGGAGAGCAAGAGACGATAACTGTAACTATAACAGTAATTTGCCTTGTTTGACCAGATAACAAGCATAGTGAGCTTGAGAAAGTATAAATGTGGAAGAAAGATACATCGATGGACTATGATTACACTATGTTTCGCCTATGTTTCGTTGGATACTACATGAAAATAATATAATAAGGCAATTGCTCTGGACTCTAACATTGTATGGCCATGGAGTTCTGGATAGACATCCTCCGCCAAAGCTGAAATGGTAAAATATCGGTATACTACAGACTGCAGACGGCAGACGTGTACTGTGAATATCAGTAAAACCCTCAAGTTCTCTGGATCTTGGTGTTGATGTGGAGTTTTTTTACGTGTGGTTTCAAATGCATTTCTTGACATGAGACATGAACAATGAACAATGAAAGACATGCTCTCACCATTTCCATGGATTTCTCTGACTTTCCCTTTTACGTTCCTTCTACAGCCTCAACACTTTGACATTGTACTGTGTATGCTGTACTGTATTTTGAAAATATACCTACAGGAATAGGAAAGTGCGTGCACGAGTAGTAGCAGCAATAGAAATAGAAATGGAGGAAGAAGAAGAAGCCAAGTCGGTAGTAGTTTCAACGGCAACCGGCAACGTAAAAATGGATTCTACGTGCTTTTAGCCTCGTTCATCTTTCTCTATTCTGTTGTACCTATAGTGTAACTCCCCACGGAATGATTGTATGTTCAGATGAAAAGTGAATTACCTTTGAAAGCTCGGATGAATTGCATCTCTTTTTGCACTCTACACTTTCTACTTTCTCCTTCTTCTCTCTTCTCTTTTTTCCTATTTTACTTGAAGCATTCAGCTCCACACAGATATTTTTCAAAAGCACATTGTTTCTCTTCCTCGACTCTGCTTTTCTCTACCTTTCATCCGTCTTCAATCCAAACCCAAATTTAACTCTATACAATACAACACACACAATCCCACCAATAGTATCCCATTTTATACGTATTTTGCATCCTATACATGTGTTTTTTCTACCAATATAAAAAGAGCTACACAATACACACACGATTTCTACATTTTCTCAATGCTTATTTCAGCTCAAACGCAGTTTTCATACGAAGTTGAAACAAAATTACGGATATTTGTCGACATTTCCTTTCAAAACTACGGGGGGAAAGAATTCTTGCTGATGCAAAAATATTTCATTATTTTTCGGGTTGGTGGACGTCAGGCGAGTTGCGAGTTAGAAAATGGCCAACGTAATCTTTAGCCTGCTTAAATGCAAATGGATAAAGTAGTTTTGGGTGGTGGTTGGTTGGATGTGCACAACGTATTTAGTCGTCAGATAATGGATAATGACGGAACGGTTAGCATGCTATAGAAACTGGGTAATGGAACAGAGCTAAATTTACTTGTACAATGGTCACACAGTGCGTGTGTATGTGTGAGGAGCTGGATGTAGAATGCATAATGGGAACTAGGGAAAGTACTACTGGTCCTGAATAAAACATGTAGATAATGTGTAAGAGGCACAGTGAGAAAGAAAGGGAGTAAGAGAAAGAGAGAGAGAGGAGCAGCACGTTTAAAGGCATATCAGGGAACTTAACCGGAGCGAACTAAATACACGCTTGAGAGTAAACCACCTGGACGGGTAATCCAAACTCCAATTCACAATTTCAACCAAAGACTTTCACTTTCACTTTCTTCCAACTGACCAAAAAAAAAACGGAACTGAACTGAACGAAACGAAACCAAAGCCAAGTCAAGCTGGAGCAGAGCATGAGAACTTTGAATGGGAAACTGTACCACAAGAAATGCACGACTTGCAGTTTTTTTTGTTTACTCATCATCCGTTAACCACGGTGGGATTAGAAAAAACTGAAACTCGTCTTATTTTCAATCTTTCTCATTTCCTTTCTCGTTCAGAAATTTTTCTTTGCCTCTTGTACAACAGACAATGTTGAAAATGCTGTTTCTAGGAATTCGAAATTCGATTTGATTTGATTTCCTAAGGAAAATTTTACCTTTTTTCGAAGAAGTTCTTACATGTAAGGGAATTCAAGTCTAAAAGGAAATTGGTATTCCATAGAATTTATTGGTACTTTCTCCATAGTATGTAGATTTTAATTTGTTACTGGAGGGGGGAATGTCTTTAGGCGGAGTGGAATTGTAATTAAAATAGGTCTGAAACTCAATCAATAGAACTTTGGGTCACAATTTTCCATGCATATCCTGATCCCAGTGACCATGGACAGTTTGTGATATTGACGTTGATGTACCATTGTGTCCGCATCGTTCCTGTCGGCATCGGCAAGTCAACTCAGTTTCATTATTACTTAGTTTCCAAGTAAGCGACATAGTTAACACGGGAAATTAGATACTGAAGCCATTGAGAATAGAGGCCATAATTAATTCAACAAGCCGTCTACGCCTCTCGTAGCTAAAAATACATGGTGGACTCTCTCTGTATTGGTGTACAGTGTACATTATATGTCCACACACACACACATTCGTCCTTTGTACTGCATAATGTACATTTATGACACGCCGTATCCTTTTACAAATTCAAGGAAACGCTCAATCGATACGACGACCAAACATTTCCTGGAAATAAACAGTCTCCAAAACATTTGACACTACTATCGTAAAATGCAAACAAGAACTCAAATAGTTACAAATAAGTTGAAATTATCCTAATCGTCATGATATTTATGTTTTTGTTTTTGGAACGGTTTGGAGGAAGTTTAAAATAGGGGAATTCGGAATCCAAGGACTGTATAAAATGTAAATCGAATGAATAAATGTGACGATCTACAGATACTTATTCGATTTTTTGAATGCTTCCTAAAACTCATAATTCTCAATTCCTTCCATAATATTGAAAGTCATCATCGTTTTTTTTTCATGGAGGATTTCAAATCCCAAACTTCCCATTTCTCCTAATAAACCTGGCAGTCGATTTCTTTAGACGTTTTCCTGCGGAATCCCGAAATTTCTCTCCCATAATATCCATAAGTCATCCTTTAATGCTTTTTCATCCTATTTTCTCGTCTCTTCGTAGAGAAAGGTCGAGAGTAAATCAAACTCATCGTCAGCAAAATAAATAAATGAGAGTCTTTATCAGAATTGACTTTTGAAAATCTTGAATGTTCAATTTTGAAATGGATGAAAGAAAATATATGAAAAAAAGGATGATTGTCATTTTTTTAGTTGTACACGTCACCGTGTAAAATTATAATGCTCGGAAGATTCGAGGATGGAAATCCAATGTCTCAAAGATGACAAAGTCACAAACACAAAAATGGGGGGAAGGAGTTGATGGAATGGAGTGACGAGGACATTTTGTCACTTAAATAATTGACAGCTGTGTACTGTGCGGATCTCGCTTGGTTCTGTCTGTCTAGAAATGCAATATTTTTATTTGAGCTTCACTGGTTTCTGTCGACTCAATTAAGTCGTTGGCTTCATAATAAATAAGAAAGGAGAGGGAAGGAGCTTTGGTGACAAGAGACGACACAGTTCGTCTGATTTCATCCTCTTTCCCCCCAATAGCATATTATTAAGTGAAGGGAAAGGAGTACCTACAAAAAAAGCTTGGATTCTCTTGAACTACATACAATGATTTCGATTACATACTGATATACGATACGATACAAAACTACGTTTCTGTATGTAGGAAGAAAATCCTTAGAGGATATAGATATCCTTTTATCTTCACGCATATCCTCTAGATTTTTAGATCCTAATAGATGTACGTACATTGTCCAAAAGAGTTGGATTGAGATTGAAGTGAAGCTGGTCAAGACGGCGACCTAGATAGAATAAGGAGAAAGAGAGAAAGAGAGAGAGATGGAAAAAGGAGCTTTAAAGGAATCGGAGGAAAAGAAACGACAGGATAGAAAGACGACGATGACAAAGACAGCGACATGGACAGTGGACAGTGGGAAAGGAAGACGAGAAGCAAACGAATAAAGAGGAGATGAAGAGAGGGGAGTAGAAAGCACAGGCCAAGATGTGGATTTCCCTACGAAAATCTGCGTCTTTTTCGCCACGACAGCAAACGTTCTTTAGACTACCAATGGAGGAATCAGAATCAGAATCCGAATCCGAACCAGAACCAGAATCACACAAACTGTGAGTCCAGTCAAGCGACTAATCAAATCTTTATCTCTTATTTCTCTCATAGTATATCGTATCGCAGAATATAAGATAGTTCCATAGATCCGTATGCAGTCATTTGTATGGTATGTAGGTACTTTTGTCACAATCAACTTATTGTTAGACGTACGTATAGACGGTGGAATATAGTTCCAATATCTATCTATATAGATTGCTACGCATACCTTTTCTCTACTTTTCTACCAGGATCCAGAATTTTTTCTCATATTTTTTCATCCGTTTTTCCCTTTCTCTCTCTCTCTCTCTTTCTTCGCGATTCGAGTTTGGTTTAGTTTGGGGTTCGTCCTACTTCCTTCAACTTGATTTGTCAGCTCGCTCTCACAAGCAGACGGACAAGTCCAACGAGGGATAAAACATAACTAAATGTGTCCTAGTGTGTATTGGGACAGATGGAGGTGGAGGAGAAGGAGAGACTTGAACAATTTCCAATACTTACAGCAGTAATCACATAGTTTTTGTTCCACCCCCGGATGTATTCAGTCTCTGGACTTCAAGTAGAATCCAAATTAGTATCAAACACTTTACAATTTCCTAGATTTATCTACAGTTGATGTCTCTCAACTAGGAAAATAAACAATGGTTTTTTTTTGTGTCGACCAAAATATACAGGGAAATGATAGGCTTGATAAATAATGCAATGGAATTAAGGAATTAGTGAAATTTCTTTCTTTCTTTCTTGCACAAAATGACGTTCACTTATTTATTTAATTTCCTAAGGAGAAAACACGCTCAAATGTTCATGTGAACGTTTGTCATTTTGCATTTCTACTTTGAATAAAATTATGTTTGAAAATACCAGAGGAAATACAGTTTAAACTACATATGCAAAGTTTTAAAATGAGTTGACATGTGACATTCGTCAAAGAATGATGAAATGATGGTGAAAAAACGAACGATGAATACAGGGAAAAAATGGAGGGACGAATTCTGGGAAATGAAAAAAGCGTGCAAAAAATTGTATTCGTATTTTACAAGAGAAGAAATTGACTGGAGTTCTCTCCTTTTCTCTCGATTTCCAAAGTCCCAAATGTGTGCTGGATTTCTGACTTGTGGATATAGCGTGTATTTTGTGTGTCTCGGCGAGAAGGAAAGACTCCATACGTCATGCTGGTAAAGCTTTCCTCATTTATGGCATGACTTTCCCGTTTACTTTCCCAACCTATGTTACGTTACATTATACTAATACTACGCATAACTCCAGCGCTATCGTATGCACAACATAACTTCACGTCAGACAAACTACTCCCGTTCATTTCATACGCATATGTTTATGTTTATACTCTATACGTGTCTAATATTTTGTTATTTTGTGTTTTTGTGTTTCCGTTCCGTCTTTCAAACTTGAATTCTGCACATACTCACTCCTCCAAACTCGAATGTTTAGTTTCATTGTATTGTATTGTAGTGTAGTGTATCGTACAAAGCTGTTGAGTTGGAATTTGGAATTTGGAATTGAAGTTGAAGCCGTTTTATATTTTTATATAGAGAAAAAGGGGAAAGAGAGAGCATTTTCTCGTTGTACGGTTGTACTCGTAGCTTTCCCATCATCGCTGTTTTTCATCGGATGTTTTGTGCCAAAGGAAAAGGTGGGAGGTTGTGGATGGCGGAGGCGATGGCGATGGCAATGGCAATGGCTGGCTGTTGCATGACTAGGTACATGTGTCATGTGTGTGTACTTGCAAGCTATATGACTTCCTCCTGTTCTTTTCTGTTACCATTCCAAACATGTAGTTTTGCAATCAATCGAGAAAAAAACAGCAAGCCAGTGTGTCACGCCATGCGAGGCCACGAAGTAAAAAAAAAAAACATTTTAGATGTTAGATGAAGAGTACCCAATCTCCATCTCAGCCACGCACTTCCCCATTTACGTGATTTCCTCTCTCTCTCCCTTTCTCCTCTCTCTCTCTTCCCGTGCGAATACAGATACATTTTACACTGTACAATTTTTTACACACATCCCACACTTGTGTTTAACTTTCTCTCTCTCTCTCTCTCTCGCTTTCCTCTCGTTTATTGTCCCCGGATACAATTCAAGACTGCATTTGTCTACATAGATTTGATGGTGGAGATACAGGTAAGAGACAGCCGAGGCTCACACATAAATTCCACAGTGCAGACGGTTGGAAGATCCATGGGAAGGAAATAATCACAATTTAGTTGAAAGTTTTCTCTCTCTCTCTCTCTTTTCTCTCCATTCCCCCTATTTTTTCTTCCTTACTGTCCTGATACTGACATTAAGCTCACGTACATTTCCATGGAGTTTTCCTACTAGAGAAAGAGAGAAAGTAAAAATGATAAAATGTGTATTTTTTCGTTAGTGTAGTTAGACTTCTGGTTGGCAACTTTTTTTCTTGTTTTTTCTCAGGGAAAGAGAAAGAAAGGAGAAATATAAAGAGAGCGAGAGAACGTCAAGTATGAGGAAAATGTGTATGGTTGGCCATGATATAATGAATCGATGATTTTTATTGAAAGTCTACGACAGAGAAAGAGAGAGAGAGAGAGAGAGAGAAAATCTAAATTCTGATTCCACTGGTTTTTCCCCATCAACTCCCACCCGTCAACAATCCATTTATTCTCTCATGTATTTCATTTGTTCACATAAAAAAAATACGTTCAAGTTGGGAGTATAGTTTTCCCTTGCATTGACTTACGTAAAGTTAAGCTCCCAGTTGTTCCGGTACTTATTATACGAATTTACCATAAAAAAAACTAGAAAAAAAGGAGAGAGGCAAATCGGGAAGGATAAATAATAATAGTATTTTTACATTACTACACATGAGTTGGACTCCACGTCGACACCAACACCAGCAAACAACAACCAAAGGGGAAAAAATAAAAATAAATCCGTTGTCTGTAGTCACACTGAATCTGCTACTGCTATCTCAAGTGTGAAAAAGCCAACAAACTCACACACAACACACACACATACAGATATTACACAATTCTTTATGAGATTCTTTTACTTTCTTTCCTTGTCATGGTTGCCACTGTGTATGTGTGTGTGGAGAGATGTAACTTTTCTCTGCTATCGCCATCATGACACATCCCATATCAAATCATATCAAATCATATAAAATGTTGTGATACGATAAAAAAAGTGTCGTCTCTATCTCTCTCTTTCTCTATGCTCGTGGAGTGAAAGCGAAAGAAAGAGAAAGTCCATTGCGGTGAATCGTTGTTGAGCATCAGATGAAGATGAGCTCAGATGCTCTTGTGTATTCTCTATTCTCTACTTCTCTGGTGTATGCGTATTCTACAGTGTATGTACCTATGTGTGTGTGAATTCACAAGATTCTTCTCAAGCCAACCGTTCAATTTGCATTTAAAAACGCTCAGAGTAATAACTCATATTTTATTGGGCAGAGTGCAAAATTCCCTGTATGAAGATAAGCTTCCGGCAAAAGTACGATACCATATAAAAATCAACGCTCTTTCTCTCTCTCTCACTCTTTGATATTCAAGTTGGAAGTTGGGAAGGCATGAGAGTCAAAATACGGAATATATACGATATAACAACTATTATGAAAATAAGAAAATGGTACAATATTTCACAGCTTCTCCTCTCCATCCACCATCCACTATTCTCTCCATTCACCCTCATTCATACTTTCATACCCTGATTGTGAATCCTACATGCATGAAATCCATAAAAGTGGATAAAGTTTTTTCTGAATCACCCCCCCCCCCCCCCAACGCATTCTACATGATTTTTTCCATATACAGATAAAAGTGCTGTGTTGTGACCAGTAGAATCGAGTCGATGTTAACTCAGTACTCGTCTTCATCGTCATCCTTAGATTTTATTGCAAATACTCGACGAGTTGTAGACATCTGTAAAAATGGACATCTTTGTACTTCGTATTGATGTGAATGGAAAAATGTGACTTGGACTCGGACTATAACTGTCATGTTCCCAACTTTGTTCTCGTTTAGACCATGTGAGTAAAAGTCAGAGGAGTCGTAATAATAATATCATATCATATCATACGATATCATACATTTGATTATCGTTATGTAACTGTGTAGTGAGTTGCACACTTTGTAGTTGTACATAGTTTACATATGGAGTTGAGTGGGGCTGGTGACCGGAGAACCGACAAGAGAAAGAGAGAGAGAGAGAGAGAGAGAGAGAGAGGATCTCGAGTCCATGGGGGAAAGTCTGGGACAAGCGACAAACTATTAAAAAATGATGATATGTATATGGAAAAGCAGGAGTATGAGTGTGATGTATGATGATATGACATTTTGGCTGATTTTGCTGAATGATTTATGTGTTGTCGTCGTCACTAAAAGGACCTCACGACTACAAAACTCTCTCTCTCTCTGCAACTCTGGGTACAATCTACACAATCTATCGTGGACGGTCCAGCTTCCATCTCTAAATATAATCCGAGTCTTGGACACACAGAGAAACGGAAGAGTACATTTTGGCTCTAGGGATTGAGAATTGAGAGCCGACAAGAGCAGCCGGAAAAGGTCAGTCAAAAGTCAGGACTTTTATATACACAAACTCTTGCAAACTGTAGTCACAGGATTCTCTATCCAAATTCTTCGAATGTCAGTACTTATTTCAGTATTTTATATGTACTATAAAAGGATTTCCATGGAATTTCGGGACCTGGTTCTTCATTGGTTGATCTCTGACTGTCAGGAGCCAACGGAAAGACTCCACCATTTTGTTAACGTTCCATATTTAACTGAATGAAGCAATTGTAATTAAAAAGTAGTTAATTTTATACTGTGTGTATAATAATTTCTGAGAGGCCACAATAAACTGTAAGATTGGACAAGGAATTTGGGGGAAATTGAGGGAAGTCAATAGTAAAACAGACTGATATAAGATAAATTGAAAAAGTCTGAGGATTTCACGGAGCTCGCAATCAACTTTAACTATTCTAATTTTATTTACTACATATTTTGACTGGCGCCGTCCGGACTCTCGACGACTGAGGATGTTTTCTTCTCCATACTTTAAATTACTTTTTTTTCAACTTGTTCGTGCGCTTGAAGCTCTGGTTTATTTTTCCTTTACAGTCTGACAAAATTCAGGATTGGAATGAAAAAAAATACACAGTCAAGTCCCGTTTTCATAATAAATTTTTTTTTAAAAAAGGGCTATTTTTATAACGTTTCTATTGTCATCTCGTTTCTATACGTCTCGTCTCGCTTCCACTGCGTCAAATAAGTTTAGCTCTAAAAAAAGTCAGGAACAAAAAAAAACGACAGTTGACAATACAAACAAAACAGTTTTCCACATTTATTTTTGTTGAGTGTTCAGCTTTCCCCCGCATAAAAATAAAAATAAAACTATAACAAAAAATAGGAATAAGAATAAAAAAAAATATATAAATTCTTTTAACTTTTTTTGTTGTTGGTTTTCCCTCTGCTCGTATGGAGGCGAAAAAATCTTTCCTCTTTTCCCCTCACACTTTAACTTTCCGTGACGAAACACAAAGGGAAAGTTTTGACCATAAGAAAATATTGCAATGGGAAGCATTTTTTGTTTGTTTTTTTTTGTTTAAAAAATGAGAAATAAACGATAAATACTACACGTACAATTTTCTTTACTACATTTGACAAGTTTATACTTGAAAATGGGGCGCAATTTGTCGTTTAGTACGCATATTTTATGTTTTGACGTTTAATTTTATGATTTTTGTAAGTGAGATGATTTACTCACGAGTCACACTTTGAGTCTCTTTTTTTATGTTTTTATTTGCACAAACGATTCCATCTGGAGTTTTTTTCCTTTGTCTTAAAATGTAAATTGAATTGATATTTTCTCATGTGGTTTTTTATTGCATGATTTTTTCTACAATTTTTTATACTCCTTTCTCTGCTTAATAACGGTAATAATAAGACAAACCATTCAAAATTCCGAATTTCCAATTTACTTTGGAATTTACTGTCCAAAAAATTTGTTTTGTTATTGTTATGGAAGCATGAGAGTTTTAAGTTTCCATATTTCATTTTGTTTTAGTCGGAGACTTGTGAGATTTCATGTGTGTGTGTGTCTGTGCATCTCTGGGAAATAAAAAAAAACAAAAGGATAAAGTCTGGGGGAAAGATGAAGAAGAAACATTGAAAAGTAGCAGGAGAGAGAGAGAGAGAGAGTTGACATTGAAAGAAAAGACGTCTAGCCATAAAACTTTACGGCGTACAACAACGTCCTGCAGAGCGAAATCCGACTCGGAGAGATGTTTCAAATCAACTCTTTGGCTTTTGTCATTTTCTACTGGTGACTATGTACTTTTCCTCGTATATACAGATAGCATAGCTTTTTTTGTTGTTCCTCTTTCATTTCATCCTTTCGACTCTTCATTCTATTGTACATGACGCTTTGGGATTCTCCACGTTTAAAACTGTTTTTCCTTCTTTTCTTGTACACAAAGTTGGGCGAAAGAAAGTCCACAAACAAAACACGCTCTCTCTGCATAACATGTGATGAAAATTCAGTAGTCTGTCGGCTACACACAAAAATCTATAACTATAGAAAAGAGACTGAGAGATGTTAAAACAGAAGAAGAGTTTTTTTTACACACGCCACCTTAGAATTAGACGCAGATTTTTTTTTACATTTTACGGTTTACGACTTGCAGCTCCGCTAGGCTCAGCAGGAACGTCACAGCTTGTTTTTTCATTTGTGTACAACCAGGCTCCTTTCCTTCGCTTGACAGTATGTGAAAAAAGTAAAACTTTTACAATGGAATATCGACATTTCATTTTTGATTCGATGACAGACAAAGAGAATTTAACAAATGTTCAATAAATATTTCATGTTTTCGTTGTCGTTTTCCTAACGTGCAATTTTGGACAGTTCTTTTTTTACTATTGTAAAATGAAGCGGATGAGGTAAACACGCTTGATTTTGGACAGGTAATAAATTAATTAAAGGGGAGAAACGTAGTCATCCTTGAAAATTGAAGGTGAATCCGGAGACTCATTGAATCTGGAAGTTTTTCTTCCAGGCAGTATGTAAATAGTATTTATATCGTATATATAGTAAAATGGTTTGTGTGGGCTCCCTTTCTCGTACTCGTTTGTACTAGAAATTTGGAATTCATGGAGTTGACTTTGAGTTAGATGGATCAAGTTTGTGAGCCACTGGCAATGGCAATGGCGTTTTCACCATCTCATTCATGTTGACTCTTCCAATTAGGACTGAGAAAGCAAGAGATCAACTTCATTTGTGGTTGCCTGTAGTTTGTACTTAGATGTGGATGTAGAATGTAGAATGTAGAATTGTAGATGGTGGAAGTCATGGGGAGAATTCCCGCTTTTCTCTCATCCATTTGTGTACCTTTTCATCTATCATTCGTTGCCAAATTTAAATGGATTTGCCATAGTCTGTGTCTGTGTGTGTAACCGGCCGGATCTCACCTTTGAATTTGACATTTGACTCTTCTTTAATCTCCCAGTTTATCTTTATACAATGGCAACGACGGCTCTTCTTTTGTAAGAGAGATTTGAGTTTGTCTCCGTAATGCGTGACTTTCCCTCTTTCTCTCTCGGGTTGATGTTCATACATCTGATGGAGCAGGCTATTCCAGATATTCAGGATTCAACAAAGGTAGCGCTCGTCTTTTATTCGTGACTGACATACTTAGGGGAAAAAAAATTGATGTATTTCTCAATGTGTCTGGGAAAGGGAGAAGGAAGGATGGTTGGGCTCTTAATCTAAATGTAAGGGTGAGCCTAATTGCCACTTCTTGAATGGAATACACAATCGAAAACGGTAGAAAGTAGAAATCAGGACACGCTGCGGAATGAATGAATGGATTTCGCATCGATTTCCATTACGATTTCCATTTTGACTCTACAGAGATAATTTGGATTCCAAGCGACTTGTGATTTACTCTAAATTACAAGAGAACAAGCCAATTTATGTGGGGCACGAGATATTGAGATCAAATCTCAAAATCTTAAATCAAACAACCACAATCCCAAGCTCCCAAAGATACAGGAAAATTCATCTGCACATTTACATTGTCATAGCCTAATCACACAAAAGTATCTGTATTTGTATCTGATGGAGGATTCTTCCTTATACTTTACTATACTTTACTATATGTACAGTATTTTCATTCCCAATGATCGCAAGACACGTTCAAATCAAGATGAAGAGAGAGAGAGAGAGCACGTAAATCTCCAATATATTTTAATTCCAGTGCCATTGCGGTTATGTACTTGAGCTGCCAATTCCCATGCTTAAACTCTTCTTCTTCGTCTTCGTCATCATCATCATCCTCATGAAAGTAAAATGGGATCTCAATTCTCTCAATCCTAAATTCAAAATCCAAAAAATCCCAACAACAATGATTATGGATCGTTTCCCCTTAGAATTTAGAATGTCTACACGCGTTCAAATTTTGACAAAATCTACTTTTAGTACATAAAAAAATCTAATAATCCGCATGCTCAACACGTCCGGAGTCTTTTTTTTTACTATTTCTAGATCCCGTACAACTTGTTTTTTTTATCTTGTTGAAGCGTAATAGCGCTTTCTCTTGTTCTCGTTTCCTTGTATTTCCGTCCCTTAAGCCAGTACAAAAAAATTTGCCATGTACCGTTTACCAAATGGATGAGGATGATGATGATGCATCGGATACTCAAAACATTTTGGAGTTTTCATGGAGATAACCAGTGGAAGGGGGGAAACATGGGATATTTTGAGACATGAGACATTTGAAATTTGAACTACACTTTGGGCTCTCTGAAAATGGGCCAGGATCCAGTTAAAACCCAAATGGACAAATGGAAAGAAAGCTTGAGAAAGTAAAGAGTAAAAGTAAATAGTAAAAGTAAAGAGTAAAAGTAAAAGCATACCAAACAATTGCATGATTTGGATTTAGATGCTGCTCTCAATTCTCCAAGCTAAAAGTATGTACATGCATATGAAATTGTGAAGCTCTTGAGATTCTCAAGAGTTTGGGTCGGTAGACGGTGGTATTTGTAGATTGTAGGTAAATGGAGCCATTTGCATTGTAACAGTTTTTTTAGAGAGTTCCTCAGGATTTCTTTTTATGAAAATTAACAAGAATGAGAATGAACTATCGTAGGTTTTCTGGGTTTTGAGTTCTTGTTCTTTGTGCTATTGTTTTTTCTTTGGTTCTGGCCAGTAAAAACTAGTACACTACTTCACTATCGTACTTGAACTGCTTTCTCTTTCTCTCTCAAATTATTATTATTGTAATTTCCCTGTCTCTGTACATGGCATCTCATTGTGCTTTTTTTTGTTTACTCGTGCAATTTCCTTTCTAATGCTCCCACTTGATTGTCGAGTGTAACTGTTACGATGGCCCATCATACCTTCAAGAATGAGTCATAAACCCGAGCTAATAGTATACTTTCCATGTTTTTTCCTACCCGTTTACGCAGAGTTTTCTTCTCGTTCACATTTGTAGTCATGGCCATGTCGTATGAGCTCCAGCATTTGGAATTTTAGAATTTGGAGTTCTAAGCAAACTTTTTTACAAAAAACAAATCTGTAATGTCCCTATTTTCATTTCCCCCCGTCTTTTATCGTCTATAGAATTCCAACAATTTTAAATTTTATTTTGAAGGATTTTCCTTTGATACTATCAATGAGGTTTTGTTTTTTGAGCACGATAAAATGTGTAATACAGATATTTGAGTAATTACTAATTTCTGTCGCAATGATTAGAAAACTAATGGACAGACTAAACCCCAAGAAAAACCTTGAAATTAATGAATATGGATTGAAGAATTTCCGAGAGAGAGAGAGAGAGAGAGGTCCCTTTGAAAGAGGGAGTTCATTGAGCGGATGGATATTGATAAAGTTGATGATGATGATGAATAATGAATGGTATATGAGGATGAAGATGAGGAGGAGGATGAGGGAAATCGGTGCTGGAGGGGACTCTTCCCTTTCCCTAAAGTTCATTTGGGTTCTCATCCTCAGTTCAGTCAGTTTAGTTAATAAAAAGAGTTGTAAAGTTTTGTGTTTTGCCTGCACGATTTTCCTTCCTCTTCCTCTCTCTCTCTCTCCTCTCACCCTCCACCGCTCTTGCTCTCTTGCTTTTCCTCATCTCCTTTTTCCTTCCTTCCTTTTCCCACAGCGGCACATCGACAGAGCAGCAGAGGAGCTGCTCATTCTCTCGTTTTCTTTTTACTCCTCGTCAGCCACCCAGCAAGTGTAAATACTGCCAAAGGCTAAAATATTATTATTAAAGATTAAACTGACGATGCGATGGAGGAGTTTTGGCAAGTGAGGGAAGTGAAGCGTGAACTCTCTCTTTCGTATCATATTATTCAAGTGAAAATGCCAGTGGGAGAGCACTCGCTCCTTTTCTACATGTACAAACACACACACACACACACACACACATTACGGCTATTTTCTGTATTTATTCGGTAAGTTAATGGTAATATGCCTTGCATTTTACTACAATGCGTCACTGCTCATGGAGATTTGCCACCCAGAAGTACGTGTACGATAGACGCACGAGAATTTTCTAATACTAATGGAAAGAAGAGGGAATACAAACTGACCTGCAGACTGTGGTGTTACATACTAATACGAATACATACACACACTATATGCTAAAATAAGTTTATCCTACGGAGCTTCAGGCTCCTGTCCTGTTGAGCTAGGAGAAAGTACTCACAGTCTACCAACTAATATGCCGCACCTATTAACAAAATTAAAATTTGGTGGGCCAAATGAACACGACGATAACCAGACTTTTCACTTTCCCATTTAAAAATGCATACACATCACACACACGTTGATGACGAGATGAGGGAAATGTGTGAAGGTTGTAAATGAAATGATAATTGAATAAAGTACGTAGTACGGTGTAAAGTGGAAGGAAATCATAAATCGTTCATTGAGAGTAAATATACTTTGTTATATTAAAGAACATTTGAAAATATGTGTGTAGTACGAGAACGGCTTGATAAAAGTTTCACGAGACTGAAATCAATTTCATTTTTTTTAAACATGATAAACATATGGTAAGAAGTAATACGTACTAAATATTACAATTAATATCCATTTTTTTTGTATAGTTTGCAGTCATGTAGCTGTAGAAATACAAATTAAAGTTAAATACATCAAGTTTACAATAAAACATTTATTTACCTTATGTGTGTTACGATCGTAATTATTATGTATTACTAATTATTGTACAATAAGCTTGTGCAATCAATCAATTAGTTTTCCTATAGTAAATTCAAATTGACACTCTTAAAATAGGTTACAAGTTAAAACAATTCACACACCACCTTCTTCAATTAACTGTAGTTTACACAACATGTTAGCATATTTACATGTCAACAGAGTTTCCCATATTTGAATGGACTTGTGCTGTGAATAGTCTACAAATATAATTATCAATTACGAATTACAAATACAGTGGGGTTAAATCAAAGATTCAATTCACCACTCGAAATTGCGTCCTTCCTCTTCTACTTGTTGTACTTGTGACGAACTGTGTGCACGAACAGTAGGTATATTATATATTTGTAAATAATAAGCTTGGATAAATATGTACAACACGGAGGGGACTCGGTTTCACAAAGTTTTGCTCACACATTTAAAGGAGTAATTGGTGTTTGCATGACATTCAGTGTGTACATGTGTGGGGAGTAAATTAAAAGGCGCATTCCTTAAAGAAAGTAAAACTTGGACACTAGATGCATACAGATATTGCACTTTATCCTTTCTCCTTCTCACATCTCAATCTGTTGTGCGCAATCTTGGTAAGGGGTTTCCTTACATTATCATTAATAATAGTTATAATAATGTTTTCAAAGTTGAGTGCAGACACACAAATACAAATACACAAATGCGCGTACCCAAATAATGTGTGTTCAAACTGACATACGGAATTCTCAATTACAGCCTGAATTACTTACATATTACTCTTACATTTGATATGTACAAAATGCGAAATCTCTACAAGACTTATAATTAAACTCGGTAAACTACATATTCACATTTAATATCCATTATATTCACATTTATACAACTTTAATTGGTAATCAAAACTTGAATATAGCTTTAGAATATTGTACGCTACACTTGTAACACTTGTAACTTATAATAACAATATCATCCTTCACAATTTGCAGTTGAATTAGTCTAAAATACCCGAATACACGAAATTCGGTGTTCGTGTAGTAATAAAGAAGCTCTTTCAATCATCTCGAGGAAAATCTCAAGATAAAATTATAACAACCAAGTTTAACAGTTGAATGAGAACGGAAACTGGACCAGAAAAGAAAGAAAACGGAAGCTCCTTGAGTATGTACCGATGTAGAACGGCAATTTTAGATTAAACTGTCTAATTATAATTATTACAGAAGACTAATTACAGTTTGAAATATTTTTTTCTTTATACCTCCACAGACGACTGGAAATCACCAATCAATTAAAAATGCTACTAAAATAATTTTAGTAAAATTACAGTGTAAAGGAAATCACGGGGAGTTCTTTAATTGTTTGTCCGTATGCAAAATCCCAAATCCAATTCATGATATTTGAAGTCTTTCATTTTTTCATGAAAACACAAACAAAATGTTATTACTTTATTACGTTCTTCGTTGTTATAGACTGTTGGACTAAGATATGTACTACGAATAATCAATAATGAAACGGCTTGTTGCTCCCGTGACCACCATGAAGTTTTGATGTGAACTGAATGAGACGTTTTAAACCCTTTACACGTTACAGAAGGGGGAACAAGAAAAGGATCTTTGGGAATCGAATGTAGCCTTCATCTTTCTTTACAGGATTGAATTCCTGTCCGCTCTGATCTCTGATCCATCACACTTTCGTATTCTCTCAACATCATCATCATTTCATCTCATCTCATCTCATTGCAACAGGCGGGAACCGGCCGACTCATTCTTCTCAATAGTAAATTGTAAAGGGATTTAGAGCCAAACCGATTTCCATCATTTCCCTTTGATATCAACGTGTCAAACTCTCTTTCTCTCTCTCTCTCGCTATTTTGCACCCCTTTATATTATTAACGACTAAAGAACTTTCCTTTGTACTGCATCTGTATGCCGATCTTCAATCCGCATACACACTCTAAACTCTAAAGTAATCAACATCTTCACAAAGGTAATTAACTCCTCGGATACAAAATATGAAAATGATGTGTGTGAGACGATGGACTTGAGTATTTTGAGAAAGCTCATTAATTTTCATCATGCAAATCCTCATTTCATTTCCTCACTTGATTGGCTTCAGATTTCAAATTTCGAATTTCGGACGGACACAAACTATTTTCACACTATAATAAATTGTCGAATGAATCCCTTTTCCAACGTCTCCATTACAAATTATTGTAATTTACTATCAAAATGTTCGAAATCCTGAGAGACTGAGACGACTGCCTCATATATAATTATTAAATATTTTTATTACATACGATGATACGGATCCCAGTGACCGAATTAAGTAACGGCCTACTAATTTTAATTTATTGATGGTCATTTGAGTCTAAATCTGGGAGTTCTGGCAACTAAATCTGGAGCTTGAAGTGTCTCCAGTGGGGGATCCTTTGGCTTTTATCTCAGAGTCTCTCGAGTCTTTCAATATCAAATCCACTTAGAAGAGAAAAAGAAAAGATTCAAGGAGTGATTCTTTTTTAGAAAGGGAGAGAGCATTGAACTGTTTTTCAGTGCATAGTAGAAATGTACGTAATGAAATGAAATAAAATACAATACGATACAGAGAAATGCATTTAGAGGGAACATGAGAGACTAATAAAGTATATGTGTTCAGCTATAAACTATAAATATAAAAGAAAGTTGGGGTTGGGGTACTTTCTTTGGGGGAGGGTAGACTCGACTCTCTCGTCCATTAAGGACAAAAAGAAAGACGGAAAGACTCAAAGAGGGTGACAAATCGAAGCTCAGCACAGTCAGCGGTTCCAACTTTTTTCATGTTCAAAATACAAAAAAAAAAACTGAGAAATAGGGAAAATGGTGGATGTGAATGTGGATGGGAATGGAGAATAAAAGAAAGCAACGGCTATCAGTATATTAAATAGATGTGTATATGTAAAAGTAAAAGTATAAGGATAGTCAAGTTGAAGTGAGACATCACAAAGACATTTTCAGTTTCTCTCTCGCTGCGGTGGTTCATTTCACACTTGGCTGTGGCTCTTTGGTTCGTTGGCAAAAGAGTCCAGATACTTTCTTTATGCGACCGCTCGCCCACAGCCAGCGTCATAGTGCTTTCTCTCTCTCTTCTGTCCCCAATTCTCATCCCCATTCAACTTGGTTTCGTATCATTATTATTATTGCTAGAATACATTGGTAAATGATAAATGTATAAACTACACACGAATGAAGTGTGGATAAAGTGTCACAAGGGCCTGTATCAAAATCAAAATCAAAATCAAATGTAGGCCATAGAAAAATCATTTGACTTCAAATCCCACAAACTTGAAACTTGCAAACAAAAAAAATCCTCTTTGTTCAGTGTCCATCATCATCATCAAAATCTCAAAATCTTGAACTGTACTCATAACTACAGATACAAACACACTCCTTGACTAACATTTTGTATTTTTTATTTAGAAAATTACCACGTAGAATTATCATGTATGTGTTTACAAATATTAATTACATATAATTACAACAAAGGCATTTACATTTTTTAAATTGAGTAACTTTTACACGAACATTTTTTCATTTATGTATTTGTAAAATCGACTTAGCACTAGAATCGTCAAAAAAAGAAAAAACGTAATTAAATTGAAGTTGAAGTTGAAACTGATACTAAAACAGTTCAAGTTGGCACATTTTCCCTTTGGTACTGAAATCCAAAGCCAAATCCAATCAATATGTGAAATATATATATATTGACGTTAACATAAAGATAAAGATAAACTCTGTGTACTCGCTATTGGTGGCGACTCGACTCTCTCTACTCGCTAACTTATTACTATGTATACATTTTTTTTACATTATAGTTGTACAACATTTTTTGTATTTGTATATATATATACTCTAGAATTAAAAAAAGTATGTGGTTGAGAGGGAGGAGCTAGACCGCCCACTCTATGTATTTCAAATGGGCAAGGATTCCTAGCCCTATCCTTGGGACCACATACTTTATTTATTCCGAGAGTATATTTCTGTTTTCTCTCCTTCACTCTACAGCCGTAAAATCTATGACATTTGTTTTAAATGGTAAACATACATAAATACACAGAGGATATCGTAAATAAAAATAGAATAGACTTGCGTATTATGGAAACTGTCCAAACTCAGTTGGTTGAACTGATAAAGTACCCCCAGGAAGTGTTTTGGTGTGTCTTGGGTCTTGACCCACTTGCTTTCCTTCCTTCCGTTCTTCCTTTTTTTCAACAGTTCTCCTGGCTTTTTTTTGCATTTTGCATTTTGCGTTGCCACATATGTTTTTCCTCTCGCTTCTCTTCTCTTCTCTTTGGAGTTTAGAGTTTAGAGTTAGGAGTTTGGAGAAGATGGACATTTCGTCTCTTTGTGTTGTATAGTTTTGTATAGATTGTGTTGTAGTAACATAGCCAGCCAGCAGGAACTCGATGGAAAAAAGTGTGACTGTAGAGAATTGTACGTTGTACATTGTAGATTTTACAGTGTAGAGTATCAGAGATTGAATGTCGAAATTCGAGTATTTGGAAATCGAACATCAAAAATTCGAATTCGAATTCGAATTCGAATTACAGATTTTTAAAAAACAAAATCAAAAAAATCAAGAGCCACATTTAAACTCTTGATAGCCCTCCGCTCCCGTAAAAATAATGTCGACCCATATTCGCATGGCTTCTGGTGTTGGAGCAACTAAATGAAAAACTCGGTTGTAGGTTTTCACACAGAAAGTTAGTTTTGGCGTCGGCGATTTCACTGACTGCAAATGGTCCACATAAACTTCCTCGATCGCCTATGATAAAAACGTCAAAGCCGTGTCGAACAAATTGATTTATGTAGATTGCAAAAAAAGTGTGTGTGTGTGAGTGTGTACAAACAAATAGTTCATGCCGTATCTGTAGACGTCTATAAATATCTGCGCTTATGTAACTACGGACAGAGAGAGCTCACGAAAAAAAACTGCAAAAAAACTCTATCTCTCTCTCTTTCCCTTTCCTTTCCTTTCTCCAGTTCTCTAAGAGAAAAACCTTATTTCATTTTACCCAGGTACTTTATTCTCTTTTTCTTTCTCTCTCTTTCTCTCTCTCCTTCTCTCTCTTTCCTTTTCCTCGTTCTTCACTTAACTTGTTCTCTTTTACTCAATCTCACTCCTCTCTCTCTCTTTCTCTCTCTGACTGTCTCCATGGAACATCAAATAAAAAGTACCTCCATTCCATATAAAAACTATCTTTCTCCCCCCTCAACTCGTCTATCCATTATTATATTCGCACTCTCCCTTGTCTTCATCTGCTTCAAATGTTCTATCGACATTTTTCACCTTTCTCTCTCTCTCTCTCTGTCTCTCCGTCATCTTTCACTTTCACATTCTTACTGTACTCTATAATGCTTTCCTTTCTTCCTCCTTCTCGTACATACAAACTTAACGCAATGTTTGGAATATTTTTTTTTGTACCCGGAATGTTATTTGATATTTATAAGGTAAGTTGGAGGAGAAAAAGAGAAAGTCAAGAGGGGAAAGGAAAAGGAAAGCAGGGTCTCAAAACTCATACAAACGAGGTTTCAAAAAAAAAAAAATCCAAAGGAAAAGACAATGACCGTTTTGTGTGTACATAAGTACAAAAACACAAGCCGAGTTCAATGGGTATGTGAATGGAAATGAAATGGAATGAAATGAAATGAGAAGGAAGGAGACGAAACTCGGGATCGGGTTCCCTCTTTCAGTTGCTCTGAATCACAATTGAGTGGAGTTGAGAGTACACAAGTTCTCGGGACAATATCAACACAAACATGGGAGGACTGGTAATTTTTCTATAGGGACGACAACGAGAAAAACGAGACGGAGTTTCTACATGGTGTTCAATGCAAGTCGGAACTCGACATCCGAAACCAGAATTCCAATTCAAATTCAAAATCCAAATTCTTCGAGTTGGAATTTGAATTTGAATTTGAATCCGCGGATCCGGATTCAGATCCAGATTTGGATTGAGAAAACATTATAGACATAAAATAAAAGTAGTATTGCTCCTCGCTCATCCCTTTTTTCTCTTTCACACTGTACAGATACGGCATAAAAATTCAAATTCAAATTCATATGTGTAAATATGTAAATATACAAATAGCAATAAGAGTGAGAGGATTTCTTTTCCTCAGACGTTAAGATTGTTCAATTTACCTGGAAATGAATGCCGCCTCTTGGCTTCTTCTCACTCTTGTCAATGTAATATGAGAGCGTACGGGTTTCCCTGTGTGAGGAGAGGATAACACATGGAAATGATATTTAATATTTAATATTTAATGCCGACAGTTAGATTTGATGAGCGAAAGAATTGTATGAAGGAACATTTCGTTTGTTTTTTTCGTTTCCTTATTTCGTTTTGTCTTACCTGTCAAAGACAAACCAGCGTTTATTCCAATTATGGAATCGACTACCAAGTTTTGATAGGAAGCCTTTGGCGACGGTGGCCGTGACGGAGATCACAGGACACAATTCCAGCTGATGTCCCGATTCTACACAGAAATACACAGAAATAGACATAGACACGTAAAATAAAAATTTAATTTCAATTTATATCCAGTAGACGACTAGACTTAATGTATTTGTAAGATATTTCACTAATGAAATAATTGATGAGTCTGGAATTGGAAAACTGAATGTGTTTTAAAAAAACTGTAATAAATTATCGGAAGAATCTGTAACCTATTAAATGAGTTCGGAGGTCAAATTGTTCTTCGTCTCCTCGAACAGGAAGATACCGGGTCAAAGGTCGGCTCTGTATAATAAATAACATGAAAGGAACAAAATTAATCAAGTTTTCTTACCCAACCCGAACTGAAAATATCGTAAATTCAACTATACAAAAAAACTCATCACATTTATTGTGCACAGTCAAGTCAAGTCAAGCCAAAGTCAAAGTCACAGTTTTACTTCATAGAGCCAATTTGAAAAACGTTGACATGACTCTGTATTTCAGTTTGAATAGTCTCAACGTCCTGCTCCTTCTCAACACTCATCCTTTTATATGTATTTTCATTTAATTTCACAGGCAATTAAGATTGAGAGAGTGGGAAGAGAAAGTAGGGAAGTGGGATTGCAACGCAGATATGAATAGTCAAGTGTAAATATATCTTATCGTATACTGTATGTATATATGTGAGTTGGTCTGGGTTTCTCATGAATTGTCGTTCCACTCCACGTTCAACAGACCAACAGACTACAGATCTTTATTTCATCATTGGACCGGAAAATGAGTCATTTGAACAGTATTATCATCCCTTTCATACAGGACAATGCTATGCTGAATTCCTCTAATGAGCCACAATTACTCTCCCATTCTTCTCTTAATTCCTTCATTTTCATTTGAACCCCAACTGTGAGTCGGCAGCACATATACATATCGTACGTACGATATTTTATCTGTATTTTCTTAATCTCAAATATTTCTACAGGATTTGTTCTCTCTTTCTTTCTCTCTCGCTCAAGATATATAGGATCGACAGTCAGTAGTCGACAGTACAGTACAATGGAATGAAAATGAATTGAAATTCATAGTTCATAGCAATAGCAATTTGCCCTGTAGAATTTACTTGATTCTCATTTCGAATTTTGGATCTGAGATATTTGGGATTGTAAGATTTTGGCTAAGACTCTTCTTCTTCTTCTTCTTTTCTTCTTTTCCCTTTCATTCTTATTCGTTTTCTTAGAGTCGGTGTTGGTTGTGTGTGTGTCTCTCTCTGCGTGTCGGTTCAAAAGCTCATCTGCTTCTAGCTCCGAAATTTATTAGTGGTAAAAGTGGCAGGCATTAAGTGAGTTGACAAGCCGTTGTACAACTGCCAAACTTAGAAATTATGAGGTAAATGTGTTTAGTATAGAAAACCTGACCGAGACAAGGAAAATGCTCAAGTGAATCACACACACACACACGCTCTTCTTTTTCTTTTTCTTCCTCTTCTTCTTCTTCTTCTTCTTCTTCTTCTTCTTCTTCTTCTTCTCCTCCGCCTCCCTCCCTCTCTTTTTATTTTCCGTCTCCTTTCCTGCCGCTTCCACACACTAATCTTAAGAAGAAAAAGAAGAAGAGGAAGAAGAAGTGGAGAGAAAAAATATTAAAACGGAAGAGACACAGAGAAACTTAGCTCGCTCCTTTACTTTTACTTTACTTTACTCGTTCCATCCATCTCTGTTCAGTGCAGAGATTTCGGTGGGTATACGATGGGATGTGAATGGAGGGCCAGGGCAATGCAACCAACGAAAATTCTGCCAATAATTTTTGCAAAAACTAAAAGGCGAGAGACTTTCAAAGAGAGCGAAGAGCGAAAAATGCGAGAGAGAGAGAGAGAGAGGAAGAGAGAAAGAAAATGTTGAGAAATGAACCAATGCCAATAATACTGAAACTCGTATACGTACATACATGTACATACTTATATTGAAAACGGTATAAAAGAGGAATGAAACGCGAGTTTTTGGGTTCACCCAATATCTTAGAACTGCTTTAGAATGTGGAAATGCCGACTTAGGCATTGACATGAGGTTCGGCTTTGGAATCGGCAATCGACAATCGACAATCGCCGTCATTTAAAGTTAATTCCCTATTCTCTCTCCATTACAGACAGAGACAGAGACTACTAGACTACGTACGACTTGTGACTACTCTCTTCCTACAACTCGAGAGCAACGAGTATCTTCACGTATCATACGGTTCGCTTTCTTCTTCTTCTTCTTCTTCTTTTCCTCCTTTTGCGCTTCTCTCCTCTCCTCTCGTTTGGTCGTTATCGTTCGAGTCGTTAGTAAGTCAGTGAGTCAGTGAGTCGCTTGGAGATTTTTTCTCTCCTTCTCTTCTCTCTTTCAGACTTTTTCCAAATGAACATGGATGATAGAGAATTGGAGGATTTTTGTGAAATACATGTACACGTGTACAACATTCCCCCCCATTTTCTTCTTCCCTCGTTCACCATCCTTCAAACTCTGATTCTTTAGACTTATCTCTCTCTCTCTCTCTCAATGGATCATCTGATGGATACATCCCAATAATGTTTCAATGTTTCTAGGGGCATGCAAGGAATTTTAATTCTTTCAACATATTGCCCCCGTCAATTGAGAAAACGATTCTTTACTCTTAATATCCGGACTTTTGTACTTTACACTTTATATTTGGCCAGTAGACTACAGATATTCCCTCGGATGTATGTCTAATCTTATTCTTATCCTTATTCTTCCAAGGAAAACTCTCTGTACGAACACACTACAAACTGCACTTAGGATCCTGTCATGTCTTACACTCACGCACTCATTCATTCAATCCAATATCCAATATCCGCCATTGTTACTGCCAATGGAAAATCCAATCTTTCTCTCTCTTTCTCTCTTGTTACAAAACCCTACGTGAAAACTGTAAAGAAAAAAAAGAAAAATAAAAGCTTGAGGAAAACAAAACTGTTTTCTTATCAGGGAAATTCGACAAAATATTCTGTATGGAATCCATCCGAGTCAGAGCCAGAATTTGTGAGAAGAATTTACATGTGCATGAAAACTACTGTTGTTTGTGTTGTTGTAGGTACGATTTACAATCACACATTTACAAATACTCTACACTTTCACTTTCCATCTGCATCTGAAAAATGGACCAGATACTATTTCCCCATTTTACATTTCTACATCAATTTTTTCGAGCGGGTTTTTTCCCTTACATATTTTCCCCGTGTGTTTAGACATTACACAAATATCTGGATGCAATCAGCAAATATATGTAAACAGAGACGTAGAAAATTTTGAAGAGTGAAAAACTCAAAACAAAAGCCTTCATGCTGATGCATTCTGTTTTTCCTCATGTGACATCGATAAATATAGACAACAGTTTTCTCTCTCTCTCTCTCTCATTTATCGACTCAGCATTTTCACTGCTACATTCCAAACAGACGATGAATGCGGGAAATGAAAATGAACAAAAAAAAAAACAATTGACAGGACAACATACAAAAAATGTTCCAACATGTCTGGAAAGAGAAGAAGAAAAATTGTATGAGCAGGAACATGGAAAATATCAGTGTGTGTAAAAAAGCTACAAGTTGCTTTCACACCATCATCGACAAAACACACGGCAAGTACAAATTTACGTCATTTCGTTTCCCAGTTTCTGAACTTTGAACACTACTACTCGAGAAGTTGGAAATGCGCAGATTTGGTTTGTGGATTAAATGAAACGACGAATGGCAAACGGGGGCGAATGAGGTAAAGGAAAAAAACGTAAAGAAAAAAATGCGTACACAAATGGGGAAAGGGAAAGGCAAAAGACGCAATTAAAGAAATTGAGAAAATTGCATGGTTTATATACTTCAAAGGGGAAAAGTTGTGTAGTATTTTTCATTTTTCCATGAACGTTCCCTTTAACTAAATGAAAGAGCTTTTGGATTAAGCATACGAGAGTTGTTTTCAAACAGTATTTGTATTCCGTATATATTTACACACATATTTTGTTTTGCCTAGCTTTGCGGCGAGACTCTCAGTCTCGAGTCTCCAGTCAAGTTGTTAAAAAAAAGTTGGAGAAATTGATCAAGTTGTATTGAGATTGAGCCTTTTTTTGCTACAGATATTCACAAAGAGAAAATCGGCCTGAAATCGACTGCTGCACAACGGAAATAAAAAAAGTATAGTGGAAAAAAGAGAGTATGAAAAAAAAATGAAAGAAAGATGAGAGAGAGAGAGAGAGAAAGAGAGAGAAAGAGAGAGGAAGCGGAGCTAAGTGAGCTTGTTGAGTGACTTTGATATGGTTTTGGTTGTGGTTAAATGGCTTTGGTTTTTCGGCTATATCAAGAAGAAGAAGAAAAAAAGGGGGGAAAGTTGGTCGGTAAATTCCGCATTCGCAATAGTACAGACACAAATACAGAAAAAGAGAGCTACATAAGAAAAACAAATCCCTATAGTTTTATTGAGCCAATCCAAATCCTTGAGTTTTCCATCCTTTATCTTCATAATAAACTGACGATCCAAATACATGGAGAGACACAGATTTTTCTTATATATGAAAAAAAAGCCTGTAAATATGACAACGGGAATGATGTGGGAAAGAATGGAGCGACATTTTCACTGTCATCCTCCTTGTCCATGTCGTTTTCATCTTCATCTTCTTCATCTTCCTCAAGTTTATCTTAGTTCTGGTGGTAAAACTTGGAATTTGGAATTTGGAGTTTTCTCAACTGTTCACAGTTTTCTAGTCACTCCAGATTCCAAGCCTGATTTGGTATTAGGGAAAAGGAGAGGGAATCGGAAATAATAAGGCTAAGAAATATATGGATGAGTGTTTTCATACAGTCAGAGTCGGAGTCGAAGTCAGAGTCAGAGTGTTCAGTTGCATACATATAAGTACAAAGTATAGAAAATATAGAGAATGTATAGAGATAAAATGTGGGTACGTACCTGAACTCGTTGTTTGTCTCGCATGGTGACAATGGAGGAGCCGTTGTCATATGCTGAGCCATCAGAAAGGGGCCGAGTCTCTTCAAAAGACTGTGACATGTCTCTCTGCTTCTGCCTCATCTGCAAATGACATGAGAAATTCGATTGAGTTTTCTCTCTTTTCCTCTCTCTCTCTCTCTTCTCATCCAATCACTTCTCATCCGTATCATCTTTTCCCCGTAAGGACGACAACCAACTGCCACCATTTCAAACGGCTTCACTCACTCAACCTTTCATCAAATCTATATTTATATATATATATCCAACTCTTTTTTCCACTCTTCCCTCCAACATCAGCTCATCCTCATCGTCATCATCATAACCACAAACCCATAACTCTGTCTCTCTCTCTCTCTGGTTCAATTCTTATTCCCACACGTCGTCTTTCCCTTACACACTTTTATCCAGACACACACAGAAATTTGACAATGACAATGGTCTCGCCTGGCCTGGCCATGGCAATGCAATGACAAAAAAAAACGTCGCGTATTATACAAACTTTCACAAAATCAAAATAAACCGCATTTCAAATTTCACTCGAAGCAAACGAGGAAAGGGGAAAATGAAAAGACTTTAGTCAAAGTACAAACTAAACAAAAAAAAGCGGTGAAGAATTGTCATGTATGTATTCCCCCCCATTTATTGTCAAACTCTGACTTCTTTTCCTATATTTACTCAACCTTTCCCCTTTTTTTTCTTTTGCATAGTAATCGAGTGAGAACTTGATTTTGTGATTATCCTTTCAAATTTGAAACTTGCAAATCGACCCTCCGAAATCCGTTTTTTTTCTCACTATACGTTTTTCCCCCGTGTGTGTTGAATGCTGAGAAAACAAGTGGAGCATGTGAATTTAAATTCCGTTTACTCAAGGAACTAAAATAAAATCTTAATTCAATAAAACAGTGAGGAGGAGGAGAAAGGTCTTTAATATAATACCATGTGTACATACCAGTGAGAGAGAGTGAGTGTGCGTGTGTATGTGTATTTTCCTAAATTGAATTTTCATCTCGTACCTTTTATTCACTATTTGGTATTCGACATCCGAACGATTCATTCCCATTCTTCTTTTTCTATATATTTCTTGGAAGAGAACATACAACTTTTTTTTAACTTGCACTTTAACTCCAGGCTTTCAACTTGTGAGATTTCCTTTCTCTCTTTCTCTTTCTCCTTTTTTTTCTTTTTCATGGGGCAACTCAGTTGACTGTGCAAACAGGAGACTGAGAGACGAGAGGCAAGCGAATGTGAATCATCAAATAGTCTCTGACTGTCTGACTTTGACTGTCTTTACAAGATTAGACTTCAATGCCATGGCGTGCTATACTCTCTCTCTGTCATGTTCTCTTTCCTCCTTTGTTAGACTAAGAATTACGACTATAGAGTTGCCCAAGAGAAAGAAGAAAAAAAAAAAAACGAGAGTTCAATGCGCTTCAATTCAAAATCCACAATCTGCAAAATCCGTATTCGGATTCTTGGCCTTCTACTCGAGAAATCTCTCTACTTGAACTCCTCCGGGCTCAATCAAACAAAAGTTTCATTTTCTATCCTTCCTTCAAGTCTACCTGGAGTTTGATTGTTGTAGTTGTAGTGTTATAAGTGGAAATGTAGAAGCAGCAGGAGATATTCCACTGAAGAAAAGTCCAATTCAAAAAGTTAAAACAAAAAAAAGGTGAAGAAACAAACTCCAAAAGATTTTTTTATACTTGCAAATTCAAGTTTCGAGTGCTAAAAAAAAGAAAGAAAATTCTAAACGTTTCCGTTCAAATCTACATAGAGAGATGGTGAAAATGGGAATTTGGGATTTGTTCGCTTTTTCCCCTCTGATCTCTCTCTTGTATTCAGACTTTTTTTCAATTTCCAATTTTTTCACACCATGTTCAAGATCATGATTCAAGAACTTGACACAAAGAGAAAGAACATGTACAAAATTCAAAGAAATGTAAATTGTAAAACAAAAATGTACGGCACTTGTAATTTTATTGAGAAACATTTTTTCCCCAATCAAAATATCAAAGGATTTAGAATTTAGAATTAAGAAGGAAGGAAGTCAAACATTGTTTTGTGGATACAGAGGCCAAAGGATGAAGATGAAAAGGACGACAAAAAAAAATCTGAATTTAATTCCCTAAAATCTTGAGTAGAGCAAACTGAAGAAAAACATAAGAGATTTGATAGCTTACAAATTACAACATGTTTTTTCCTTGCTTTCGCATACAGTCAACTCAACATGGTATATTTTCCTGCCATGTTTATCCCAATGGAATTCGACGACTAACCTGTGGGTAATGTAATGTACAGAACGTGCCCGATGATGGTTTAATGTACGGATTTTGGTTTTGTGGCCTACTTTCCCCGATGAGGATGGAGAATGGCAGATGAAGACGACGACAAAGATGAAGACGACTTTTCTCTCTCATCTCATACTCTTCCAATTTGTCACTAAAAAAAATTCACATATGGTTACACTGACACTGTACATTCACAATGTGCAATATATTGTGTCCTGAAAGGAAGGCAACGGTGAAGACGATGACTCAACGCTCGTTACACGTTTCACATTTGCCATACTTAAGATATACGCATTTTCCTCAATGTACCAATCTCTCCAAGCTCTTTTAATCCTTATACATTAAGTCGACACTCTCTCACGCTCTCCTTCTTTCTCTCTCTATCTCTCTCCAGACTCAAGATGTTCAATTACCTCTCACGGGGCAATACATCAGAATACGGAATATCGCCTTCCCGTTAGTAGTTGCCTTCACAACTAACTACTAAACTAAACGAACATGAACTAACTAGGAAAAAGGTTACAGCTGCACATTACATTACCGAATCACATTGAGCGCGGAATTCTATTAAGCAACAAACACGTACACGTTTCCGACAGAGAAAGTACATCAACCTTTCGGGTCCTTTATAGTTCATGACAATCGAATTCAACATCATCCAAACACATATATATTTACACATATACAAATACATACACAGACGACGGCTTCTCTCAAATGAAACGAAATGAAATGAAAAGGAGGGAAATGCCGAATTCTCGATTGTCGAATGTCCTCCATGTGCAAAACTCACATACGATAAATATACGCGGAAGCCTGGGTGGATTTTTCTCAATCACATTTCATCATTTTCATCTCCTCCTTGAGTCATTGTTCCATCAAGGAAAAACTAATTTCAGTTTGTGTCCATCTCCATCCCACTGACTTTTTTTTACTGAGTAGTTTCTGTCTCATTTTGTCTGAGGAACGAAGAAAAAAAACGAAGGATTTCCCGATCGGCTTTCACTCAAACAGCGCTTTGGCTTTGACTTTGACTTTTCTCTGTATGAGAACTTAACTTTGAAACTATCATAGATAAGAAAATATCTCGTTGTGATCCATTTTCCTTTTTCCTAGTAACTAGAAAGACTTTCTTACTTTACTTTCCTCCGTCTTTTGTTTCCATCAAATCTGGGCTCCAGGCAAAAGAATGATGGTTTCATTTACCTTCCACCCAAGAAACCAATAGATACAGATATAAGTCTATTAGATGACCAAAAACCAATTCCATATCCGATTACATACTTACAGCGTGACATCAAATTCATTAGGACGAAGATAAAGATGAAAATGAAAATGAAAAGAAAAGTAATGAGTTGAAGAACTAAATGCGAATTCCTTCAGAATCATCAAAAATCTAAAACAAGGTTAAAGGAAATCCATGTTTTTTTTTTAAGACTGTGACAAAATTACTAACTGCAAATGCACACTGCATGCTGGGAAATGGCAAAGCTGGGACTGGGATGAAAGTAGCAATTGTGTCCATTGTGTTTCCTTGCTCATGGAGAGAGAGGGAGAGAGAGAGAGAGAGGGAGAGAGAATGAGTGAGTGAGTATTGAGGATGTTGGACACGTTGTATGACAATCTCCAGTGTAAACAAAGTCATTTGACGAGAGCTCCGAGTAATTCTAGCTGGCTCTTTGCCTACTCACCCTGACTGATCTCTCTTTCTCTGTCGTTTGATGCTTGACGTTCTACTTTGACTCGGTTCACTCTAAAATATACAGTATAAAATGTTCAATCGACAATCCACTATCAACTCTGCAACTTCACGCACCTTCTCATTCCAAAACTCCTAACCTCCAGGATATACACACAATATCTTTTATACTCTCCTCCCATCTCCCTGTCTTTTTTTTTGCCCCTTTACATTAGAGCGCTCCGTTTTCCAGCCTTAAAAAACGGGGACCCCGAACCAAACTGTGTGTGTGTGTGTGCAAGTGCTGAGAAAGAGAAGTGAACCATCAGAGGGAAACTAAAAGCTATAAATATATATATCTATATATATCTATATATATACTTGAACCTCGTGAGCGTATAAACCGACTTCTATAGAAAAACCATTGCTATATCCAGTTGAAGAAGAAGACAAAGTTTCTGCTCTGTCTTCCTTTCACCCGGATCAAATGCCTTTCCTTTTTATTTTGCCTGGAGGATCCGAGTTCACTGGCACTACACACATCAACCACCACATGAGATTGGGTCAACTCCATCTTACTTAATCTTGATCTGGATAAAGTGCGACAGGGAGAAAAGAGAGAGAGAGAAATAGGGAGAGAGATCTCTCCCCCAGCTCAGCTCACTCTGCTCTTTCGTTTGTAACTTGATTACGGCACAAGATTCTCAAATTCCTCTACACTCCTCACTCCGGCTCAATCTGTATTAAATCCAGGTTTATGCTCTTGTTTTTTTCATTTTCCTCACCAGGCGAGATCCAGATAAGGGATTCCCTCCTGTCTCTCATGTTTTTGTCAAAAAATTACAACGGTCAAAAGTAAAGACTCTAAAAACTCTGAATCAAAAAGTGAGAGGAGGTTTACATTTTTGACTTGCACAAAAAAATTCTCTTTGAAAATCATCATCATCCTTCCGGGCATCGTGCAAAAGATTTGTAAATATTGCAATATGTCGTATATTCAATCAATGCAGTCAAATTTTGACAATCAATGGAGACAAATATGGATTTTATTTCTCGTTTTGGTGGTTTTTCTCATGTAGAAAAGATTTCCATGAGAGAGACAATATAGAAAATGAGGATTTACACACATACGCTCGCGAGTTTCTATGCTCGTGCTCTGTGCAAACAACCACCGTCGTCGTCGTCGTCGTCGTCGTCTGTCCTGGAAATCGGACAGAAGAACAGAAGAAACTAACGTAATCTAAAAAATTGCATAGGGGATAGAGCTGAATGCCCTAGGCAGTCAACCATGCAAAAGTACTTTCACTTCAATTCAAATAATGTGTGCCATTCAAATGTATAGAAAGAGAGAGAGAGAGAGAGAGAAAGAGGAGCGAGAGAGGGAGTAAAGAGGAAATAACATAGAGAAACAGAATCCATCATCCACCTACCGAAAATCTGAAGGTTTTTTGGGTTTTTAGGGTTCAGAGACTCTACAGTTACACACTTTACTTCATACATACATAGCGTCAATGCTTGGGAAATATCTGTATGCATATACAAAAGAAATAGCAAATTGGAACTGTAATAAAATAAGTTTACTATCGTAGGTACAATGTACAAGGTAGAGAAATTGGGCTATTGTGGACATTTTCACCAAGTAATAAAGTAGTTTTCTCCGTAATAATGTAATCACACTGAGCCTTAGGATACAGAGAAATCGAAAGAGGGAGAAAGAGAAAGAGAGAGAAAGTCTGGGTCTTTTCCACCACAATCGAACAAACATGAGTACACTTATTACAGCTGACAACTCAATTTGATTTGAAAGTTGTGTTGTGTTCGTTCCTCTCAATGTGAAGTTCCGACTGGGAACTCTACTGGAGGACTGGAGAGGGAACGGCAACAATTTATACTCACACTGGAAATTCATTTCCAGTTTCAAACACACACACAAACATACACACAGAGAGACATTCAATACACTCATACACTGTACGTACTGTGCAAATTGAATCCGGATCTCCGGGAATACGATTCGAGAATTTAAACGCGAATCCGTGCCTGAGTAAAGTTGCAAAATCTCTTACTTCTCCCCCACCCCCCCCCCCCAATTTTTGCAAGGAATCAAAGCATTTTTATACGTTTTATAACTCTGTATTTATGTGTGTAGACAAGCTCTAAATGTAGGTACATTTGGGCTCGGATAACGGATAAGGAAAGTCATAACAGAAAATAATAAAATTCAGCATTCCGGAAGGAAATCATCTCCATCGCTCACACTATAAACTCTCAGTAGGTATCCCTTTTCCTTTCGCTCTCTTTCTCTCTCTATCTATCTCTCTCTCTCTCTCTCGGCAGACAATCAACTCATTCACATCGTTTATCGTCCATCTTTTCTACATTTTTTTTGCCAATGAGCATGAACTCCTCTCATCTGCTTCTCAAGGCTACCCGGGTAATAAAAAAGACTTGCCATTTTCACCCATTCAGCATTCGCAAGTTACCATTTAACGTTTCACCATTCGCCGTCTCGATCCGAGGATTCTGAATTCTTTTCTTATCTTCATGACTTTTGTTGTAATGTTCAGGATGATGATGGTGGAAGAGAGAAAGAGACAGAGAGGGAAATAAAGAAAGAAAGAAACGGGGCTCGATTACATTTCCAATCATGAATTTCCCCCATCAACATCAATAACTAACTGCAAAAGAAATCTCCTTGGGTACACACACACACACACACGATATAAACAGTGCATACAGAGATGGAACAACATTAACAACGTACAATTAGCCAAGATTTTATGCGTTAATAATCCATTAAACTCCTTCCCGAATTTCTCACATTATTTATGCTTTGCCGTCTTAATTGAATTTCTCTCTCTCTCTCTTTCTCTCTTGCTCTTGCTCTGAAGTCTTGTTGGCTCAAGACGGAAATCTCTCCGTGCAAATGCACATAAAAATTATTTGAGCCACTTTCTGAATAGACCAAAGTAAAAAAACAAAAAAAAAACAGAAAATACTTTGTGCACAACATGGAAAAATCACTGTAATTTACGTAATTTACGTAATTTACGTAATGTGTCTACAAACTTTCACCCGGGAATGGATAAATTATGAAGGGGAATCTGAGAAAAATGTATAATTTCCCTCCCACTCTCTTTTTCTCGTCTCGTCTAGGCCTACCTTATTGTCTAGTTCAATTCTAGTTCTGGTTCTAATTTGGAGTCAAGATTCCCCTCGTCCAGTTCTGATCCCCCTTTTCTTTCAGTTTTTTTTTAATGAGAGTTGTTGCACTCAACAACACACGGGATGAAAGTTTAAACTTTTAGCATATCAAAGCCATTGAGCTTTTGCAAAAAAAAAAAAAAAAATCATGGAACACAAAACACAGTTGCAATTTGTAATTTGCTAATCTCTAATCTCTCTTCCCCCTCCTTTTATCTCCTCCATGTGTGTGTGTGTTTGTGTCGTCGTCGTCGTCTGCTGGAAATCTGAATGTAGGTGAGTAAGTCGTTGCGTAGTCGGATCGTCGCACAATCTACAATCTCCTCGTAACATAACGTAACGTAAACGAAACGAAAACAAGATGTCGACATAAAACTCTCTCGTCGTGGAAAGAGCAATGAAGCCATATCCACACTAAACACAGTAATGTAACGAGCTTTTAAAGCATTCTACTGAGACATTTATATATCCGTTGTAGACTTGTACTCTTGTAATTGGGATTCTGAATCCAATCTTCAGTTCCATATTTCACGGCGACAGACCACCCCCAAGTAAAAAAAACTAAGGCAACAGACAAAGAGACGACTCCAACACATATCGTACTTACATACTTATGTACATGAAAACACAAACAAAGATAATTGAAGTCGTCCCCACATGTAGACAGCAGACAGGGAAAGACAAAGTCCATGATAAGAATGAAAACTATTGTATTGTTACGGCTCCTATTTAAGATGATACAGGCAAGGAATCCCTATGACAATGGAAAATGGAAAATTAGAGCGTCCACCCAAAACTCAACGTCGACTATCTGTATTGCAATTTACAATTCCCTCTGAATGATAATAATAATAATAATAGTACAAACTGTACACGGGACAACTCGGGAATCTGGTTGGGAATCTAAATTCTCAGGATTTTTGGGATTCGGGATTTGGGTTTTGGGCGTGTGGAGGGTGGAAGTGGAAGTATGTACCAGTAGTGTAAAGTTACATCACTTAACTATCTGGCTCGAGTGGATCATCGAGTGAAGCACACACACAGAGAACTCTGTAGAAAGCGAGAGTATCTGTGTCTGTGTTTCCATGTGTACATGAGTACACGGACATATCATAATGTGATGTTTTCTCTCCATGATATCCAGTAAAGGAGAGGAGAAAGGACAACCCAAAAACTACAATTGTACATGGAGAAGAAGACGAGGAAGATCTTTGTAAAGGCACCCCAGGGTCACTTAAAATCCGTCTCTCTAGTGTTGTACAAATGTATATGTAAGTTATATGTGTTTGTTTGTGTCTGTATTCGGTATCTGTGTCTACGCGTCCCTAACCTACGTCGAACGCCAAACTTGGGATTGTATCGTACCATACAAATTTTGGGGGCACGTTCACACAAGTTTCTTACTTGAATTCCTCCCCCTACCCACACAGTAGTGTATGTTAGTTGTTTCTCGATGGAGATGAAGATGAAGAATGGAAGAGAATGGAGACTAGAGACGGGAATGGTGGTGGAGGGAAATAATCTGATTGCATCAAAAGTCATAAATAAATTTATAGATTGAGAAAATCAGATACTTTCCCACTTTTTTCCCCTTCGCTTCCTGTTGCTGTTTCTCTGTTTCTATGGCTAGTGCTATTGCTACTTCCATGGCATTGAAATTCTATTTCTCTCTCTCCCCCACAAATTCCAAATGCCAGCTGTGTTCTCTTCACCCTCAAATCTCTCATCTTTATATCCCCGGAAAAAAATCCACTTTGAGTGAGTTTGGATTAGAGGAAAGAAGATGAAAGAAGAAACGAGAGAGAGAGAGAGAGAAAGATAAAGTTCAAACTCTCTCAAAGTTTTCCCAAAGATCCGCAACCCAGACCCACACAAGTTGGAATTAGGTGTGTAAAATGTAAAAGTATGTACATGTAGGATAGGAGCATAGAATATAAAGAAGGAAAGGATTTTGAATGATGATAGCTACCATGATCCATGAGTGTATGTACATATACCAATGACATTTCACTCCATAACAAATTCATGATGGCAGCCGAGAGATCTCACAACAAATCCGTGGTGTTGGTTGTTTGCTAGTTGTTGGTGTAAAATATGTATACATAGCATAAAATACACATTCTGATTCCGAATGATATCATATTCTACTACATCCTCAATACATATCCAACACGGAACACGGAACACGGAATGGCTATATACGTGGAAAAGCTTGACAATCTCCATAGATTACAGTCAATAGTATTTTGTATTTTGGATTTTGAGCGAATGACATGGAAATTCTCCTATCGTATATATATGTATGGGTGTAAGTAATGGGGAGCTTATGTGTACATGTGGAATTCATTTCATTTATTTATTTAACCTGTTCCTTCTTTTTCTCTCTCTTTCTCTCTTCTCTCTCTGGCACAGAAGATTTAAACAACATTTTACAAACGACAAAGTACAAACTACATACCATACGACGCTATTAAATTGTGCGAACGTGTGTTCGCTCGCGAGCGTGCGAGCGTGCGTTCTTTGAGTACAACAGTACAAGAGGAAATTCTTGTCAAAAAGAATTTCCATAGCCATTTAATTTCCCTCCTTTCTCCTCCTCCTCCTCCTCCCCCCAGAACCGAAAAGTTTTAACTTTTTTGAGGGTCATTTAAAATCTACATAAATTACCCTGGCCATGTCAAATAATTCATTTGCTCACTCTCTCTCTCTTCCTCTCCTTTCCTCTTTTTCTGTCTCTCTCTCTCTCTCAACTTTTGAATCCACAACATTCAACATTTTAAGCTTGCAAAACCCAAAAGTCAAATAAAAGCAAATGGTAAATTTAGCATGAGCAAGAGCGTGAGCATGAAGAGACAGCATGAGGGCACCCGGATATTCGGATATTCGAATATTCCCAACTAAAACACTAAATGTACGATACAAAACCATATACAATATGTATAATGTATATATATCGTATACGTAAAAAGCCTGGCCACGACACAAACTCTCAACACTCAAAACATTCATTTCAACTTGAAATCTTCAAGTTTCACCCCACTTGCTTCAACAAATGTATATGAAAAACATACATAAATAAATCCAAACATGAAATACCATACGATTTCATACAAGTAAATGGAGTAATACACATGAGAAATAGACAGATATCTTACAATAAATACACACACGGACTACTCGTGTTCTTCTCTTATCTGACATACACACAAACACATCCATGTATGAACATGGACACGTTTTACGTTCTACACGTCCTGTAATTGATTTGGTCTTTTTCAGAGTACGGCAACACCTGTTAGTTGCTCAATGTGTGTTTAGCCCATGGGAGAAGTCAAAGCCAGATGCCAAAGAGAGAGAGACTGAGCCAAATTCAAAGCTAGAAAGTTAACTTACCTGCCCGACTCTCTCTAATGTTTAGTACTACTGGACCAACTTTTTTTCTACTACTTACTGTATAGAGTCGAGACTGTAGACTCGGGACACAAATGAGAACCATTAGACGTCTGTAGTTTGTAGATTCTATGGACTGTGTAAGCTCCTAAGAACTTGGAAAATCTACCTTGAATTCTATCAACGTTCTCACACTCTCAGGAAAAGAAGAAGAACAAGAAAACGTTCAGTTCGGTTTGGTTTTTTGTATATGGAATTCCCGCTATATTCTTTTCCCATGAGGAAACCAAACCAAACTAGACAAGCTTGGGAACAACTATTGGAGAAGGTACTGGAGAAAAAGGAAAGGGAAAGGGGAAATGGGTTGGTTATTCCTTGGGAAAGTGTGTGTGTGTGTGTAGAGAGTAGAGTGGAAGTGAAGGAAAAAATTGCTTTCTCAGAGATTTGTGGACTTTGAAATAATAGGTACAAGTTTTTAATGGGTACACATTCAAACTCCTATTACAAAACAACCCTAATACAAAAGAAGAGCAAAAGCTAAGAAACAAGAGGGAGAGAGAGTTGGACGACCCGCAGAAATGAAGCGATAACATGGAGGAGATTGTAGAAAATGGTCAGAAATAAGGCAGTTGGTAGTTGGTCGTTTATAGCTTGTAGTTTGTATGGTAGTTTGTAGGCTTTCTATCAGTATATTTGCCACATGGACATGGACATTCCATGAACTGAAAAAAGAAAGTGAGAAAAAGTCTCTGAACCTGGACTTGGATTTGGTACACTACAAGAATGGTTCAGGTGATTCCACAGACTGTGAGAGAGAGAGAGAAATAGGAAACAAGCAGTACATTAATTTCATATAAAAGCCGCCTTGTCCACACAAAATGACCAATCTGATAAGCTTTTAATGTGACAAACTACATGGTGGGCAAGTACTCACTTCAAAAACGGTCTACTGACACGTCACCAAAAAAGTCTACACATTCAATCAAAACCCCAATGCTAAATTAACATTGACTCCAGTCAAATCCCCAATCCGGAATTCTGAATTCTGAATTCGGGATTTGGGACTCGAGCAAAAATAAATCCGTAATCATTTAATAATAGTCATTTTTCCACATACGAATATTTTGTCCACATGTATTTGAGTCCGCATCAATGTTTACATGTTGAAATTAGACAGCAAGGCAAGGAAAGGAAAGGAAAGAGGAGAGTTTCAGTTTTCATGGAGCTGAACAGAGCAGAATGGAGGAGAGATATTCACTCAATCTTACTAATAAATTTACTATGTAATTCACTTTTAATTTACGGTCCGCCCGCCACCCTGCTCGCAGTCCACGCTAATAAATTCCCAACTGACAGCTCAAATAGCTCTCCATACTCATTCCCTCTTTCTCTCTCTTTCTCTCCCTTAAACTCAACACAGCACAGAGTGCTTCCAAACACAAACACAAACACACACACACACACACACACACACATGTAAATTTTATTACGAGAGACTCTCTCACACACAAATTTTTATGAGCTCCAGATTTAATCACCCCTGAACAATAGTACAAATTATTATTACAGAATTATGGTCATTGCCATTTTAGGTATTTGGAAATGATTAATCAACAATGTATTTTCAGATTCTACTCGGAATTGGCTTAACGACCTCATGTATTTACATTCTCATCCCCCCATTTATTAATAAAAACTTATGATTACAGATATTGCCATTTAATTCACCATCGCATTACATGTACAAATGTATCGTACATGTATGTACATACAAGAGAAATCCTTTCAAAATGTAATGAACAGCCAAAGCCCAAAACCCAAAACACACTCACATCTGTACAAATGATTCCTATATTTCTGTAGCTGTAGCGATCTAGCAAAAACTTGTGGAACATTAAACAAATTAAATGACTCCTGCACACACACTCAAATTCATAGTCCTAGTCATATTCACATTCACTCCCTCGTAAGATAATTAACAATATAAAAAAAACTGGATTACTTTAACTCCTCTGCCCGATGAAGGTCTTCGTCCACGAATGAAATTCATCCAAACTAAAGACATTTTTATTTGATATTACAGATATTCTGGATTTTTCTCCTCCTCCTTCTTCTTCCCAATTAAACTCACTTTAAATTTTTGAGAGGAGGACGGACAGTTTGTGGTATATCGAGTAAATTAATGGACAGTTAATGAGACGAAAAGTCTACGAGTGTTTAAGTTGAGAATGAAGACATTAGAGAAGGAGGAAACTGAATGAGTGATTGATTATGAAAATGTCACTTGTAAATATATGTAAATATACAGAGCCAAAAAAAGTGAGGCTCATGTGAGAAATTTGAATGTCAAATTAATTATATGAGGATGTGAGAGAGAGAGAGAAACAGAGAAATAGAGGATAGTCAACTTTGTTCTCTTCATTTCATCATCATCATCATCATCGTCATCGTCATGGAGATGAAACTTGTGACTCTTGTTCCGAGAGAAAAACACAATGAAAAATGGAACACACAGTGGAAAATCCTAGAGAGACTCTATTCAAAATGATCACTAAAAGTCAGTAGAAAAGTGGAGAACAATTCACTCTTCATCTTTCGTTGGTCTTCACTTTTAATCTTTTTGACAAGAACACGACAGTCCCGTCCTCATTTCCTCTCCACTCTGACAATGACTGAAAAAACCACCACAACTAGGAGTTCTCCCAATGTCTATTTCAGCTTGAATTTGAATTTGAACAACCAAATCCTCGTCCCATTTTTGATTAACGACAAACAAATGAGGAAGAACAAGAGAGTGAATGTACATTGTCAACTTGAACAAGAATAGCAATGTGAATAATATTCCGGAGAGGCATGAACATAAATGTAAATGGGGAAAACAACAACACTTTTGCGTAATGCTGGAACAAACTGGGAGCTTGTTTTGGTTTAGTTGCAGGAAAAAAAGTGATGAGATTGCGATAAAAATTAATTTAGTGGAACATTTATTTCTTGTAGTAGTAATAGAACACTGTCAGTGTAGACTTTTGGGGGAATTTAACGGTCAGTAACATTCACATTCAAAAGATAAAGATACAAATATGGAGACTCCTTGAGAAAAAGAAACCGCAAGTCGATAATTCTTCTTTTTTTCTATAGAAATCTTGTAGCTTGTATTTTATGCTATTAAAATCAAGTGTTTTTTCTTGTTTTTAACTTATTGCACATTCAGCTTTTTAACTATCTGATGTGAATACGATTTAGTTCACCATAACTCGTAGATTTTCTGCACTTTGTGTGTGTGTGTGATTGGAGATTGGGATTAAACTTGAAAATTAAAATGGAGCGGAGATTTGGAATGGAGTTTTTTTTGTTGACTTCTTCCAAATCTCCAGACAAATCTAAAGGGGAAAGTCCAAGTTTTTTCAATGAAGCGATAAATGTTTCACGAGCACAAGGAATTTCAACACATTCTACTGATTGTAATTGTGAAAGGGATTCGAAGGAAAATCATTACTAAACTCTATCAAACAACTTTTAACAAAAGAAATACGGAGCAGAGAAGATAAAGATGATGAAGAAAACAATACACGGGAGAGATGATGATGATGATTATATTATTTTCTTTCTTGTGTTACTTGTCTACTCGGAATTGTGGTGTGCTCAGTTTGCATTTGCATTTGCATGGCTCAAGTGAAAAAATATGTGATGACGAAGGTGAAACGAACAGGAAGGATACTTTTAGACCAGCCATAAAACATGTGCGTCGGCTCTTGACAAGTGAACATGAAACGCACCACGAAGAAATGAATTGGTTTCAGGATGAAGAGTCTCTACCACATTTTACTCCTGTATATCTTACTTTCTCACTATACTATACATACACCATCTTCCAGATCCCCATCTTCCGTCTCTATGTATCTTGGCTCTCCACTCTCTACTTTCTATGTTTATGTGTGAGTTTGTCTCCGGATATCTCTGTGTGTAGTCCATGTGTAACTACACAAATATCCACAGATTTCACTTGTACAGATACTTCCACACAGTCAAAGTCAAGCACTCCGACTTAACTTACCCAAATGAAACAAAGTTTCTTGCTCAAAGACCAAAAAACTTACATCTTACACATCTACCGAGATAGTTTTACATACGATTAGGATACATAAAAAATCATCCAGATATACACACGCGCTTATATGCATCCAACGAGCACGCTATATTTTACATGCAGTGGCCATAACAAACTATGCAGGTACACATATACATACGAGTACATACTTGGTATTAGTTAATGTACCCGGCTTTCCATTCCATGCAATGTATCTTTTTTTGCAGTTAAGTCAGCTTGGCCAGTAGAGAGATGAGAGGAGTGAGTGGTGTTACTATTTTATTTGTGGGAACCACGTGATTTTTTTCTATACATGATAATAAGGTGGAGAAAGAGAGATAGAGATCGTCTCTCTCTCTCTGTACCTTTGGCAAAATGTTACAGATAACTTTTTTTCCGGTGTGTAGTGTGTAGTTGGGGGGGGGGGGTTTATATATAAATATAAATCTACTTTTACTCCATGGAGCCACTCAAAGACTCACCAAAGACTTCACCGAAGGAAGAACAGGGAAGGCAAAAAAAAAAAAAAAGGATTTCATTGGTAATCTGTGCCAAAAAAACTCGAGCAAATGTTAGACACCCCTTTTGGGCTCGTCTAAAACCTATTAAAATCAAAGCTTGGTGGATTGTGGATGTGAATTCACATGGTACAGGTAGCTTTCTTTATGTATAAAGTCTACATACGATCCACTCAACGTATATAATATATAAAGTAATGTCTTACATACACCAGATGAATGTAAAAGCAATTCAGACCCATAAAATTTATTTTCACACTGGCTTAGTCTGACTTTGCTCATAAGCCAACTCATTTTTTTTCCTACCTACCTACTCTGCAGTCTGCACTCTGTACCAAACTCTACACACACACACACACTTGGGTTTATAATGTTTTTAGGTATATGGCCCACCGTTGAAAGAATCAAGAGGACATGATGATCATCAAAGTTGTAGCAGTCAAATAGTCAACTATGTGGATTCGTCGAGAGACAGAGAGAGATTTGCAACTCATGTGTACGAATTCGTACTTGGAACCCACCGGAACGTACTAACTATCAACCAACATATATTTACAAGTGTAATCTCTTTAATCTTCCATGTACACTAAATCCGTGGATCCTATCGTAGGTTTTGTACACAGATACGATACTTACTTGCTCCACTCATCCTCAATGTATTTTGTCCCGACAGAAAGAAGAGACTCAGAGGGAGGATTGAATTTCCCAACGATTATGAATATGATTTCCCAATTCCTTCCACTCCCAACCACATTGCTCTATGTATTGCTCATCATCATCATCATCAAAATATCATGAGCTTATTGTGAGCTCTCAAATTCCCAATCTGACTCGTAATATATCTGTAGTTTTTCTATACACACACACACACACACACACACACAAAATAGTGATACTAAATCTCAGTATGACGTCGGTACATTACGAATAAAATAAATAGGGGCAATTTTAGATTTTACTGATTTTAGATTTTTGGGAAGGGGCAGACAGTTTTGACTTTTGACGCAAAAGAAAGGGAGTTATAGAGTGCACAACCCTGAGTCTGAGTACTCATTGTCAGTACTCTCGTCAACGTTAGAGCTGACAGGTGTGTAAAATATTTAAAAAAAACAACAGCGCTCAGCCAAACAAGATGACGTGTAAATAAAATGAGACGTAACAGTATATACAGATTTGTTTTTTCATATTTTTGGGGATATTTCCTCTCCTCCTCGTCATCTTGAGTTGAATTAGTAACAAAGTGACAGGCAAAGATGTTCAAATCCTAAAGCCTAAATTCAAAATACAAAATACATTGCTACCAAAATACATGAAAATATACTAAACAGACATGAGCGAGAATTAGCAAATGGAGTTGTCGGTAGAACAAGAGCTACAAGATGAGTATCTCTCTCTTTCCCTTTCTCTCTCTATCTTCCCTTCACATTGTGTTGTAGTTGTGTTGTAACATTTACAAACCACAAATAGCTTGAAAACTATCTGTATTGGTTCTTGGTAGTACAAAATACAAAATGCACAGCACATAGCAAAGTGTCAGAATGAATGTTCATGTACATAATCATATGACTATCTGAAATCCGTGAGACTTAGTCCACACTGTACATTGGATTGGATTTTAGTAGAGCATATTTACTTTAAGTCATGAGAGAGAGAGAGAGAGAGAAAGAGAAAGAGAGAGACAGGCAGTTTACTACGTAGGATGCGAAGCATGTGAGCCAGAAGGTACATCTCATCACTTGCCATCATTTCCCAAGGAGGCTCAGTGGAAAATCTAACGATTGGTGAGCTCGTCGTCTACTTCTCTCTACTTGTACTTATCCAAGAGCCGAGATTACATTATGTTATGTTCCAGTTTCCAATTCCAATTCGATGTGGTTCAACTGACTCTCCTCCATACTGTTACTTTTACTTTTACATTTTCACATTAGGACTTGGCCATAAGATAGCAGAAGAGCAAAAGAGGGAGAGAGAGAGAGCTGAGATAGCCAGTGAAAATGAGTCTGTCCTCGCCTCAAACCTCCGTTATGTTAGTGCGTAGTCTTTACACGGATGTAGATGGAATGTCAACGTCCAACATCCAACGTTCATCGTCCAAGTGGACGAGTCCAAAGTCCAAATATATATACTTACATTACATGATAGCCATTAGAAGCCAGAGTTTGGGCAATTACAGGGAAATCTCATCAAAAACGTTCCTCAACCATCGAAATCGTTTGGGGCGGATATGAGGATGAGGATAAGGACGAGATGAGAAGAGTCTGACTACTCTCCGTCTACTTTTCACCGATAGATAGTATCGACATGGAATGGGCACCAAACTAAACATCCTCACACTATGAAGAGGAGAGTAGAAAGAGAGAGAAGAAGAAATTCGAGTGACTTACATTACACGTTTATCCGTACCTAAAGTATAGGTACATACAGGAGGAGACGCGTGTGGGAAAAGAGTGTGAAAAATGTCACGCTCTCCTGCTCAAAGTCTCGGTTAGTACCTACGCTGTACTAACGATGAGTCGGAGACCATTTACTGTGTAATGTATACACTCCAAAGTGAAAATCCTCGCATTATCCAAGTATCTCTACATGTATGTAGGTACACTGTATATTGAACATACATAAGATACATGGTTTGGACACTATTTGTCAGAAATATAGACAAACTTGGACTTCTACCGTACAGATATAGATACATATATATCGATTCGATTGTCCTCATGAGGACTCACCGGACAAGGAGAGAATCATCTCCATCAACCAGGAAGACTGTAATGAATCTGGCGAAACTTTGCTCCAGGAAATTATCCCCAAATCGAGAAGCGTGATTGTTATCTTGCTTCTTCCAAAAAAAAAAAACTACTCGACTCCTTTCTACACATATTTCCTTTCTGTCCATGTACCATATTATGCTCATACTCTCATACTGATCGGATAGACATGCTCTAGCAATGTCTTGAGAAAAATACAGGCAAGACGACAACAACGGGCAGCGTTCATTCCAGTTCATCTTCCACTCTCTCTCTCTCTCTCTCTCTCTCTCTCTCGCGCTCTCTCTCTCTCTCTCTCTCTCTCTCTCTTTCTCTCTCTC